>JAYESA010000005.1:11946068-12546068 GCA_036927795.1 Iris macrosiphon | reverse complement strand
TTCTACGCCAACCTCTTCTACACAAGGGATAACTACCTACGTGGCTTCTACTCCGTGATCTTCGCAGCAGATATACGCGTTATGTCCCTTAGTTGGACGCGCGTCACATGCTCACTCAAAAAGGTTATCTATATGCAGGCATTGATTATTTTAAACCGTGGTATAAAAGGGTGCTGTACTTTCCACTACTCGATTTCTACACCTACTGAGTGGTCACTGTCACTAAAACTCTATAAATAGAGACCTCTATCAACAGAGGAAGAAGGTCGAAGGTGGGTCGAAGAAATTGAAGATCGCGAATTGAAAGGTCGAAAGGTCGCGAATTAAAAGGTCAAAGAGGAGAGGTCGAGAGAGAGAGAAAGGAGAATCCAGAGCTCAGGAAAAGAGAAGGGATCGACGACTTTGGCACCGAGCATCCACCCTCTTTAGCAACCTTCGAAGCTGCTTTCTGTCTTTCACGGCACTTCTTTAACATCGTGTGGTCCAAGGGCTAAAGTGATCGACTGCAGATCAGACACCTATAGCAATATTTATCCAGATTAAATAAATTGTACTTAGACATCCTCGTATAGGATTAAATTGTACAATCTTGTTTGTAAACATAAAAGAAGGGCGGGTCTTCGTATAAGACCTCATTTTCCATATATCATCTTTTCCGTTTATTATCCGAAACAAGATGGCGACTCTGCTGGGGACATCTTTCTCTTCTGATGAGGAAGCTATTGCTCAACACGATGCGGTATCCGTGGGATCCGTGAAGAAGCCACTGGTCGTCCAGTTCGACCAGTCTGCCTACGAAGACATGCTTCGAACAGGGGGTAGCTCTCACTCCCTCTCTGTCCAAAACAACAGGAAGCTGCATAAGGTCTGGATGCCCAAGACATCCTCTACCATTCCCGTGGACTCTCCGATCTCTCCGACCAATGAGGTTGTAGCACTGCTCCCTCCGTGCCTTGCGCGTAAAATTCAGTCGCTTGTCTCTGGCAGGGCCGACAAAACTTCTGGCAATGCCTCAGCGCTAACCCAGAAGTATACTCCGTGCCTTGCGCGTAAAATTCAGTGCCTGTCTCTGGCAGGGCCGATAAAACTTCTGGCAATGCCTCAGCGCTAACCCAGAAGTATACTCCGCGCCTTGCGCGTAAAATTCAATCGCCTGTCTCTGGCAGGGCCGACAAAACTTCTGGCAATGCCTCAGCGCTAACCCAGAAGTATACTCCGCGCCTTGCACGTAAAATTCAGTCGCCTGTCTCTGGCAGGGCCGACAAAACTTCTGGCAATGCCTCAGCGCTAACCCAGAAGTATACTCCGCGCCTTGCACGTAAAATTCAGTCGCCTGTCTCTGGCAGGGCCGACAAAACTTCTGGCAATGCCTCAGCGCTAACCCAGAAGTATACTCCGTGCTCTACGCGTGAATTTCAGTCTCCCGTCCCTGGCGGAATAGACGAAACTTTGGATAATGCCTCAGCGCTAGTCCGGAAGCCTACTTCGCGCTCTGCGCGTAAAATTCAGTCTCCCGTCCCTGGCAGAATAGACAAAATTTCTGACGATGCCTCAGCGCCAAATCAGGAATCACAAACGAGCTCCGCGCATAAAAATGCATCTATCTTCCGCGAAAAAGCAAATAATCCCTGCAATCTACGCAAGGGAAAGCAAGCGGCGGACTACTCAACTTCTCGGCCTTTACGCCAGCAAGGGAACAATCTGCCCGCCCTCCGGATTACGCGAGAAGCTGATGGCCGGCTGAGGACATCCTCAGCTTTACGCCAACCAGAGCAGATCTACAAATTACGCCAAGCGAAGCTACTCAGCGTAAAGAAGGCTCAATTTGCGGGAAGACACCCTCCTCGGGGATTATCCGCCACCCAGATGGTCAACCTGTTGTATACAGGTGGCACAGGGAAAACTATGGTTCCCAACATCCGCATGCCCATTGATAAACATGAAGACGAGGGTCATAAACAGACTTCAGTTCCTCTAACGGTCAAACGCGGAGAGATCTTGTGGGAAGATGCATCAACATCTAATATCGTCATGACGGGGGGGGCCACATGAAGATTCTATCTTTATTATTCTCCCAACTCGTGACGACCAGCATCCAGTAGTCTTCGGTCACGTACGGAGCAGCCCGATCATACAGGAAGAATTTTACGAGTCTGAAGCTGGCAGAATACAAATCCACAAATATAGCCCGTAAGCTTTAAAAATTATTCAAAGCATGGGTTATGATCTGAAGCTGAAACAAGGTCTCAACTATGGAAAAGGCAGACGAACACCGTTGTATGCTAATTCTTACCGCCAGCAAGCTCGTTTTGGGTTAGGATATACTGCACCTCTTGCGAAGCCCAAATCCTCAAAATCTAAACCTATACAACCAGAGGCGGGTCCTTCTAAATCAACTGCTGTGGACAGATGCCACGGCATGTCTGGGGGTAGCCTACCTCGACAAAACAGGACGGCATCCACAGCCGGGGGTAGAATTCCTTCAAGATTCGAAGATGATACAACGATGACGATCTTCCTGCAAGACCGTAAAACTCGGGCATCAGGAGCCCAAAGACCGAAAGGGACTTTCTCCTTCAATGAAGATGACATCGTTAAAATCTTTAATATGTTGATGAAAGAATACAAGCTTCAGCTACCCAACATCAAACATCCTGAGAGGGCTGGCAAAGTTGATAACCCAGATTATTGTCTCTTCCATCGGTATATTCATCACCCCACAAAGGCGTGCTATGTGCTAAAGAAGAGAATTCAGGAGTTGATCGAGGCCAAGGCTATCACTTTGCATCTATAAACAAAGGGACGGTCATTACCAATTGGATTTTTATTCTTTTTATGTAACAATGCGCTCTCTTCAAGAATGTACCTGAGAAAGAGTCCCTAAAAGATTTCTCCAATGGATTCTTCAGGACTATCCTTACTCAAGAAAATCACTCCACAGTGAATTGTCCAGACATAAGTTTATGCTCATCATTCGAGCGTTCCATTCCTTTCCCCAGAAGTTTGTCATGTCCATATTACCTCTGAACAAACTCTCCAAGTTTCTGGCTATCGATTATCATTACCTCTAAATATCGGTTGTCGTCTCAACTTAACACCCGTACTTAACCCTGAGTACGCCAGTGGTGTTAGGTCCACAAAAACTGCCATGTCCATATTACCTCTGGCAGGGCTTGTCCCAAACCTATTATATGCACTCTCGTACGCAACAAATAATAGGTCTACCTGACGAAGAACCCGTGGCGTGTCCTCAATGCCACAGTGTGATGGAGGTGGTCCCAAATATCACTTTCACTCAAGATGACATGCTGTTAAAACATAACAGGCATGACAGACCCCTCTATTACACCGGGTACATCGGTTCCATGGAAGTCGACCGAATTCACATAGATTCGGGATCATCAATCAGCATCATTCCTCATAGTCTGCTCAGACCGCTGAGGATTCCTACCAGCGAATTGGCTTACACCACCACTACGATCGTGGGTTTCAACGCCGGAAGAAGTAAGCCATTGGGGAAAATTCGCCTGAGGATCCAGATTGGCAACCTCAGATCGGTGGCTACATGTTACGTCATCGATTCAGAGGTATCCTACAACATTCTGCTGGGTAGACCTTGGATCCACGACCACAACATCGTTCCTTCGACTCTACATCAATGCTTCAAATATATAGACGCCCGAGGAACGGTACGAACGGAGATTGCTGACCTGAACCCGTTCAAAGGAGTAGAATCCCACTACTCTAATGCCGTGTTATACTCTCAAGACTGTACGGAAGAGGTGTCAGCCGAAATAGAGAAGGAATCCCACCAGGAGCCAGAAGAACCTTCTGCCAAGCAACCTCTGTCAATCAAGGTGAAAGGACGGACTACTTGTCCAAAAGCCATAAAACCTATGGCTATCCACCTGAATGAGACCGAATCAGGAAAAGGGGGTGATCCTCTAGTGATCACTTTGAACCAGAAGCCTCCACCTTTGGTCATCAACCTCCGGCGCAACAGTCAGCCAAGTGATGTAAACGCAACCGGGAACAGAGTTACAGATGATAATAAACATCCTCTTTTCCAGTATATTGACGCCCAAACTCTAAATCAGGGATCCTCTCCCTACGACGATATAGAACCTATAGCGCAAAAAATCTTGGAAGCTATAGATTCCTATCATCCATATATATGGAAAGTGGCATCATCATCCAATGTCACCACGACATATGGATCGCATGAGAATTCTATTTTCATTGTTCCGCCTACTTGCAGCAGTCAACATTCAATAGTCTTCGGCCGCATGCGCAATGAACCGACTGTGCAAGAGGATTCTTTCGACGACGATGCTGACAAAATGCAGGTTCACAGATACAGCCCACAAGCTCTGAAGATCATGCAAAATATGGGTTATAACTTGAAGCTGGAACCGGGTCTCAACTACGGGAAATGCAGACGAATGCCGCTGCACGGCGATCCCTACTATCAGCGAACTTATTTTGGGTTAGGGTATACCACCTCCCTCGCAACTCCTGATTCAAACGAGGATATCTTTTCCTCCTCTCAAAATGGCTCAGCGCCCTCCGACTCATCTCATGCTCTCGAGCGAACATTATCAGTAAATATGGTGGTGACAGATTCCTTCGAATCAAACGAACAAGAATCTGAACTGTTTGAGAATGACGCTTGGGCTCAGCAAATGGATACACAATGGGAGTTCCGCTTCGAGCGGAGAGAACCTCCCACTGAAGACAAAGTTATCCAGATTGACGTTGGAGATAAACTTTTGCCAAAACCGATATTTATCAGTAACGATCTTTCCGAAGCAGAAAGGGAAGAAGTTATCCAGCTGATAAAAGAATATATCGACGTCTTTGCGTGGAATTATGAGGACATGCCAGGCCTTGATCCAAAGGTGGCTACTCATAGGCTCAATATATTGTCCGATTCGAAGCCTGTGAAGCAGCACCAACGTCGGTTCCGCCCGAATATGATGGACACCATTGAAGCTGAAATCAAGAAGTTGATAGCCTGCGGCTTCATCCGCGAAGAACAATATCCCGACTGGGTCACCAATGTTGTCCCGGTCATAAAGAAAAATAGGAAAGTACGAGTCTGTATCGATTACCGAGATCTGAACGCAGCCTGCCCCAAGGATGAATTTCCTCTTCCCATCACAGACGTCATGATTGACAATACATGCGGTTTTGAACGTATGTCTTTCATGGACGGATTTTCTGGATACAATCAAATCAAAATGCATCCTGAAGACGAGAAGCATACTGCCTTCCGGACACCACTGGGGTATATTGCTATACGGTCATGCCCTTCGGATTGAAGAATGTCGGAGCTACGTACCAACGGGCTATGAGTAACATATTCTATGAGCATTTACGCAAAATAGTGGAGTATTACGTGGACGATATAGCCGTCAAAAGCCGACTCAAAGATAATCACATCCAAGACTTGAAGACAGTATTTGAATTGATGCACCAACATCAACTCAAAATGAATCCTACAAAGTCCTTTCTGGGGGTATCTAGTGGCAAATTTCTGAGATTTGTTATTACTGCCAAAGGCATTCAAGTGGACCTTGATAAAGTCAAGGCCATCTTAGAAATGCGACCGCCCAGCAATCTGAGGGAATTCAGGGGATTTCAAGGTCGTCTGGCTTATATTCGGAGATTCATATCCAACCTCTCTGGGAGATGCTAGCCATTTTCTTGTCTTATGAAGAAAGGTGTATCCTTCGTATGGGACGTAGCCTGTCAGCAAGCGTTCGGTGATATCAAGCGCTACCTCACTAGTCCGCCAGTTCTGGTGCCTCCCGTCATAGGAAGACCGTTCGTGCTGTATGTTCGAGCAATGGATTATTCTCTGGGAGCGCTTCTCGCACAAAAGAACGACATAGGTCACGAGCAGGCTATCTACTACCTCAGCAGGATGATGGTCGGAGCTAAACACCGGTACAACCCAGTGGAGAAAGAATGCTTGGCTCTGATGTTCGCTATTCAGAAAATGCGATACTATGTCACAGGCCAAACCATTCACATCATCTCCAGGATCAATCCTCTTTGGGTACTGATGAGCAAGCCAAGTGTTCTTAATTCCCGACTCGCGACTAGGGCAATGTTGTTAACACCGTATGACATGGTGTACGTCCCCCAGAAGTCCGTCAAAGGCCAAGTATTGGCTGACTTCCTAGCTGCTCATCCGATTCCGGAGGCCTCCAAATTATACGAGGACATTCCCGACGAGGTTGCAGAATGTAATTTTGCAATGGAAGGTGATGCATGGCAACTGTTCTTCGATGGTGCCTCCAGAACTGGTCCCAGGGGAAATATGGTCTCGGGAGTAGGAATTATCCTGGTTACGCCTGATAAGCTCATCATCTACCGAGCATATTCTCTTAACGAGCCATGTTCCAACAATGTGGCGGAGTACAATGCTCTACTAATCGGCCTCCAAGTCGCTAAAGAATTGGGCGTCGAATCTCTGAAAGCTTTCGACGATTCTCTGCTAATCGTCAATCAAGTCAGAGGAATATATGAAGTCCGAAATCCAGACCTTATCCCCTATCACCAAGCGACGGTCGAGATAGCCATGACATTCAAAGGATTCTTCCTAGAGCATGTACCTTGATCTCAGAATCTGGAAGCTGATGCCCTAGCCAATCTAGATGCAGATTTGGCTACCCCTATAAGAAGGCAAAATTCGGTAATCCTTCTTAACAGAGATTTATTCTGTGTGAAAAACAACTTTCACATAGAACACAGCTACGCGGTGGACACAGATCCTCCCAGGGGAGACTGGAGATCTCCCTTTATAGATTTTGTAGCATACGGAATCTTGCCAGAAGATCCTAAAGAAGCAGTATCCGTCAAAAGACGATCATTACGCTTCTATTTCGACGCATCGTCACAATGTCTATATCGTCGGTCTTATGACGGACTATTATTACGATGTCTCTCTGGTGATGAAGCACAGCAAATTACCCGTGAAGCCCACGACGGCGTGCGCGGAGCGCATCAACCCGGTCCTAAGCTACAGGATCACATCAGGAGAATGGGCTATTACTGGCCTACTATGATCACAGATGCAATAAAGTATGCAAGACAATGCAGAGCCTGTCAGGTCCATGCAGACTTTATCCATCAACCTCCCGAATATCTATATCCTACGGTTGCGTCCTGGCCTTTCAAAGTATGGGATATGGATATCATTGGTCCTATTCATCCGTCTTCTTCCAGAGGTCACCGGTTCATACTGGCCATCACGGATTACTTCTCCAAATGGGCAGAGGCGATCCCTCTTGCTGAGGTAAAGGCATCTAATGTGATCAGCTTCATCAAGCATCATGTCATTTACCGCTTTGGGATACCCTAAAGGATAATCCATGACAATGGATCTCAATTCATCAGCCAAGCGTTTCATCGATTTTGCGATAAAAATTGGATACAAAATGTCGCCTCTACGGTATATAATCTTGCTGCTAATGGTTTGGCGGAAGCTTTCAACAAAACCATTATCAAGCTCTTGAAGAAGTTCGTCTTTTCGAACAAAAGGGATTGGAATGAGAAGCTGGGAGAATATCTCTGGGCATATCGTACGACGGTACGGACACCGACAGGTTGCACCCCATTCTCATTAGTTTACGGGAGCGAAGCAGTTCTTCCCATCGAGATCCAAATTCCGTCACTCAGGATAGCCGTGGCTAATGAATTGACTCAAGAAAAGAATGACCTGTTAAGGCTTCAAGAGCTAGAAGGATTATACGAGAAACGCCTCCAAGCTTAATAGCGCATCGCGCTCTACCAAGCACGCATTTTCAGAGCTTTTAATCAAAAAGTGAAAGAAAGGGTGTTCAAAGTCGGCGAGCTAGTTTTAGCTGTGAGAAGGTCGATGATTCTTACTCACAGAAGTAAGGACAAATTCCAGCCTAAATGGGAAGGCCCTTATGTGATCGAGACGACGTTCTCAAACAGCGCTTACAAGTTAGCCCAGCCTAATGGAGACCTGTTAATGGCTCCTATCAATGGCAAATTCCTGAAAAGGTACTATGCTTAACCTCCTCTACTCGAGTGGAATATGGCGAAAACCTCATTCTGACAAAACTACTTCCAAAACGAAACTAGTTGGATCATATTCTATCATGTTCATCTTACCTCTGAATAGATATATCCTGCTAAAACTTACCGAGAGTATATCACGTCCATATTACCTCTGATATCACTTTCACCCAAACCTATCATTTACATTCCGAAATGATGGGTCCACAAAGTCAGATAAAAGCCTCTTTATTATTCCCAAAAAAGAGCGAAAGTACATTGGAAAGCAAAAGCAAAAGTACATCATTGAGGGGGAGCAATCAGGTCGCGAAGCGGCCGCGCCAGTGCGGTCATCCTCTCCGTCCTGGAATCCAAGACATCAGCGCGAGCCTGCTCCAGCTGTGCCTCATCGTTGCTCAGGAGGGACAGTTCGGCTCTAGCCCGAAGAAAACAAGCACGGGCGACTCCCGCACGTGCCAAGTTCTGTTGTGCTACGCCCAATCGGCTATCCACCACAGCTAGAGCTTCCGACGACTGAGAAGCCCACTCCTTTGCCTGAGCGAGTTTCGTTTCTAGCTTGTGGACCATCGCTACATTTCCTTCGTGCTCGGCCTGGCACTTCGTTTGAAGAGCAATGGCCTCCTTCAGGACGGTTTTTCCTTCGTCCATCTCCTGCTGATATGTCTGGATGGATTTATTTACGCCTGCCATCTGTTCGACAAGCCGCGCAGTCATGGAGTCGTATCTAGCTTGAACCAGATCTTCAACGTTGTCTCGAGCTAGCTGCAAGTATTCGTTAATGGGTTGCTCCAAACCATTAACTATCTACTCCAGCGTTTCAGCTAGCCCAGTGTCGTCGAATTCTCGGATCGGCGCTATCGCGGACCGGGAGGACCTCTTCAGCGACGTAAAGCTCAGATTCTTCGCCAACACCATTGATATTAACATTTTTAAAGTGGTGTAGAAGATCCCGGTGTACTGCTTGATCAGCGCAGCTAGATCCGAACGGACGCCGGGAGTAGCCTCGATATTGGCACGTCCCCCTCCAAGAACAGTCGTAGACGACGTCGCCACGGTCGTCGCCTCAACAGGTGGTGTGACAAAAGAAGAAGCGCCAACACCGGACGAAGATACCAGCATACTCAAAGGAGGCATTGTCGCAATAACAGGCTCGTCCTCCTCCTGAGATATCGGAATCTCGTCGACAGGCGAGCCGGTACCCGAAGATGTTTCCTCTTCAAAATTAGCCACCTCCGTGTCGCCGCCAGGTCCTGACACAGAGCCGAAGGGCGCATCTACACTGCCCTCCCCGAAGAGGTCTTCCCCTGAAAAGAGGACGAAAGGAAGTTAGTATCGAAATGATGCTAACTTTTCTAAAAAGAGGTGTGAAGACGACATTTACCCATGGCCGACGGCATATATGTCGCATCTGCGGCCAGTACAGCTAAATCATTTCTTAACGATGCTAAGCAAGCTGTCATGCCTGGAGAAAGGGGTCTGCTAACTGACGCTGGCAAATAGTCTTCCAGGTCCTCGTCAAATTCCAACTGAGGCTCATCAGCTGGAATATCGCCAGGTGCGCTTACAGGCACGGTAGGGGTCCTTCCCGATGTCGATCCGCATAAAAGTATACGGAGTCTTATAATACTCAGCCCCGAAGGCGACCTCGTTCCACTACCTGAAGCAGTAGCAGCGACGGCGGCCTCCAGCGGAGATTCTCCGGCACCACCGGCCGGAACATTAGAGGGTCCCTCTCTAAAAGGCGAGGAACCTCCAATCAAAGAATCATCCCCGACATGGGGAGATACAGGCTCACTTCCAGGAGCCTCAACACCAGGAATCCGGAGAGGACGAGTAACCGTCTTCTTCCTCCTCTTGCGGGGGGAAGTCTCCTTCGGAGTAGGAGCCCTTCGCTTCCCGGAGATTACTAAAGGCCCTGCAGGCAGAGGTACTTCACCCCTCGATACCGCCAACAAAGGCTCGTCTGGATTGACGGACTCCTCGCCCTCGTCGGAAGAAACCGAAGGGACTTCGACTCTTTCCCCAGACTTGGAAGAGGGCACCCTAAAACTTCTATGCATATCAAAATCGCGATGGAAGGTGTTCGTTGCCACATAGAACTGGGCATACGAGTGCAGGATGCGCAGCACCGTGGAGAGTGTAATGACCGGCACAGTAAAAATTGCTCCAGTGCAACCCATGATGAAGTATCGCCAGCCTCTCGCTCCATCAATGAGTCCACCCCTGGACCGAAAGCTGGTGACGGCGTTGCCCACGTGCAACTGATCATACCCAAACTGCCTGGCAAACCGACTAGGCAGGTAGGGCTCCAAGAAGCAGTGGTCTTCACTCCTGTACAGTAAATGGGAAGGTCTAATGCAGACCAACCAATTAAAAGCTTCAGGAGAAAGATTGGTCTTCTCTCTACCTGAATCCTCGAGCCTAATCCCCGATTGATTGCGATGTACAGAGGGGACAGTGCAGAAGAGCTTCCAGCTGTGACTGAAGCCCAGCACCCGCCGACAGTCTAGAACCGTGGTCGCATTCCAGGAAGATTTCTGGTAGTTCAATAAGAAACTAGCCCCCGAACTACTGCCGGAGCCGGAAGACATAACCCTGGGGTTATGAAGAAATAACCATCCCATCAAATACAGGTATGGTAATTCTACCCTGGGAAAGCTATCACGCCGAGTTTCATCGGCGAGCAACCGTCTGTCATGGCCCTCAGGCCAGCTTGAATGCGGCACACCATGGCAGGGAGCAAGCCCAGCCTTGTCCCAAATACCAGACGCACTGCAGGCCATAGCGTGTTGCGGTGAATACGGTCCGCAGATGCGATGTCGGGTACCACCAGTCGGCGCAGCCATATGGAGAGGAAGCCAGCCAGTTGAGCTTCCCTGGACAGAGGCCTGCGGCAGCGCCTCAAATAACTATAGGCCTTAGTGCCTACAGGATACTGTCCTATCCCTTCGTCGAGGATCGAGTCCGGAGCCCCGGCGTCCACCATAAGATCGTCGACTACTTGAGCATTAAGCACGCTCAGAAGATTTACAGGCTGATCATTGCCATCCAATACCTTCTTTGGCTTAGCAGTCCTGGACCGGTAAAAGAAGAGGTAGGACGTCCATTTGTTGATGTGAGCCAAATCTGAGGGCTCACCATAAAAAGCGGTGCAAGCGAGGTAGTGGCACATCAGCTCCTGATACACTTCCACTACCCGAGGGTCTGAATCCCCCAGCTCCCGGTTCGTGGGAACATACTCTTTATATGGAGTATCCCCCATCGGCAGTCTAGAGATCTCTGCCATCTCATTGAGGGCCAATCCCAACTCCCCCAGTGGAGTGGCGAAAGTCCCGGTGAGCGAGATATATCGCTCCATCAGTGCCAGAAACAAGTTAGGGTTAGAAGGTAACCCAACACTGGTGGCACTCACAGCTGCAAACAGACCAATGCTCTCAAACTCGGTCTGAAAATGCTTCAGGGCCCAATCAGCTAAGCGAGTCCATCGAAGATTTGTAGGGGAGATCCACCCACCGCACCGAGGGTTCACCTTGGGGTATACTCCCTCGTGCCCCATAAAATCATTGCAGAAAGTCGGTAATTGGACCGACTAGATCACTAAACTATCTTCATTTGGGACACTGCCCGGGTACAGTCCCCTGAACATCGTCACATTGTCGGTAGGCCGGCTGACAAACGACCCCTGGTCCGCTCCTTTCAGATAGAATATCTTCCCCGGCTTGCCGTGAAGATCAGGAGTCAGTGTCCACGACATCCTCCTAGGATGTGTAGCATGGAAGAATACCGAGATGGGATAGTCCCTCGGTATCTTGGGCAGATACAAAACCAAGCTCCCGGCAGGGAAAACCCAGAGCTCTTTTTTGGGCTTCGTCTGGGACTGCTTGTCGATCATGTCCCCGAAGGGGAAAGCCGACTTTAGGTACTGATCCCCGTCTATGTACGTCAGGGGCTCTCCGTTCATCATGCTCAGCAGCATTCGCTCGCCCTGAGTCGATATCAAAATTTCCCTCCCTTCAGGATACTGGGGCCCGGAGATAGGAAATGTCACGTGTGACAGATCCTCCAGATAGTTGGAGTACAGCATCCCGGCGGCAGAACCCATCACATCGGCTAGCGGAGACACATGCAAGTCAACTACAAGAGTGCAAGAAAAACACATCAGTTCCTATAACTAGACGTTACAGATCTTGCAGCATACGCCAAAAATCAACGATCTGTGCTTTACGCCAAGACCGTAAAAAACTTGACCATTACGCTGGAATCCATTTCCTAAAGCGTAAAAGTTCAAGGCTGGCAGTATACAGTCTGTGCTTTACGCCAGACTGAAAAAATTGAGGTCCTACGCCAGAATCTTCATCCAGAAGCGTAACACCCAGATTTTATACACCAACTTTCGACAGTCAAAGCCTTTACGCCAGACTGCGAAAATATGGAGCTTTTGCGCTGATACATTAGAAATATGGGCGTAAAATATGAAACGTCTCTGTGCATCATCTTCCTCAAAGAGGCTATCAGCACAGAAGACGACCTAGCGCGGTTACGTACAACGTGTGCGAAGGATTTTTAGTCGTTCTTTTTCGTCCCAAAAGCTCTACCTTTAAGGCCGGGTGCACTGCTCGTCGGCGGGATACTTCGCTCAGAATAAAGTTCGCCTTGCCCGACCTAAGATGCTCTCACTTGAGCAGAAGAACGAGAAGAAGAATCGACCTTCTTTCCCTTAGTGGAGGAGGATTGTTTCGAGGCCATTACTGAAAACTTTGAAATCTCGGAGAAGAAACGAAGGAAGAACTCGAACAGTCGAAGGCTTTCTTTCGTAAAAACGGATGAAAAGTTTTTCTCTCAGAAACTTGGGGTATATATATAGAGTTCGGATGGACTCCTCGAATCCCGAACCAAATCTCACATTTAATATTTGGTTATGATTGGGGACTACGTCAGCCTATTTACTCAGAGAAGGCGGACAGTCAGCAGAATTTGAAAAGTTTTCGTGCAAAGAAGACTTGTGGTTTCTACGCTAAGCAGCTTTCTACGCTCGATGACTACGGATCTACGGTTTTACGCTCACAGGCAACAAGTCTATCGTTTTACGCCCGGATGCCTTTGTGCTCGGTAGCTTTTACGCTCGAGAGGCTACAAACCTACGACTTCACGCTCAACAGCTACAAATCTATGATCTCACGCTCGGTGGCATTTAGTTTACGCTCAGAGGCAACAGATCCACGACTTCACGCTCGAAAAATTTTCTTTTCAGAAGCAACAAAATCTACAGTTTCTACGCTAAGGAGTTTTCTACGCTCGACAGCTACAGATCTACGGTTCTACGCTCACAGGCGCCAAGTCTATGGTTTTATGCCCGGATGCCTTTGTGCTCGGTAGCTTTTACGCTTGAGAGGCTACAAACCTACGACTTCACGCTCAAACAGTTACGAATCTATGATCTCGCGCTCGGTGGCTTTTTACGCTCAGAGGCAACAAACTTATGATTTTGTGCTTCACGACTTTCTGCATATCTGAAAAATACGCAGGCCAGTATAGTACATCTGAACAATTCTCAAGGCGGTCAATTACAGGAGTTCACACAGAAGATACTCCTTCTTGACCTCAAAATATTCCATATACCCAAAGCATACAGAGTTCAACATTGAAAATTACTCTTCTTCATGGGTCGATTCGGAGTTCATCCAAACTCCAGTCTGAATATTTTATCTACAAATTCAAGATGGTAACTCAATCTTCGACAGCCAGTTCTTGCCCTGTTCCAAGGGATTTTCGAGAAATCATTCTTGAAGATGATGTTTGAACAAGAATTCTGTTTATCAGAAGTAACAGTTCAGAATTCTACGTGGTTCCTCATTCCTAACAGCAGGACAGTTCGAACACTCGACTGCTAAAGTGGCTTTTCGTGCATCCTTAGTTATGCGTAAAAGACAGGACAGGACCTAACACTCTTTCTAACAGAGTCGGCGTAAAGAATCAGACGTGTCAAAGCTACACATATTCAGACTTCACAGCAAAGTATGGAAAGATGATCATATGTAAAGAAGAAAGACGATTTTATTAAAATTAAAAGCATGATTACATGAGGGAAATCCAGTCTACAAGGGTTTTCTTCATTTTTATGATTACACATGAGGAAAATTCCGTCTACAAAGGGCTTCCTCATCATCGTCTGAAGATCGCGCCCAGAATCTATTCAGGTTCTCGCAGGGGCACAATTCTTCATCCATCTTCTCCAGCAGTCAGTCGGTGTCCGTAAACCGACTGAAATATTGGTCAACGGTGGGAGGATACAAAAATGGGCATAGATCCATCCTCCAATAGAAGAAAAGCAGAGTAAATCTGCTTTCCTACATCCAACGCTGTGACAGATTGAGTTGAGATATTTCACCCAACTCAATCCTGGACAGAGCTAGTCTATCTGCTCTCGTCCACGCAGATAACGGGAGAAGGCACCACTTGCAAGCTGCCTGGTCAAATGAGACCCTTCCTCTCTACCGGAGAACCGCCATACAAAGTTGCTGATTATCCCGAGCAAAGGAGGCTATGATATCCTTCAATGATCCATCGTTGCAGAGGACATTTGCTCGAAGACGCCGTCTTTTTCAGCTCCTTACATGCTGAAAGAGCATAATCTCCTTCTTTCTCAAGTCGACCCGACGAACTTCGGCCATCATCTCTGTATGGTGAAGGAAGTGTGGGAAGAACAGGAAAATACCTCAGCCTTTTTATAGGCGAAAGAGATCACACCGATCCCCAATAACTCCGCCATAAAGTCAGCCATGAAAGAACGTGTCAGGCTTGACCGTTTCGGACTTCACTCAGAGCGTTTCGAGTTACGAGGAACGGTTCATGCTTCATTCAAAGCGTTTCAAATTACGAGGAATTTAAAAGCTTTGAAGGGGGTCATGTAGAAGCATGAAAAATACGTCGGATAGCTATACGCAGCATGTTGATGCAGGGCAGCGTAAACAGATGACCTCAGAGCCATCAAACGTGCAACAGAGCTTTTCCGCTGAGCACAGCGTGAAAATATAGGCTCAAGGAGATTCCGCGTAGTGCAGTATGTCCAGGCTGCTTCAGCGTAAACAGGGTGCTTCATCGCCTTCATGGCGTAAAACTCATCCACTTTCAATACAGCATTAAAGTGTACGAGGAATACTTCGTATTCTTTGAAATGAACCTGTCAGATCATGCAATAAATCTGACGTCTAGACTCCTGACAAAGAGTACTGAACGACTACCCAGGCGACGGGTATAATGATGGCGCGGTACCGCAACCCAGGCTGTCATTTACTGCCATTTCCTTTGCGTAAACCACTTTTACACATACGAAGGAATACGCTGCCGAGTTTTACACAGGCAGATGTGAGCTGTTTACGCTCCGCAGAAGACAAACAGCCTGTCACGTCAAAAGCTGCACTTTGTACAGGGCCCGAGGCACGTCTCTGCATTTAATGCGCAGAGCAGTGACAGTTCTCGAGGCACGTCTCTGCATTTAAGGCACCAAAATACTGACAGAGGCCCAAGGCACGTCTCTGCATTTTTTATGCACAGAAGAGCGGCAGGCGTTCAAAACACGTCTCTGCATTTAATGCGCAGGATAATGGCGGATCTTCGCATTTAATGCAGGAGATTTGATTAAATGTCACCGAACCGTCGTTTAGTGATATCCCCTTTGCGTAAACTACTCTTACGCATATAAGGGAATATGCTGCCCAGTTTTACACAGGCAGACGTGAGCTTCTTACGCTCCGCAGAAGGCAAACAGACCGCCACGACAGCAGTTACTCTTCGTACAGGATTCGAGGCACGTATCTGCATTTAATGCGTAGAATAATGGTAAATCTTAAAGACAAGTCTCAGCATTTAATGCGCAGGATAGGGGCAGATCTCTGCATTTAATGCAAGAGATTTGATTATATCTCCAAGAGCCGTAATTCTGGCTAAAGCGTCCACATCACCTCGACTTCTATGCCCACTCGGCTTCTACGCCTGCTCGGCTTCTACGCCCATTCGGCTTCTACGCCTGCTCGGCTTCTACGCCCATTCGGCTTCTACGCCTGCTCGGCCTCTACGACCATTCAACTTCTACGCTTACTCGGCTTCTATGCCTACTCGGCTTCTATGCCTACTCGGCTTCTATGCCTACTTGGCTTCTACGCCATGGTGACAGTCATTTGGCTTCTACGCCAACCTCTTCTACACAAGGGATAACTACCTACGTGGCTTCTACTCCGTGATCTTCGCAGCAGATATACGTGTTATGTTCCTTAGTTGGACGGCGTCACATGCTCACTCAAAAAGGTCATCTATACGCAGGCATTGGTTATTTTAAACCGTCGTGTAAAAGGGTGATGTACTTTCCACTACTCGGTTTCTACACCGACTGAGTGGTCACTGTCACTAAAACTCTATAAATAGAGACCTCTATCAACAGAGAAAGAAGGTCGAAGGTGGGTCGAAGAAATTGAAGATCGCAAATTGAAAGGTCGAAAGGTCGCAAATTAAAAGGTCAAAGAGGAGAGGTCGAGAGAGAGAGAGAGGAGAATCCAGAGCTCAGGCAAAGAGAAGGGATCGGCGACTTTGGCACCGAGCATCCACCCTCTTTAGCAACTTTCGAAGCTGCTTTCTGTCTTCCACGGCACTTCTTCAACATCGTGTGGTCCAAGGGCTAAAGTGATCGACTGCATATCAGACACCTATAGCAATATTTACCCAGATTAAATAAATTGTACTTAGACATCCTCGTATAGGATTAAATTGTACAATCTTGTTTGTAAACATAAAAGAAGGGCGGGTCTTCGTATAAGACCTCGTTTTCCACATATCATCTTTTTTGTTTATTATCCGAAACAACGTTAAGCCTGCATAAATATTCTCGTTAGTATGCAGCCGAACTACATGAGGATCATTGGTGATATGCTTTCACACCACGAGGGGGCATGCCATATAGGACTTCGAAGGGCGTACGAAGCGTCATTCAAGAGGTTGTGATCCCCAATGAATATCTTGTTTATACCCAGTGCTACCAAAGCACTATGTTTCCTCCTAGGTCAAACGATCCCGGTGCCCTGGTGTATCTCGTTCGAGGAAACTAACCAAACCTTGTACACAAGTTGTCTCTGACCATGCAACGACTATGCAAATAAAATCTAAGCATAAATTATATGGTAAAGAAATATAAGTAAAGCCTCGCATTATTGATCTTTCTTGTTTGGTTCATTATCAAAATGGTTGGTGACCCGTGGTCCCAACTTACAGACCTTCTTGTGGTCCGATGGTACCAAACCACACTTATACTCGTATATGAAGTATTTTTTTCATAGTTACTATGCACTGATGCACTTATACCTGTATCGATGTTCAATATTCTATTCTCAGTGTTACCAGCATGTGAAGTAAATTGCATAATATTACTTCTTTCTCATGACAGACTTACTTTATAGCATTCTTATATCAATAGTATTAGCAGTTCATTATTCATGTATTTTATTACTTTCAGCAGCATTGAACATAAAGCATCATTATTATTATATGAACTAGAGCAGCATATAGTTATGACATACAATAAAGCAACATTGACATTCATTTTATTAGGACATAAAAGAGTAGAGGAGAAGGGACAGATCCACTCACTTATATAAATATTATTTCCATGCCACGATCCTACATGAATGATCCGACGCGATGCACAGTCTTCTAAATGGGCATAATCATACATTCGAACCACGCCGTATAAGATATCCCATCCGGCCAAGTTAAACAATACAGCATCATCACACCAAGCATCTCAATTTCTCGTACCACTTATATTCCATCGGTCTGATCCATCTATAATTCCAGCGTAATACATTTTCGTGAAGCAAGGCATTACATAATATACCACTCAAAAAAAGTTTCGTTCTTGAAACTTAAAGAAATAACTTAATTCATCATATCACTTAAGTCATCTCACAAAAATATTCTATGCCAGCTATAGCTCGATACCCCATTTTCATCTCTTGTCAATATTGCTCATTCATGAATCTCGTATACTTATGCATTCCAACCATCTTTTTTCTTCCTAAATGATTTGTTCATGTTCTTCCATTCATCAATACTCTCTTGCAGCTCTATTTAAATTTTGATTACTACTTCGCCTGGATCGTACATACATTTCAGGCGTTCCCGAAATATAATGCACTCAACCAATGCTAATGGTGAGAGAAAATAAACGGATACAGCGGTAATTTTATTCTTCATTACTGATCATTTAATACTTTCGGCCATGCTGTTCTTTAACATCATTTTTTTATAACTCTAATTTCTTACGATACTTATTCGGTCAATCTTGTCAATATCTTTCTAACACGTTGCAATCAAATTCTGGTCTAAGTACTTCTCAATATTTTCCAGCGTCTCCTCGGTCCATCATATGCATAATTCTTTTATCATGTTCATAGTGTTCCTTCGTATAACCATTTGCTACAATCGCTATCTTCCAATTCTGCCAATATCAAAATCCTTAGGGACTTTCCAGGTTAGGCCATTAACCTAAATACGATATTTTAATCCTTTCGAACAAACCGACATAACAAAATTTTTATTAATTCTGAATTGCAATATTTCTTCTTTCAATGTTAATTCCGTCATTCCTACCTCTTATGAATAATTTTACCCATCTTCATATTATTTTGATCCATCCAACTTTGATTGATTACATTAATAATATCACCCGTCGTCACTTTACTATGACCCCAGTGTATTTATAATCATTCTGACTGTTCCCGCAATATTGTAATTTCTTTCATTCAAACTTCTAGCAATCTTTTTTCCCCACATTAGTAGCATCAAAATTTTCATGAATCCAGAGTTTCATTTGGTCATGTCCATATCCAAGCCATAAAATATTATTATAGTTTAAAGATCATAATTTGTCACGTACAATAGTCGCATCAGCTACATCACATATCAAGTTTCTCTTCCCAACATATAAAATTTCTACAAAAATTCTCAAGCGACATTTCTATTTTTTTATGATTTATTTCGTATTCTAACTTGATTCCAAGAGAAACCATTTCAAGATAATCCATCCAACAGAACTCAATATTGATTTTTACTCCAGTCGAAATAATCAAATTCAACTCTAGCAACAGTCAATTTCCAAACTTATCCATCCAACAGTTTAACCATTCCGATATGACCTGTTATCCTGAAATACTCATAACCAAATCTCGCAATAAACTGTCCAAACACCGACTGAACATAGGCCGACTCATAATATACATTATTTGAGTCTCACATGACTTTACCTTACCTATGCAACATTAATAGGGTCATCATATGGGTCTCCGATAGCCAACATAATTCTTTGGTCAAGTCTCTGAGGCTAGTTATAATGACAGTTAAACCTAGCGTTCGTAGGCGACTCATCTCATGCTAGGCAACTGATAGTGACCATACTTATCTCTACTCTGAGGGCCAACTGAAGTCTGACAAGTCTAAGGGACTTCTACCCAATCTTATTACCAACTCGAACCATAATTACACTACCATTAACCTACCCACAAATAAGGGATATCCAATATTCTGGGTTTGATCGATCTACCCAAGGTCAATATCTTAAGTGTCTACCTCAATTAAAGGTTCATTCTAGACTTACCCCAACCAACAAGGTCAATCTAGAACTACATGGTCAAATTATATAACCATCAAGTAAATCATCAATAGTCAAAATTTGAATTGCTCTCCCATATTGTTTCATTTTTGATTTCATAGTCCTCCTCTAATTGTACCAATATTTTCGTGCGTCTGATTTATCTATGGGACAAGGCAACTAACCCAAAATTAAATTTTGATCGATCACCTATACTAGTATATTATTCATGATCCTTACTCTTACTTTCTCTACATTCATATTATGTATTCATGTGTACAGTATCACCCAAATAATTTATAACCGACAATATCACCCGACCAATATATTGAAAATATCTTTCTTTCGATTCCTTCCGTCGAACATACTTATGCCAACTTTATTTTTGATAGGGTCAACTTCCATTTGCATAACCAACAACTTAATTGCATCACCTCATCAATGTCTCATATAATTTTATCTCGCTTAACCACCTTCGATAATTATTCACATACTCGGTATATTGGTCAACCAACCAAGCTAGGGATCATCCCATATTATTAATTTGTTCAATTATATCCGCCAATCAACTGTTACCTAAGCAACTAAGGTTTCTGCCAACCAACTGTTACTGATGCGACAAAACTTCTCGTCGATAGTATTTATTCCAACGTGCTAGACCTCAAGCTTTATTAGTATTACATCCATAAAAGCCTCTTAACGAACTTCCATACATTGTCAGATAATAATGGTCAAAGATTAGTTACTTGCAATCCCACAAGTTCATATGCTGATTAAATATTATTTGCCAATCGTTAGGTTCAAGTATTCCCACTTCACGGCTGCTACCCTTTTTAAGTTAGGCATGTAGTAAATGCTACGCTACACACCTAAGGTCAAAGAAAATAGTTTTTCACATACTCGGTCTATCTTTAATTGATTTCCAAGAACTTCCTAACTCAGGTAACTAATATAATATCCCGCTTGTGATTCTTAATCAGTTCCAACCAATCTCACTAGATATACGATCCAACTTGTTTACCGATAGTAACATGCGATCATCGATGCTAAAATTTAAAACTTTCACTGAGACCATTTAAGCCACCATCTAACCATATAATCAACTCGTTGTTCCCAGCTAAGGCATCCATCTCATACTTTCCCACTTCCTTGCTACCCCATGTAACATTAAGCCATCTAGGGTCTAATGTTGAAAACTCAAATCCAACTATCAAGGGTCCGATGTTGATACCCAATCTGAAATACCCAAGGAACAATCGTACCGCATACAAGAAGACATCATTTTCAACTAAGTGTCGGCACTACCCCATTCTCACTAGTTAGCTCAATACTATCACTTATGGAAGGGTCATTGCACATGCATAACTAAGAGGGTAGAGGCATATACTACTCAAAATGAGATCATTTTCTGACTATCACACCATTCTTACACTGATCCAACATCCATCCCGCACCACCTTCACATGGTAGCATTGCGTGCTATAACATGATTCTCATACTCAGATATAAAATATCATCCCGCCATCGCACATGAATCAACTCAGCTTTACTTTTGATTTCCTCTACTAAAAATTTTTATGCATAATTCTTCTTGATTATAGCACACATATTAATTTTTTTTATTTCCACATACAAAGTATTAATCATAAATTAGTTATCTATGGCATCGAACCATTGTTGGGTTCTTGGTATCATTTACAATTCAAGAATCACAACAACTAGGGTATCATAATATTTAGGCTTATTGTATGGAACATTCAGTGAGTGTAACCAAGCGGTCAAATATTTTTGATTACGAAAATACTTTTAAAGAATAGCGGAAGCAACACAGAATGATCACAGATGCAGATTCGATAATCGCAGAAGTGACTTTGAATACTCGCAGAAGGCAACTTTGAATACGTATTGAGGTGACCGTGACTAATCGCGGAAGAGACTTTGAATAGTCACTAGTGCAACTTTGAGTATCCGTAGAGGCATCATTGAGTAATCGTGGAAGCAATTTTAATTTAGAACTTGCCGAGTCCAAGGACACATAAATCGTGCTCTGATACCAATTTATCATGCCCCAGTATCGAAGATCCAAAAATAGCCATGAGCACAATGCCGTACAAGCCTAGAGTGCACTTGTACAAGGCAAGAAGTTAGATAAGGCTATATCTCAAAAACAACGACATCGCAGCAAAATTAGGCAGACAAATTAAAGTCACAATGAATATATTGAAAAGCTTCTCTTTATTGAATATGATAATTGAGTACATGGCTTACAAAAGATTTATAAAGCTCTCAAATACAATTAATACTTGGCCAATTTGGCTTACATTGATATTTATCATCTTGGTTTACACTTTCACTGATATAACTAAATTACGCTATTCCATACATTATGCCATTTATAACAGAAGACGTCTCTAAAGGAAGAAGAGCTTCTGCGTGCCCCAACAATGCTTCGATGCCAAAGAACCATTCTATCCACTTTTCTAATGCTGAGTACCTGGGGATGCCCATAAACATGGGTCAGTACATATCGCGTACTGGTAAGAAGAAACTAGCCTACTCATCTAAACCAATATTAAGTATTCATGTGAAGAGCATGCATATTAACTTAGTGATCTTTCTATTAAGAACTAGATTCATTTCAATGATCAGAGTATTCAGCAGCATAATAAAACATACTTTGGAAACTGTATGATAGATTGAATATAAATGAAATATGTACATATCGCCTAACGACGATTCTTACCAACAGCCCACTCGTCGCATCCCTACAAAATAAGGATTAGCCTAATTAATACGAATCATTCTTAACCGAGATAACTTTAAGCCTGCATAATTTTTCTCGTTAGTATGCAGCCTAACTACATGAGGGTCATTGGTGACATACTTTTGCACTACGAGGGACATGCCATATAGGACTTTGAAAGATGTACGAAGCATCATTCATGAGGTTACGATCCCCAATGAATGTCTCATTTATACCTAGTACTACCAAAGTACTATGTTTTCTCCTAGGTCGAACGATCTCGATGCCCCGGTGTATCTCATTCGAGGAAACTAACCAAACCTTTTGCCCAAGTTATCCCTGACTATGCAACGACTATGCAAATAAAATCTAAGCATAAATTATATGGTAAATAAATGTAAGTAAAGTCTCACATTATTGATGTTTCTCGTTTCCTTCATTCTCATAACGGTTGGTGACCCATGGTCCTAACTTACAGACCTTCTCGTGGCTCGATGGTACCAAATCACACTTATACTCGCATATAAAGCGCTTCCTTCATAGTTATTATGCACTGATGCACTTATACCTGTATCGATATTCAATGTTCTATTCTCAGTGTTACAGCATGTGAAGTAAATTGCATAATATTACTTCTTTCTCATGGCAGACTTATTTTATAGCATTCTTATATCAATAGTACTAGCAGTTCATTATTCATGTATTTTATTACTTTCAGCAGCATTGAACATAAATCATCATTATTATTATGTGGACTATAATAGCATATAGTTTTGACATACAATAAAGCAACACTAATATTCATTTTATTAGGGCATAAAGGAGTAGAGGAGAAGGGATAGATCCACTCACTTATATAAATATTATTTCGATGCC
Source organism: Iris macrosiphon (assembly GCA_036927795.1). Taxonomy (NCBI): domain Eukaryota; kingdom Viridiplantae; phylum Streptophyta; class Magnoliopsida; order Asparagales; family Iridaceae; genus Iris; species Iris macrosiphon. Next base: position 12,522,762 of record JAYESA010000005.1, on the reverse strand, counting down.
ACGATCCCACATGAATGATCCGACGCGATGCACGGTCTTCTAACTTGGCATAATTATACATTCGAACTATGTCATATAAGATATCTCATCCGGCCAAGTTAAGCAATACAACATCATCACACCAAGCATCTCAGTTTTTTATACCACTTGTATTCCATCGGTCTGATCCATCTATAATTTTAGCTAATGCCTTTCCGCGGAGCAGGACATTACATCGACAACCACAATAGCCACTCGAGTTCAGTTGCATAGTAACTTGTTATATACCTATGTTACACTAATACGGATACAATACAGATGCATCATACAGGCATACAAAAGTTGTTCTACCTGCACGAGGATAGACATGATATGGATACGAACATCATTTTATCGAATCCATGCAACATAGCTTTTTATGTGTCTTATAAAATCGGACAAATTGGTAGCAGAAACGAAGAATCAACATAAGAAGAAAAACTAAACAAGGGAAAAAAGGGGATTAAACTTATCAGGTCTACGAAGAGAAAAGAGAGAGATTCTAATAATAAACAAAAAAAAGTGTTGGAGTGGGTGGGGTTCCCAACCTATGTGGAAAATACCCCAGAGTTGGATTGAGTATTCCTACTTATAATAGGAATACCTCAATATATTTGGATTGGGTATTTCTACATATAATAGAAATATGTCAATGGATTTAGATTTGGAATAGATATTTCTACATATAATAGAAAAATTTTAATAGATTTGGATTGGATATATATATATATATATATATATATATATATATATATATATATATATATATATATATATATATATATTAGGAAGACTAGTTGTGTGTTTGAGGCTATATATATTAGGTGTCTCCTAAACCTAAAATATATCTCATATCTCAAAAATATTGCAAAAGGAGGCAAGAGTGCTTTTAGAATATTGGAAGGAGAGAGGAAGAGATTGAAGGATATTTCGAAGAGGACATCGATTTCGAGTAATTCTTTTCTCATCATATTCGTTCTTTGTTTGTCAGTAATCTATTTTCTATTCCAAAGAGTTGTGTTGATATGTTTGGATCGATGAGAAGTTTGTAAGGAGTTGGTGTATTTCTTATTCCATTAGTAGAGGGTTTTTAGGGTTGGACTCTGATCATCACGTAATTTTTTTATTTGGATTTTTTACGTAAAATTTTATGTGTCTGCTATTTATGTTTAACGTTTTTGGTTTGTGTACTTTTGCTCGGTTCTCTCACAGGTACTCTCTGGTTTGGAAAACGGTTTCCGTAATTTCGTTTCCAACAAAGTGGTATCAAAGCCAGGTTCTGGAGTTCAGAGAGGTGAGGAGTTGACAGGAAAACCAGGAAGGAGAGATGGACGTGAAGCCGGTGTGCATGGTAAACCTGAACGGTACCAATTATCATTATTGGTGGAGCAAGATGAAGGATTTGATATTCATCAAGAAGCTGCTTCTTCCAGTATTTGCGTCCGAGAAGCCCTATGACAAATCCAAAGAGGATTGGAAGTTTGAGCATATACAGGTGTATGGATATATCAGACAGTTCGTTGAGGAGAACATGTATAATCATGTTGCAAATATTGAGCACGCAAAGATACCGTGGGATAAGCTAGAATCTTTGCATACGAAGAAGACCAGGATAAACAAGTTATTCCCGATCCGAACGATGATGGGTCTGCAGTACAAAGATGGTGTGTCTATTACGGATCACTTGAGTGAGTTCCAGGATGTGGTGGACCAACTATCCTCGATGGGAGTCAATTTTAATGATAAAGTAAAATGACTATAGCTACTACATTGCCAGACTCGTGGGAAATCGTACGAGTATCTATGATCGCTTCTGCTCATGAAGGCGTAGTTAGTCTGGAATTTGCCAAAAGCAGGGTACTGAATGAAGAGATATGGAGACATTCTCATGACACTTTATACGTATCCCACTCATATGTGCTAGTTTCAGAGAGACGGGAAATGAGCAAGTGCAGGGGTCTAGGTGGTGGCAGAGACAAGAGCAAGGGCAAGTCCTAGGGTCGGTACGATGACTCAGAGTGTTACCATTATGGCAAGAAGGGCCACATCAAACGGAACTATTTTGCTTGGAAGAGGAAGAAGAAGGACGACAAAGGGAAGCAAAATAAGAATACTACAGCGGTGGCCTCGACACATAGAGGCGACGTGATCATTGTAGGTGATGAGTTTTTTATAAACCTTGACTGTGATAACAACTCTTGGTTGGTGGACTCAGGTGCTTCAGCTCACGTATCTCATAACATGGAACTATTTGCTACTTATACAATAGGCGACTATGGAGTGTTGAAGATGGGCAACGGAGATATGTCAAAAGTTGTTGTTGTTGGATATATGCATTTGAGGACAAAGACGGATGCAGTTCTTATTCTCAAAGATGTCCATCATGTCCCTGATATCTGTTTTAACCTGGTGTCGGTTGGAAGGTTGGATGAAGAGGATTTTGTCAACCTATTCAAGAACGGTCAGTGGAAGATTTCTAGAGGTTCGATGGTGATTGCTAGAGGAAGCAAGAAGTATGGACTCTATTATATGGAAGGGAGTGCACATGGGACATAGAAGTTGAATGCAGCTACTGATGCGTCTACTGAGTTATGGTACAGGCGGCTCAGCCATATCAGCGAGAAGAGGATGAGACACTTAGTGAACAGGAAGGTGACTCCAGGGCTAAAGTCTATAAAATTGGAGAGATGTATGCACTGTTTGGCGGGAAAGCAAAATAGGATGTCTTTCCAAAGTCACTCAAGTTCAAGGAAGCCGATGTTGCTCGAGTTGATTCGTTCAAATATCTGCGGTCCTATGAAGGTAAAGTCCATTGGTGGTGCTTCTTATTTTGTGACTTTTATTGATAATTATTACAGGAATGTTTAGGTCTATGCCTTAAAGACCAAGGATCAAGTGCTGCCCACTTTCAAAGAGTTTCAGGCCTCCGTTGAAAGAAAGATGGGCAAGAAGCTACTCTGTATTTGGTCCGACAATGGCTCGAGTACATTGGTCCCTTTGATACTTATTGCAGAGAGCAAGGGATACAGCACCAGAAGACTACATCGAAGACACCTCAGCTCAATGGTGTAGTGGAGCGAATGAACAAGACGCTGATGGAGAGGGTACAATATTTGCAGTCAGAAGCAAACTTGTCGGACAGCTATTGGGGTAAGATACTTTACACAGCTGCTTATGTTATTAATTTATCTCATAATGCTCCTTTGTAGGGTGATGTGCCTGACAAAGTATGGTACGACAAAGAGCTGTCATATAATCACCTGCAAGTGTTTGGTTGCAAGACCTTTGTGCATGTACCAAAGGACGAGAGATCCAAACTTGAGCCGAATACAAGGCGGTATGTCTTTATCGACTTTGGTCGGGATGAGTTTAGATATAGACTCTACGACCCAGTGAAAGAAAGCTCTACAGAAGCAGGAAGGTGGTATTTATCGAGGATTAGACCATAACCAACACTCAGGATTCTGAGATACCTTCTGAGGCTGAGGAATTGCCTGAGTTAGATTCATTTTGCTTCGAACAGTTTTCAGAGGACATCGCGGAGGATCCAGTTATGGAGAAGCCAGTACATGGAGTTGCTCCCAACCTTGATCATCAGCTTGTTGATGGTGGTCAGAGTGACCCTCAGGAGGATGAGCATGCTAAGGAGGTAGTTCCTGAAGGGGAGGAGACTGTTGATATACAGCCAGCACTAGTGGTTCCGTTGAGGAAGAGTGATAGAGAGCGTCGACCATCTATAAGATACTCATTGGGTGATTATGTGCTACTGACTGACGAGGGAGAGCCCAAAAGTTTTGCAGAGGCTATGAAAGACGAATACAGGCACTGAAGGGGAGGAGACTGTTGATATACAGCCAGCACTAGTGGTTCCGTTGAGGAAGAGTGATAGAGAGCGTCGACCATCTATAAGATACTCATTGGGTGATTATGTGCTACTGACTGACGAGGGAGAGCCCAAAAGTTTTGCAGAGGCTATGAAAGACGAATACAGGCAGGAGTGGATGGAGGCTATGCAGGAGGAGATGAGTTCCTTACAGGCCAACTCCACTTATGATCTGGTGCGGTTGTCAAAAAGCAAGAAGGCTTTAAAAAATTAATGGGTATTCAGAGTGAAGCAGACAGATGGTGCTACTAGCCCTCGATACAAAGCGAGGCTTGTAGTTAAAGGCTACGGTCAGCGGAAGAGCGTAGATTATGATGAGATCTTTTCGTCAGTCGTCAAGCAGACGTCTATTCGGGTAGTGATAGCATTGGCAGCCAATTTTGACTTGGAGGTCAAGCAGATGGATGTGAAGACGACATTACTCTATGGTGATCTTGAGGAGGAGTTGTACATGGAGCAGCCAGAGAAATTCTGTGAGAAGGGCAAGTCACACTTGGTCTGTCGGTTAAGGAAGAGCTTGTATGGTCCAAAGCAAGCTCCGAGGTAGTGGTACAGGAAGTTCGAGTCATTTATGGGGGAGCATGGTTATGCAAGGACGATGTCAAACCACTGTCTATTTGTGAGGTACTTTGTCGAGGATGATTTTATTATTTTACTGTTCTATGTTGATGATATGCTATCGGTGGGTCGGAATGCCACTAGGATAGCAGAGTTGAAGCGCCAACTGGGTGCGGTCTTCTCTATGAAGGATTTGGGCACAGCGAAGACTATTCTTGGGATGGAGATCAGCCGAGAGAGAGAGAGAGTCTAAGATGCTACACTTGTCCCAAAAGAAGTACATTCATCGAGTACTTCAGCATTTCGAGATAGACGGGTCGAAGAAAGTAAGTAACCCCCTTGCGGCTCACTTTAAGTTCACTGAGGAGCAGTATCCATCTACCGAGGACAAGAAGAAAGATATAGAGCGGGTTCCATATGCCTCAGCTGTGGGGAGTCTCATGTATGATATGGTGTGTACGAGGCCAAACATCGCTCACGCAGTTAGCACAGTTAGCAAGTATGCTTCCAATCCTGGAAGGGTACATTAGAGTGAGGTCAAGTGGATTCTACGATACCTTCTGGGCACTGCCAATTGGAGACTTTCTTTTGGTGGTGACGAGCCGAAGCTGGTTGGGTATACCGATGTTGATATGGCTGGAGATGTAGACACGAGGTGATCGACTTTGGACTGTGTGATGATGTTTGTCGGTGGAGCGGTATCATGGCAGTCGTGGTTGCAGAAGTGTGTTGCCTTGTCGGCGACAGAGGCAGAGTACATTGCGGCGACGGAGGCTTGCAAGAAGTTGATGTGGATGAAGAAGCTGCTGCAGAAAATGGGACTAAAGTAAGAGCAGTACCCTTTGCTTTGCGATAGCCAGAGTGTAATTTACCTTGTGAAGAACCAGACATTTCATAGCCGGTCCAAGCACATTGATACCCGGTATCATTGAATACGGGATGTGGTTGAAAAGAAGCAAACAGCGCTTGAGAAGGTTAACGGAGCAGACATGTTCGCAAAAATTCTTCCAAGAAAAAATTTTGAGTACTGCAGGCGGATCGTCGGGATGACGACTCCCTCCACATAGTTGTGAAGGGAGAGATTTGTTGAAGTGGGTGGGGTTCCCAACCTATGTTGAAAATATTTCGGAGTTGGATTGAGTATTCATACATATAATAGGAATACCTCAATATATTTAGATTGAGTATTCCTACATATAATAGGAATATGTCAATGGATTTAGATTTGGATTGAATATTCCTACATATAATAGGAATATGTCAATGGATTTGGATTTGGATTTGGATTTGGATTTGGATTGGGTATTCCTATATATATATTAGGAATACTAGTTGACGGTTTGAGGCTATATATATTAGACGTCTCATAGCTCTAAAATATATCTCATATCTCAAAAATATTACAAAAGGAGGCAATAGTGCTTTTACAACATTAGAATGAGAGGAAGAGATTGAAGGCTATTTTGAAGAGGGGATCGATTTCGGGTAATTCTGTTCTCGCCATCTCCGTTTTTCTTTTGTCTGAGATCTATTTTCTATTCCAAAGAGTTGTGGTGATCCGTTTGGATCGGTGAGAAGTTTGTAAGGAGTCGGTGTATTTCTTATTCTATTAGTGGAAGCTTTTTAGAGTTTGACTCCGATCGTCTCGTGATTTTTTTTATTTGGATTTTTCACGTAAAATTTTTTGTGTCTGCGATTTGCGTTTGACGTTTTTAGTTTGTGTGCTTTTGTTCAATTTTCTTACAGTACTTTCTGATTTGAAAAACGATTTCTAAGCTTTCGTTCCCAACAGAAAGATGTAGAGTAGAGATTCCACTATTAAACAAGAAAGTGAATATGACCGATAACTTGACTATGATGACACATCTGATCAAAGTCATATATACAACCGACATCAGTAAGTTTGGTCCTGTAATGATACTTCATGTAATCTCACGTCAGATGAATGGGGGCTTGACTGTCACGATAAACAAGGTCTTCTCCTTGTGGGTTCCAAATCGTTGACCATCAAATGAACTGTAAACTAAATGAATCGCCCTTCATTTTAATTGATTACTAGCACCACCGAAAGTGTAAAGACATAATAAAGGGTAAGAGATCACAGTACCTTCCAAGTCCAAACCAGTATCTAACATTTCCCAAAAACTACTTCAGTATTTATCACAAATGAACCGTTTCAGTATCAAAATATATAGGTAAAATGTGTAGATGTTCCTGAAAGATTAAATGTTTTATGCTTGTTTCGTTAATATGAGAAAAGAGTGCTACTGAAAGACTGGAAAAAAAAAAAAAAAAAAAAAATTTAACATGCAATGAGCAGGGTTCTTACTAGCTTCACATCTTGCACCACAAGTTGTTCCATAACTTTGTTGGATGCAACTCTTCTTTGACAGAAAGCATGTATGTCCTTTATGCAATAACTCAAAGGGACATACTCTTTAGCTATCAGAATGAATGCAATCAAGTTTTCCTATATGTCTTAGTCGCATATGCCAAAACCCGATTTTTACCAAGATCAAGCGGCTAAAGTATCCATAGAGTTTTTAGAGTTTTCACGTCGGCTGAGGAAGAAGAACAGTGTTCTGCGCATTTTTTTTTTTTTTTAACAAAGTGCGATAGAATCCATTTTGAGCAAAGTGTGCAATGACCATTTTTATGACCATTTTGATCAAAAGTGTGTCAGAATCCACTTTTTAGCCTAAAGTGTGCCAAATACATTTTTAACAATGTGTGCCAAATCTATTTTTAATAAAGTGTGCCAAATTTATTTTTTAACAAAGTGTGTCAAATCTATTTTTTAGCCAAAAGTTTGCCAAATCCATTTTTTTTAAGAAAATGTGCCAAATTCATTTTTAACAAAGTGTGCCAAAACCCATTTTTGAGCCAAAGTACACGTATGAGCTATTGTAGCATGTTTTAGCCATGTTTGACTGTTTTATACACAAAAAACTGATTTTGCCTATTTGGCTATTTTTGTCATTTTCTCCTATTAGTTTGTTTTCTTATCAAATCTTGTGATCTTGTATGTAATAGTGAATTAAGAACTTATATGGTTCCTTATTATCTGAATAATGACAATTGCTTAATGTAAACTAATTGATCCTAGATCCTGACTTGACTACTTGTATCTGTACTGATACTCCTTAATATCGCACTAAGTATGCTATCTTGCTCGTGCACTGAGGTGCTACATATACACTGCGGTGTTATATTACCAGTATATTCTTGTTACATGTTCGTTAGTACAAAAATGAGAATTGCACGGAAGCCCCTGTAGCTAGTCAGAATAGCGTGGTTAGATTACTTGATTTATTGTTGCATTACGCTTAGAATGAGTCTAGATTGGAACCGTAAGAACCAATGTGGATTCATCCCTAGCGTACCCGTACCAATGTACGACATCTAAGAGGATAATTGTGTGATCACAACACATGATTCCAGATAACTGTAGGGTTAATTAGGTAACTAAAAGTTGTAACAACATTGGGAGGGAATGGATCCCGAGATCGTGAATGCTGGCCACCCCGCAGATATTCATCATGGCGTGCCATGCTAGCCAATAAGGATATTGTATATCATCCGTACTAGTGGACTGCAGTATCCGACCACAAATAATATTATAACTGAGCCAGTATCCCACTAGTGAAGAACTTGAACTGTTACTGACTATTTAGCATAGTAGCCTTGTGAGGGACTGGTGCATTTTATTTATTTATTCATGTTGTATATTACTGGTTCGACTAGCCCTGCTCGGACATAGCACGATTTGAAGATCCAATTATATTGCATTACTGGGGTTACCAAGACATCACCTAGCAAGCCGTATGATTGATTGGTCGTTTAATTAAATTATGTTTGATTATGTATTGCCATCTGCTAAGTAGCTTAGGGACATGGACTGCCATGGCGCGATGAATCAACCCCTGTCCTTGTTTGGTTGTGGGATTGGACCGTTATGTTACGATAGGCTATGGTCGAAACTATGACGCAGATACCTTTGGTTTGACCAAATTCGTGGACTATACTCTGTCTCGGTATAGTTTGGCACCGCTTGTCCTTGTTTGGTTGTAGAGGTGTTCTACTATTTCGATGATAGAATGCATGCCTCTGATCTTTTCTTGTATTTTATTTCAGTTATTGGTTTTGTTTCTTCTCTTGTGCTTCCTTGTGATACTTTCTATTCGGGGCCTGACTCCGTTGATTTTGTTTAGCCAGATTTCGTAGCGGAGCCTGAGGACTCTACCTTCAACCTATCTGATGGTGCATACCAGGAGCATGGTCTGCGGGGGACTTGAGTGAATTTTTTTTTCTTCCCCACTTTAGCATTTTGTATCATCTTGGGCGTTTAGCCACCGGCATTCTTTAGCCGACAAGTTCTGTACATATTTATGTAAATTCAGACTGCAGCTGACAACGACTATGTACTATTGGCACTGTACTAGCGCATCATTTTGCGTAGCTAGTTTCTTGAGCATTTTTATAGAGCATCGGGAACGTCTTACTGCTTCATCATATATGTTCATATATTATTGTAAAACCCCCCTAATTTTAAATATTATAATTATTTAATTTATTTATAGTATTTCTTAGTTAATTAGAAAATAAAAAAATAAAAAAAATTACCTAGGTAAATATTCATCTAAAATTTATGGAACAAAACTATTATTATATTTTATTTTATTTAGAAAATCTTGTAGAAGGATGATAGATTTTTAGGATGTGCTATAAATTTTTCTGGAATTTTTATACCATATATACATATATAAATAAATAGTAATAATAGAAAATAAAAGAAAAGAAAAGAAAAAGAAAGGAAACAGAAATCCTAATAAAATCCTTAATCCCTAATCAATAAACCTTAACTAAACCCTTAACCCTAATCTTATACTCTTAACTAGTTTCCTAAGTTAACCCAACCCGTGAACAGACCCGCCAGTGGCAGGCAGCCCGCGAGCGTCGACCCCCCGCTTCCTCCTACCTATATATATACATCTATTATATGTCCTAACCCTAACCCTAACCTTCGACTCCCACACCCCAACTCCGTGCCGCCGACCTCCACTACCGGAAAGCAGTACCGCCGTCGGAGAGCCGTCGGAGAACGCCCGCGACCGCGTCACCAGCGTAAGCGTCCGCGACAGATTCGAGCAGCGACGTGCCATACTTCACGCATCATTTTTTGCCTCGACTCTCGACCGATTTCCGAACCTATCCCCCTCTCAACTCTGTTAATTAGTTTCCATCGATCAACGTTTAACACTAGGTAGAAATCGAGGCCAAGTTGAAGAAAAACCACATATTTTAAAACTACAGTAAACTGTTTCGACCACCTATGTTTAGAGGCTGTTATCTCCCATCACAGACATCCAAATTTAAATCTACTTTTTGCTATGTGAAGTCCATATAACCGAGATCATTCCCTGTTAATTATATTATTTTATTTTGCGTTAAATTCAGAGATAAATTGGGTTGAAAATCATGAAAAACTTATTTCTAAAACTTTAAAAATTATGATACAGAGCGCGTCCCGCCAAACGGGACCGCCCCATTGCGTACCAATTGCACCGAAAGGCACGTATGGTATGTCCTGACGTGTGAGCTTTTGCAGAAACTGATTTGGACGCATGTGCGCGTCGAAATCAACCCGTATCCGTAAAAAATTCTCGTATCGCGACTTTTGTAAAATACTGCACCATTTTGTGTACGCTAGTCGGAATACGACAAAAATTACGACATTGGATTCGTGATATCACGTTGGTCCTGTGACCCAAGTTACACGCGATTCTGAGACAGTTGACCGAGCCGCCTATTTGCGGGCCCCACGGTTGACTTTTAGTGCAAATTTGTGTTCGGCTCACCGGAATTCAAAATTGGACATACCGTTGAGTTCGTATTGACATTTAGAATTTATTTGACCTATAATTTGTCCTATTTAGATACTGTTACCTCTGGCATGCATTTCGATGCAAAGTGGGCCACATGTGGGGACCCGCTTTGACCCAAAATTACCGTTTTGCCCCTGTGTCCAAAATGGACGAAAGGGTAGTATTTTTCTAGCTTTCTCGATGATTCCAAGAATGTTGGTAATGTTTATTTCAGCATCCGGAGACGTTTATTCGGAGGCCATAGTTTCTGATCTTGTGTATTTGACGTCTGGACGCTTACACTACACAGATTGCTTGTCAGGCAAGTATACCTTACCATTGTACTATAATTTACATTCCATATGATGCATATATTTTATTTTTGTTCATTTAGTTCATATATTTTAACTGCTATATAAACTGCGCGTCCAAGAATAACTTGGGTGCAACGACGGTGGCGTCGTATTCTGTTTTTATTTATATATATGCATGTTGACCTAGTTTATGAGACCACCCCATTATCATGAGGCATTCTTATGTTTCATTGGCTATGACACTGTTATTACACGAGTGTGAGTCTCATGTAGGACATGGACTTGCGTACTCGGCTGGCCACTAGTATGTATAGGACGTGCGACGGATAGGGATAACTGCTGATAGAAATTGCATGCTAGAAGACCTGGCAGTTATTTAGAGGTATCATCGTGTCATGGATGTGACATACTTAGAGCATGGTGTGGGGAGGACAACAAGTAAGGCGTTTGGGCTCCTTTGCACTTTTCTTGTGTAATTCGTACGCTCCGCCGGAGATGTGCGGTCATGATGACCACTATATATATTATTATTATCAGGCGGCCTCTGGCATTCAAACGACGACATAATTTTTAGGCCCCTGAATCTCCGAGAGAATCATGTCAATCCATTTTAGCCAGATAGCCCACGTGTTGGAAAGTTGTTCTCAAATTGCATTCACATAGATGGTTAGGCGACCCATTAGATGTTTATTTTCAGTACTTTATTGGCATGCTTATATGTATCTTGTTATGTCCCTCTGAGGACCTGGTAACTTTCTAGGTATAGACGTGCAGAATTATCCACAAGAGTACGAACCCAGACCTGACGCTTCATACCAGACTGAGGAGGTCTTACCTTCAGAGTACCTTTGATTCATCGCAGCTGATGGATATTCTAGTGATATTTTCTTTATTGACATTTATCTTATATTAGAGTTTGATCTCTTCCCTCATTTAGTTTTAGTATAGTCGATTGGTAGTGGATTTGTTTCCACCCGACTATCATTCTTTGATACTTCATATTTGAGATTCAGTTATTTATTTTCTATTTCTTTATTTATGTTGTGGATGAGATATAGATTGTGTGTGACTTGTGATGACAGTATATTACCACTTGTGGATTTGATATTCATGTACAGTGTACGTATATGTTACGATCTTCCAACACATTGGAGTTTCGTATATATACGGCTGGCATGTTGCGTATTCCTGGTCCTACGTATTCTGGGACTAGGGCGTGACAATTATTGCTGACTGTTCGAATGATTGAGACATAGATGTTCTGTGAGGTCCTAGAAAGATTTTATTGTAGTATGCACCCCTTCTCTAGTTACAGCCGTGATCGTCGTACGATATATTGTACCTTGTACGAGGTAGCTGGCCATGTCCGTCTCCGTATTTTGGTACTGGGACGTGATAAATATAAATCGTACATCAATGATAAAATCAGGACTAGCCCAAGGGTAGTGCTTGTAAGCCCCCTCATTTTTGAATAGGATTAATTTGGTATTTTTAATTTATTTTATTTAATTTAATGGTTTAAAGTATTAATTTCTAAATCCTTCTTTTATATATATGACATTTTGTCGTGGCTTGGATATTTAGAGCAATGCACAACCATTTTCCTTTCAACAAAATTTATATTACTAATCTTGATTGTGCCTAATATATTTGGGATATGGATGTTATATTTATTTGACCTCCCCCATGCTCCAAAAATATTGTCAAACATCTAGAATCATGGTTACTGTAAAACTGCCTCCTTTTGACTAGAACTTGACCCAAACCCAACCCAAACGCATGTAGTCATGTTGTGCACACAAATACCCCCATAAATATATATATATATATATATATATATATATATATATATATATATATATATATATATATATATTAATTTGGTTCTATTTATAGAGTTCTAATTATAGAAAGGGCCATATGTGGCATCCTAGTTGGCAAACTACCTAACTAACTAACTACCTAACCACCCAAGATCCTAACCAACCAAATCCCAACCATAACAACCCATCCCCTCTTCATAATTTCGTGCAAGATCATCCCCCTAGGTGGCCGACCCCTACAAGCCCTAGGAACACCCCCTCCTAGGTTTAAATATATCCAAAAAGTCCATATATATATACCCCATTATCACAAAATATTAACCCTAACAACTCTCTCCCCTTTTTGGTCGACCCCTCACATCACTTTCACGTGTAAGAGCAGCCTCCCCTTATCATTTACCCCTCACAACATCATCTCCTTCACCAAAAACCCTCTCATCTCTTTCAAAGCTCCACATTTCATCATCCTTTTACTCAATCTCCACCAAACAACCATAAAGGCTCCACCATTGCCATCAAACCCATCAAGAAACCATTATTATCATCATCAATCTATCAAGAACCCATTGTCATCATCATCAATCCATCAAGAAGGGAGAAGCAAGGCAAGCACAAGCAAGAAGGTGCGTTCTTGAACAAGAAGAGGCACCGTCATCCAAACCTTCAAACCTTACGGCTAAGGATTCAAACTTATCTTCTCAAATCTCCATGGCATGACTCTCTTAGATTTATGTAACTTTAATTTTCTAGAACCCTCCTTTGCCATCTTTTTCCACCATAAAAATCTATAAGAAATTTTATGTTATATTTATGATAGATTGGACAACAGTATGGCTAGTTTTAGACTTTGTAACACGGTTCTTGGAGGCCTTGTTGTTAATTCTTAAAACTGAATTTATTGATGGCTTATTACTGTAAAATAAGTATTTTAGAATTATTTTTATGGTATTTTCATTAAAATTCTGAACCCTAAAAATAAGGGTCACTAGCATAGGTTTCGGGTGATTTTGTGGCATAGTTTTGCCCATAAATAGGGGTTATTTTGGAGAAAATAAAAGATTATTATTTTTTAAGTTTAAAAAAAATAAAATATGATATAAAATAATTTTTTTTATTAATATAAACCATACCCATGGACTGGCAATGCTCCGAACAAGTTTCGGACAAAACTAGTCAACTTAAAGTAGTCATAATCTTGAAATATGATTATTTTGTCAATTCTGAAATTTAATACTTAAAAATTAATATAAATCAGGTTCAAATCGAGATTACATGATTTATTATCATTTATGTTCATGTCCTTCGATTGGGGACTTAACTGTAAATTTTTGAAGTCGTAAACCATGAAACTAGATTTCGATACCTCGTAAAACGTATAAGTTATTGTGTCAAGAATTTACATATTAGGATAAGGTTGGACTCGGGTATTAATGGTTTATAATAAATTATATAATTTAGTTGCGGTTACAAGATTCTTGATTAGATACTTCAAGTAGAAAATTTATTGTTTAGGTCAATTAGATTCCGGAGGAGTGGACGCGGGACCAACTTTGCAACTACATACTGCAGACCCAAGCAAGTGTACCTTGCCAAACTTGCAGTAGATCATATTATATTATCTTCTTGTGTTTCTTTCCATATATATGTACACTCTTGTGATGTACCTTTTCAACCTAGGACCGTGAGACGTTGCTTAGCGTCCGAACAAGTTTTAGGTGTCGACGTCGTACGCGGAGTCGTGTAACGTCAATTAGAGAGTTGATTCTATGATCCTATTTTTACGTGCTTGCTATACCAAGTACGCCATACCGTAGGACACTTGACACTATTTCATGCGACAGAATATTTCTTGAGTTATTCATAGTAATTTTGTATAGGCTTACAGGATTCGTGATATGAGACTTGCATATTATATAGATATCATTATGACTTGTTGTACTAGCTAGAGGTCATGATCTTGCGTGTTATGGACATGAGACGTTATGGACATGAGATGTGAGGTTACGTTGGGTGGGGAGAGACACATATGCTACAGGCTGATTTTATATATATATATATATATATATATATATATATATATATATATATATATATATACTATGTTACTGGAGGTGCTTTAGTCTCTGTACCAGAGCTTGGCACATTTACTGGCCCTACGAGATACTACTTACTACTATGGGCTCCTCGACACAGAGACTGTAGTGGTCTCAGCCTGAGTACTAGTGATGCTCTCATTTGTATTTCACTTAGCTGGTTATATAGCTTGTCCTGAGGATCTGTTTTTACTTACTGTATTTTATTTGGCTTGAGTGTTTATTGTACCTTGTTATGTACCCTGAGGACCTGGATTCGAATTATGTCCCCAGGTGTATACGAGGAGAGCTATTCCGAGATTTATGGGGCAGGTCCTGCTATTGGAGACGTACAAGTTACAGAGAACGAGGTTGTTCTGGAGGACTTCTCTTGAGCACACAGAATTCTTACCATTCATTTATTATGCTTAGTGTTCTTAGATATTTGATCTTGAAGTGACTTATGGATATTATACTTGGAGTTATTTTCCTTTCCAATTTGATGATGGGTTGTTCCCCGTGACATTATTTATATTGCTTTGGTTGGACAGATCATTTTATATTATTGTGACTGGACTTGTCTCTTTGTAATTTCGTTACTTATTGTGGATGAGATTAGATATATAAATTATAACAAGTATTTGTAGACCATTTTATATGTATTACAGCTTAAGTGCACTCTAACGGGTCCTCTATTAAATTAGGTTTGTCCATTGGAGTTGTGCTGCTGGCCATTGCCACGTGGCTAGTCCGATGGTATTTTGGGACTGGGGCGTGACAGTGCTTCAGCACACGTAACTCACAACAGGGCACTATTTGCTACTTACTCAACAGGCGACTGTGGAGTGTTGAAGATGGGCAATAGAGATGTGTCGAAGGCGGTTACCGTTGGAGATGTGCATTTAAGAACAAAGACGGGTGCAGTTCTTAATCTCAAAGATGTCTATCATGTCCCTGATATCCATTTCAACTTGGTGTCGGTTTGTAAACACCCTGATTTTTAGAATAATTTTAATATATTTTTCCCCCAAATTTTTCGGTATTTTCGGAAAGATGAACCAAGGTAATTATGAGTTAAAGATTTTTAAATACAGTTTATTGGTGTTAAAATATTATAAAAATAATATTTTATGGTGTAAAATGGAAAACCGGACATGTGGTATTTTTTGGTGAATTTATTGGACTCCGGAGACGCGTTTAAAGCCTTAAAAACTATTGTATAGAAAACCTGAACCAAACCTGAACCAATCCGGCTGAACCAAACCCAGCTTATTGGGTCGGGTCGGGTCGGATCCGAGCCAAACCCGACCCGGACCCAAACCCGCATGGGAACCCAAGTTACCGGAATTACTATAGCACAGTATAAATCTCCCTCGGCGTTCGAGCCCAGCCGCCACCCGACCTCCCTCTCATCACCCATCTCCGTGAGAGCCACCGGACCCCAGTCGTGCTCCTCCCATCCCGAACGAAGCCGACCCCAGCCCCGCCAGGCGCCGACCCCTCGACGCCTTCCTCCTTCTTCTTCTCAGAACCCCGCCGGCACCGCTCGACTCCGCCGCCATTCCCCCAGATCCGACGACCTCGCCACTGCCGTCAGGCCGCCCTCGATCCACCTGTCGTCGACCCGGACCCGATCCAACCGAGACCACCCAGCCCCGCTCGTCCCTCGCCGAGCTCCGGCCCGCGTAAAACTGCTCCGGCCCGCGTGAACCGCTCCGGTCGACGGTGCAGAGCCGCCGCCTAGCCGACCTCGCCGACCCCGAGACCGACCCCCTCCGGCGAAGCCCCCGCCGCTGTCACGATCGAAACCCTAGCCTGGACGCACAGGACACAACAACTCGATCGCAGGACACGACGTTGATGCTCGGACACGTGAAAAATAGATTCACGGAGCCCTGTTCAGGTACCGTTTTCTCCCTCCTCGTAACTCCGTTTTAGTTTCCGTCAGTTGCTACGCGTAGAATGTATAACCCTCTCGGTGCCCGTACAACTCGTTCCGTGCATCGCGTCCTGTGGTGATCGCACACCGCGATGTAAAAATAGAAAAAACAATGCCCTGTTCCACCCCGGAACTGAGTGCGCCCCGCCAAACGGGACAACTACCGAAACGTGCGTGACGTTGATACGGTCGTGTGGGATTTCGCAGAAGTCAATTTGGATGTGCGTGCACACCGGAATCAACGCGTATCCGCCGACAACGCCCCGTATCCGTCTATTCTGGAATATGCTGTAACTTTGTGTACACACGTCGAATCGAGACGAAACTTGCGCCATCGGACTCGTAGCAATACGTTGGTCCTGTGACCCAAGTTTGGTCTGATTCTGAGAACGTTGACAAAATCGCGTATCGTGGGCCCCACAGGCTCCACACGGACGATTTTGTGATCGGTTCATCGGAATCCAATTCTGGAAGTTTCATTGTGTTCGTATCGTCGTTCCTGACTTGTAGACACTGAGTTTGAGGAATTTGGAGACCTTTGACCCTGACACGCTTTTCGATGCAAAGTGGCCCACATGTGGACCCCGCTTTGGCCCGAAAATGTTATTTTTGCCCCTGTGTCCAAATTGGACGTATGGACAGGCGTTTCTAGCTATTTGATATCTTCTGAGACTGTTGGTGATGTTTATTACAGCTTTTGGAGGAGTACCCACAGGATCCACTGATACAGGGACGATTGTTGGTATTCGGACACCAGGCAAGTGTACCTTGCCAAACTCTACAGTATTGTTATATATTTTTCTTGCTTCATTATATTGCTATGCATGCTTAACCTAGGACCATTTGACGTACTTAGCGTCCAATTACCAGTCGGGTGCCAACACCGTACGCGGTGTTGTGTATTGTCATCTAGAGATGGGTATTCGTGACACTTTATCTTCTCGTACTTATCTTATCAAGTATACTTTGACCCAGGACACTTGACACTGTTCATGAGACAGGATCTTCCCGAGATATTCGTGGTGATTCTGTGTAGGATACAGGACTTGACAGAGATATTATATTCCTAGACAATTATGACTTATTGCATTAGTTATGATCCCGCTTGCCATGGACATGAGACGTTATGGTCATAATATGCGTGGTTACATTGGGTGGGGAGAGACACACAGACTACAGGCTGATCATATATATACATCCCTATTATTGTGAGACACAAGACTCTGAAGCCGAGCTTGGCCCATTACTCATTATTACTGCTGCTACCGGCTCCCCGACACAGAGCTTGTAGTGGCTTCAGCCTGAGTTCTAGTGCTGCTCTCATCTTGCATATCACTTAGCTGGTTATTTAGTATTCCCATATTGTTCCATCTATTGCTGGAGAGACCCACAGGCTACAGGTTGATTATGTTATGCCGGCTACTCAGTCTCCCGTTGAGCTAGACCACCTCATGATACCACTGCTACCGGCTCCCCTACACAGAGCTTGTAGTTGTTTCAACCTGAGTACTATTGATGTTCTCTCTTGCATTTCACACAGTTGTTTATATAGCTTACCCTATTTATCTCATTTACTATTACACTGTATTTTGGCATGTTGATTTCTGTACCTTGTTATGTCCCCTGAGGACCTGGATACCGGATTATTTCCCCAGGATTTGAGGACGAGATCTATCCCGAGGTATACGGGACCGCAGCAGGAGCTGATCCAGGAGCTGTACCGCCATCCGAGGATGAGGTGTTAGCCGAAGACTTTTCTTGAGCATCCATGTTTCATGCTCAGTATTTATTTATTTCAGTCATTTACATTCTGGTCTGTTGAACCATTGTATCAGATATTTATCGGGTTGTTTTCCCGAAGCACTTTGTTGAGACTAGCTGATGATTTACATTCCTTATTTATCCTGTGGATCATATTTTATATCTTGTGTGGATGAGATTAGTTGTGCCATGTTGTCGTAGACTTGATTTTACAGCTTAAGTATGCCCTGATGGATCCATTAAATTGGGTTTGTCCATCGGTGCGTACTGCTGGCCATTGCACGCGTCCGGTCCCACGGTATTTTGGGACTAGGACGTGACATGATTTTTGTGGTGGCACATGCAGGTCTGCGACTAAATTGTTGGTTTCAACTTAGGGACCGAACCAGCCTGCCCTAAGGATAGGATAAGTTCTAGGATCTCATCCATTATTTAGACCATTATTGAACTCTATATCGAACTCGAAATTGTTACTTGATTTGCATCATGTTTGATTCCTCTGTGCGTTCTTATAGTTTATCTTTTGCTTGCAGAGTAATGGATCCTAGGAACGGAGACGAGATTCCTTTGGATACGCCACACGACGCTGTGGTTACTTATATAGACGGAGTGACTCCCGGGAATGGAGGACAAACATCGCAGAGCGATCAAACCGGTCAGCCTAATCCAAGGTTCCGGAGAGATGACATCCCACCTCCACCATAGTTCACTCCACAGATGCCAGATTTCCCGTCAGGACAAGCCATGGACGGGCAACAGATGTTCCAGATGATGTATGCCATGATACAAGCACAGCAACAGATTCAGCAAGAGGCCCATTGGCAGGAGGCCGAGTATCTGAGAACCAGCCTGGTATCCGCATTGGAGCAGGCAAATCCACCGACGAGGCGATCAACGACGGAATCTATTACCGACTTCCGTCAGCTCAAACCTCGTATATTTTCTGGTAAAGAGGGGCCAACAGAAGTTCATGAATGGCTCACAAACATTCAGCACCAGTTGGAAGCAGCTGAACTTCCGAGAGAGAAGTGGATGACTGCAGTCAGAATACAGTTAACTGAAAATGCACATCACTGGTGGTTAGCAGAAGAGAGGAGGCTCGGACAGGACCGAGTCACATGGGAAGAGTTCTCCAGACTCTTCAAAGAGATGTATATTTCCGCAGTAGCACGGTCAGAGCTCAGAGACAAGTTCAACTGCCTTATCCAAGGCAATATGTCAGTGGAAGAATACAACGCGGAATTCATTCGCCTTAGTCGCTTTGTCCCAACCTTGATTGCGACAGAGGAAGAGAAAGCTGAGAAGTTCTTTGACGGGCTGAAGTTCGAGCTCCAGAGATTGATTGGATCGGTCGCACCTACATCTTATACCGACGTTCTCGCAGCAGCTCGACGCATGGAGCGCGTCACTAAAAGGGAGTCAAACCTGAAGAGGCCTATCACCACAGCACCATCCAGGATCGGACATGGAGATTCAGCAAAACGGTCCCAGAGGAGTATGCCAGAGAGGACAGCACACAGGGCCATATCTCTCCCTACTTGTCACCACTGCGATAAGATAGGTCACATTGAGAGAGAATGCAGACGCAAGTTAGGACTATGCCTGGCTTGCGGATCCAACCAGCATCAGACCAGAGACTGCACCGAGCGCAGAGAGGGAGCACCGAGACTAGCTTTACCTGCACCACGACCAGCCTATCCAGCAATAGGAGCATAGCAGACAGGAGTTGGAGGCGTCAGGCCACCCGCCCCAGGAGGAAATCAGCAGAGACCACCCCTAGCACCACAGGCAGCTCTATTTCAGCAGGCTCAGCAGCAGCAGAGAGGTCCAACTCAGGGACGAGGACAGGCATTCACATTAGCTGTTGAGGAGGAGGCTACTGCAGGCGAAGTTATCGCAGGTACCATTTTAGTAGCTTCATTACCAGCTGTAGCTTTATTTGATTCTGGAGCATCGCATTCATTTATAGCAGCTAGCTTTGTAGCCACCCATAGAGTAGCTACCGCACCCCTTCCGAAGATGAAGAAAATTCTTACGGGAGGTAAAATTATTCCGGTTAGTGACGTCTGTAGATCATGTTCTGTAGTAGTCTGTGGAAGAGAAATGCGAGCTCAATTTCTGATATTTTTCATGCCGGATTATGATGTTGTACTTGGTATGGACTGGTTAAGTCAGTACCATGCGACTCTTGATTGTCGACTTAGATGGGTTATATTTAGACCGCCTGGACATCCAGAATTTGAGTTTCTTCGAGGAGCAGTAGAGCAAGGAGTTCATCCTACTCTTAGGGTACTATCTGTAGAAGGGGAGACAGGTTACCCAAGAGTCATATCTGAATTTGTGGATGTATTTCCTGATGATCTTCCAGGTTTACCGCCTGATCGGGAAATAGAATTAACAATAGACTTAACTCCAGGAGCAGAGCCTATCACTTCATCAGTATATCGGCTAGCACCTAAGGACTTAGTGGAGTTGAAGGAACAGGTTGATGATCTTCTGGAGAAGGGTTTCATTCGGCCCAGTGTTTCACCTTGGGGAGCACCCATATTATTTGTGCCGAAGAAGGATGGAACAGTACGGTTATGCATCGATTACAGGGCACTGAATGCTGTGACCATCAAGAACAGGTATCCCTTACCACGCATTGATGATCTATTCGATCAATAGAGTGGGGCAAGGGTATTCTCGAAGATTGACCTTAGATCCGGCTACCATCAGATCAAAGTAAGGAAGGACGACATACCGAAGACAGCTTTCAGGACCAAGTATGGACATTATGAGTTCTTGGTGATGCTGTTTGGTTTAACCAACGCGCCAGCAGTATTTATGAGTTTAATGAACAGAGTCTTTCATCAGTTTTTGGATAAATTTGTGGTTGTGTTCATTGATGACATTCTAATATATTCCAAGAGCCACGAAGAGCACGAGGAGCATCTCAGAATCGTGTTAGAGACCTTGAGACAGGAGAAGCTATATGCCAAACTCAGTAAGTGTGAGTTTTGTATGGACAAAGTGCCTTTCTTGGGACATATCATCTCAGGAAAAGGACTTTTCGTGGATCCAGAAAAAGTTGCGGCAATAGAGACTTGGCCTACACCCACATCAGTTGCAGAGGTGAGAAGTTTTCTCGGACTTGCGGGATATTACCGAAGGTTTGTAGAAAATTTCTCAAGGATTGCGGAGCCGATGACGAAGTTGACACGTAAAGACCAGGAGTTTATATGGACAGAAGACTGCGAGAAGGCTTTTGAAGAATTGAAGAGAAGATTAACAACAGCACCTGTTTTGACTCTTCCTTCAGGGTCAGGAGGTTTTGTTGTTTACAGTGATGCATCAGGTAGTGGACTAGGATGTGTTTTGATGCAACATGGCAAAGTCATTGCTTATGCGTCGAGACAGTTGAAGGTCCACGAGAAGAACTATCCAACACATTATCTGGAGCTAGCAGCAGTTATATTTGCATTGAAGATTTGGAGGCACTACCTTTATGGGGAGAAGGTAGAAATCTTCACCGATCACAAGAGTCTGAAGTATGTATATACTCAGAAGGAGCTCAACATGAGGCAGAGACGTTGGCTGGAATTGATGGTAGATTTTGATATAGATCTGCAGTATCATCCTGGAAAGGCGAATGTCGTAGCAGACGCTCTCAGCAGGAAGCCTACGGCTTATTTCTTGACGATGCAGTCCGAGTTATTGAGAGATCTACAGGAGCTTCAGATAGAGATTGTTTTACCAGGACAGAGTGGCTTGCTGGCTAATCTTGAAATTAAGTCGTCACTTGTGGAAAGAATTAAAGAGGCATTGCCCACCGATGCTAGATTTCGAAGACTGAAGGAGAGGACGGAAGCAGGCATGCAGACAGGACTTCGCATACACGAAGACGGGACATTGAGGTTTGAAAATTGCTTGTATGTTCCAAATGGAGAATTGAGACAGGAGTTAATGACTGAAGCACATAGTTCTATGTACTCTGTTCACCCAGGAGGAGCCAAGATGTACCGAGACTTGAGGCAGTATTACTGGTGGCATGGAATGAAAAGGGAGATTGCCAAATTTGTGGCCAAATGCTTAGTCTACCAGCAAGTAAAGGCCGAGCATCAGAGGACTGCAGGTATGTTACAGCCGCTTCATATACCAGAATGGAAGTGGGAGCATATCACGATGGATTTTGTCACAGGATTTCCAAGGAGCCCCAGCGGAAGAGATGCAGTATGGTTTATTGTGGATTGACTCACTAAATCGGCACACTTCTTGCCATTTAGAGTTGGACAGTCCACAGAGGTACTAGCCGACATGTATAGCGACAAATCGTCAGATTACATGGAGTGCCGGTTAGTATTGTATCGGATCGAGATTCGAGATTTACATCTCATTTCTGACGAAGCATACAAGAGAGTCTGGGCACCAGACTCAAATTCAGCACAGCTTACCATCCACAGACAGATGGCCAATCGAAGCGCACCATTCAGATCTTGGAGGATATGTTGCGATCATGTATGCTAGACTTTGGAGGATCTTGGAAAGATCATTTGCACTTAGTAGAGTTCTCCTACAATAACAGTTATCAGGCCAGCATTCAGATGGCACCATTCGAAGCTTTATACGGAAGGAAGTGCAGATCGCCTATATGTTGGAGTGACGTTGGTGAACGTCAAATACTGGGTCCAGAATTGGTGACGCAGACAGTGGAGAAGGTAAAACAGATTCAGAATCATCTTCGAGCAGCTCAGGATAGACAGAAGCATTGGGCAGATACGCATAGACGTCCCCTAGAGTTCAAAGAAGGAGAGCACGTGTTCTTGAGGATCTCGCCCACTCGTGGTACTATCAGATTCGGGAGCAGAGGCAAGTTGAGCCCAAGGTACATCGGGCCATTTGACATTCTAGAGAGCATTGGTGAGGTGGCTTATCGTCTTGCATTACCTCCATCCTTAGAGGGAATGCATGACGTATTCCACGTCTCACAGCTGAGAAGGTACGTGACCGACCCAAGTCACGTAGTCGATCATTCAGAGATTGCAGTGGGCCCTAGCTTGAGATATGAGGAACAACCAGTTGGCATCCTCGACGTCAGTGAGAAAATATTACGGGGACAGACAATCAGACTGGTTCGTGTAGCATGAAAATACCATTCTCTTGGAGAATCGACTTGGGAACGAGAAGATAGTATGCGCCAGCGTTATCCTCACTTGTTCGAGAATATAGTTGTAAACTAAGCAACCTTGTATTTTATAGTTCTTCCTTTAGTAGCTTATTATTTGATTGCGAGGACGCAATCCTCTTAAGGGGGGTAGATTGTAAATACCCTAATTTTCAGAATAATTTTTAATATATTTTTCCCCCAAATTTTTCGGTATTTTCGGAAAGACGAACCAAGGTAATTGTGAGTTAAAAAATTTTAAATGTAGTTTATTAGTGTTAAAATATTATAAAAATAATATTTTATGGTGTAAAATGAAAAATCGGACATGTGGTATTTTTCGGTGAATTTATTGGACTCCGGAGACGCGTTTAAAGTCTTAAAAACTATTGTATAGAAAACCTGAACCAAACCTGAACCAAACCTGAACCAATCCGGCTGAACCAAACCCAGCTTATTGGGTCGGGTCGGGTCGGATCCGAGCCAAATCCGACCCGGACCCAAACCCGCATGGGAACCCTAGTTACCGGAATTACTGTAGCACAGTATAAATCCCCCTCGGCGTTCGAGCCCAGCCAACACCCGACCTCCCTCTCATCACCCATCTCCGCGAGCGCCACCGGACCCCAGTCGTGCTCCTTCCATCCCGAACGAAGCCGACCCCAGCCCCGCCAGGCGCCGACCCCTCGACGCCTTCCTCCTTCTTCTTCTCAGAACCCCGCCGGCACCGCTCGACTCCGCCGCCATTCCCCCAGATCCGACGACCTCGCCGCTGAGGTCAGGCCACCCTCGATCCACCCGTTATCGACCTGGCCCCGATCCAACCGAGACCACCCAGCCCCGCTCGTCCCTCGTCGAGCTCCGGCCCGCGTGAAACTGCTCCGGCCCGCGTGAACCTCTCCGGTCGACGGTGCAGAGCCGCCGCCTAGCCGACCTCGCCGACCCCGAGACCGACCCCCTCCGGCAAAGCCCCCGCCGCTGTCACGATCGGAACCCTAGCCTGGACACACAGGACACAGCAACTCGATCGCAGGACATGACGTTGACGCTCGGACACGTGAAAAACAGATTCACGGAGCCATGTTCAGGTACCGTTTTCTCCCTCCTCGTAACTCCGTTTTAGTTTCCGTCAGTTGCTACGCGTAGACTGTATAACCCTCTCGGTGTCCGTACAACTCGTTCGGTACATCGCGTCCTGTGGTGATCGCACACCGTGATCCAAAAACAGAAAAAATAATGTCCTGTTTCACCCCGGAACTGAGTGCGCCCCGCCAAACGGGACGACTTGGTCGCACGCGGTCTTTACCGAAACGTGCGCGACGTTGATACGGTTGTGTGGGATTTCGCAGAAGTCAATTTGGATGTGCTTGCACACCGAAATCAACGCGTATCCGCCGACAACGCCCCGTATCCGTCCATTCTGAAACACGCTGTAACTTTGTGTACACACGTCGGATCGAGACGAAACTTGCGCCATCGGACTCGTAGCAATACGCTGGTCCTGTGACCCAAGTTTGGTCCGATTCTGAAAACGTTGACAAAATCGCGTATCGTGGGCCCTACAGGCTCCACACGGACGATTTTGTGATCGGCTCATCGAAATCCAATTCTGAAAGTTCCGTTGTGTTCGTATCGTCGTTCCTGGCTTGTAGACACTGAGTTTGAGGAATTTGGAGACCTTTGACCCTGACATGCTTTTCGATGCAAAGTGGCTCACATGTGGACCCCGCTTTGACCCGAAAATGTCATTTTTGCCCTTGTGTCCAAATTGGAAGTAAGGACAGGCGTTTCTAGCTATTTGATATCTTCTGAGACTGTTGATGATGTTTATTACAGCTTTTAGAGGAGTACCCACAGGATCCACTGATACAGGGACGACTGTTGGTATTCGGACACCAGGCAAGTGTACCTTGCCAAACTCTGCAGTATTGTAATATATTTTTCTTGCTTCATTATATTGCTGTGCATGCTTAACCTAGGACCGTTTGACGTACTTAGCGTCCGATTACCAGTCGGGTGCCAACACCGTACGCGGTGTTGTGTATTGTCATCTAGAGATGGGTATTCGTGACACTTTATCTTCTCGTACTTGTCTTATCAAGTATACTTTGACCCAGGACACTTGACATTGTTCATGAGATAGGATCTTCCCGAGATATTCGTGGTGATTCTGTATAGGATACAGGACTTGACAGAAATATTATATTCCTAGACAATTATGACTTATTGCATTAGTTATGATCCCGCTTGCCATGGACATGAGACGTTATGGTCATGATATGCGTGGTTACATTGGGTGGGGAGAGACACATATACTACAGACTGATCATATATATATATCCCTATTATTGTGAGGCACAAGACTCTGAAGCCGAGCTTGGCCCATTACTCATTATTACTGCTGCTACCGGCTCCCCGACACAGAGCTTGTAGTGGCTTCAGCCTGAGTTCTAGTACTGCTCTCATCTTGCATATCACTTAGCCGGTTATTTAGTATTCCCATATTGTTCCATCTATTGCTGGAGAGACCCACAGGCTACAGGTTGATTATGTTATGCCGGCTACTCAGTCTCCCGTTGAGCTAGACCACCTCATGATACCACTGCTACCGGCTCCCCTACAAAGAGCTTGTAGTTGTTTCAACCTGAGTACTATTGATGTTCTCTCTTGCATTTCACACAGATGTTTATATAGCTTACCCTATTTATCTCATTTACTATTACACTGTATTTTGGCATGTTGATTTCTGTACCATGTTATGTCCCCTGAGGACTTGGATACCGGATTATTTCCCCAGGATTTGAGGACGAGATCTATCCCGAGGTATACGGGACCGCAGCAGGAGCTGATCCAGGAGCTGTACCGCCATCCGAGGATGAGGTGTTAGCCGAAGACTTTTCCTGAGCATCCATGTTTCATGCTCAGTATTTATTTATTTCAGTCATTTACATTCTGGTCTGTTGAACCATTGTATCAGATATTTATCGGGTTGTTTCCCCGAAGCACTTTGTTGAGACTAGCTGATGATTTATATTCCTTATTTATCCTGTGATCATATTTTATATCTTGTGTGGATGAGATTAGTTGTGCCATGTTGTCGTAGACTTGATTTTACAGCTTAAGTATGCCCTGATAGATCCATTAAATTGGGTTTGTCCATCGGTGCGTACTGCTGGCCATTGCACGCGTCCGGTCCCACGGTATTTTGGGACTGGGGCGTGACACGGTTGGAAGGTTGGATGACGAGGGTTTCTTCAATCTTTTCGGGAACAGTCAGTGGAAGCTTTCCAGATATTCGATGGTGATTGCCAGAGGAAGCAAGAGGTTTGGATTCTACTATATGGAAGAGAGCGCACAGGGGGCACATGAGGTGAACGCAGCTACTGATGCGTCTACCGAGTTATAGCATAGGCGGCTCAGTCATATGAGCGAGATGGGGATGAGCTACTTGGTGAACAGGAAGGTAATTCCAGGACTAAAGTCTATAAAATTAGAGAGGTGCACGCACTGTTTGGCAGAAAAGTAAAATAGGGTGTCTTTCCAATGTCACCCAAGTTTAAGGAAGCCGACGTTGCTCGAGTTGATTCACTCATATGTTTGTGGTCCTATGAAGGTAAAATCCATTAGTGGTGCTTCTTATTTTATAATATTTATTGATAATTATTCCAAGAAGGTATGGGTCTATGCCTTAAAAATCTAGGATCAGGTGTTACCCACTTTCAAAGAGTTTCAGGCCTCTGTTGAAAGGGAGACGGGCAAAAAGCTACTATGTCTTCGGTCCTACAACGGCGGCAAATATATCGGTCCCTTTAATGCATACTGCAGAGAGCAAGGGATACGACACCAGAAGACTCCGCCAAAGATACCTCAGCTCAATGGTGTAGCGGAGCGGATGAACATGACGCTGATAGAGAGGGTACGATATTTGCTGTCAGAAGCAAACTTGTCGGGCAGCTATTGGGGTGAGGCTCTTTACACAGCTTCTTATATTATTAATTTATCTCCTAGTTCTTCTTTGCAGGGTGATGTGCCTGAAAAAGTGTGGTACGACAAAAAGTCGTCATACAATCACCTGCGAGTATTTGGTTGCAAGACCTTCGTACATGTACCAAAGGACGAGAGATCCAAACTTGAGCCAAAGACGAGGCAGTGCATCTTTGTCGATTACGGTCGGGATGAGTTTGGCTATAGACTCTACGACCCAGTGGAAAGAAATCTCTACAGAAGTAGGGATATGGTATTCGTCGAGGATTAGACCATGACCAACACGTAGGATTCTGAGATATCTTCTGAGATTGAGGAATTTCCTGAGTTAGAGTCATTTTGCTTCGAGCAGTTTCCAGAGGACATCGCAGAGGATCCATTTATGGGGGAGCCAGTACATGAAGTTGCTCCCAACCTTGATCATCAGCCTGCTGATGGTGGTCAGGGTGATCTTCAGGAGGATGAGCATTCCGAGGAGGCAGTTCCTGAGGAGGAGGTCGTTGGTATAAAGTCAGCACCAATGGTTCCATTGAGGATGAGCGATAGAGAGCGTCTACCATCTGCGAGATACTCACCAGGTGAGTATATGCTACTGACTAACGGTGGAGGACCCAAAAGTTTCGCAGAGGCTATGACAGACGAACACAGACAAGAGTGGATGGAGGCCATGCAGGAGGAGATGAGTTCCTTGGAGGCTAATTCTACTTATGATCTAGTGCGGTTGCCAAAGGGCAAGAAGACTTTGAAGAATCGATGGGTGTTCAGAGTGAAGCAGACAGATGATACTACTCACCCTCGATACAAAGCGAGGCTGGTAGTTAAAGGTTACAGTTAGCGGAAAGGCATAGATTATGATGAGATCTTTTCGCCAGTCGTCAAGTAGTCGTCCATTCGGGTGGTGCTAACTTTGGCAGCCAGTTTTAACTTGGAGGTCGAGCAGATGGACGTGAAGACGGCATTCCTCCCGGTAATCTTGAAGAGGAGTTGTACATGGAGTAGCCAGAGGGATTTTTGAGAAGGGCAAGTAAAATTTGGTCTGCCGGTTGAGGAAGAGCTTGTATGGTCTGAAACAGGCTCCGAGGCAGTGGTATAGGAAGTTTGAGTCATTTATGGGAGAGCATGGCTATGAACGGACGTCGGATCATTATGTTTTTGTGAGGTACTTTGTCGAGGATGATTTCATCATTTTGTTGCTTTATGTTGATCACATGTTGTTGGTGGATCAGAATGCTGCCAGGGTAGCAGAGTTAAAGCGCCAACTGGGCGCGGCCTTCTCTATGAAGGATTTGGGCGCAGCTAAGATTATTCTTGTGATGGAGATCAGCCGAGAGAGAGAGAGTCCAAACTGCTACACTTGTCCCAAAAGAAGTACATTCACCGGGTACTTCAGCGTTTCGTGATGGACGGGTCAAAGAAAGTGAGTAACCCCCTTGCTGCTCACTTTAAGTTCACTAAGGAGCAGTCTCCATCTACAAAGGATGAGAAGGAAGATATGGAGCGGGTTCCATATGCCTCAACTGTGGGGAGTCTTATGTATGCTATGGTGTGTATGAGGCCAGACATCGCTCACGCAATTGGCACAGTTAGAAGGTATACTTCCAATCTTGGAAGGGTACTTTGGAGTGAGGTCAAGTGGATTGTACGATATCTTCAGGGCCCTGCCGGTCCCTGGCGACAGGGGGAAGGGAGAAGCAGGGCTCAAAGAAAAAAATCCGTCTTCATTTTCCTTCTTCGGCACTCCCAGAATGAGTCGTGAAAGGACGCGGGGGATTGGAGACTTTCTTTTGGTGGTGACGATACGAAGCTGGTTGGGTATACCAACGCCGATATGGCTGGAGATGTAGACATGATGCGATCGACTTTGGACTATGTGATGATGTTTGCTGGTGGAGCAGTATCGTGGTAGTCGCGATTGCAGAAGTGTGTTGCCTTGTCGACGACAGAGGCAGAGTATATTGCGCCGACGGAGGCTTACAAGGAGTTGATGTGGATGAAGAAGCTGTTGTAGGAAATTGGGCTAAAGCAATAACAGTATCATTTGCTTTGCGATAGTCAGAGTGTTATTCACCTTGTGAAGAACCAGACATTTTATAGCCGGTCCAAGTACATTGAGACCCAGTATCATTGGATACGGGATGTTGTTGAAAAGGAGGAAGCGGCGTTTGAGAAGATTCATACAGATGACAACGGAGCAGACATGTTCACAAAGATTCTTCCAAGGAAAAAGTTTGAGTAACTGCAGGCGGATCATCGGGATGACGACCCACTCCACATAGTTGTGAAGGAGAAGATTTGTTGGAGTGGGTAGGGTTCCCAACCTACGTGGAGAATACCCCAGAGTGCGACGAGCGCCATCCGTGTATCGAAAAAGGTCGAAAAGTGCATCGAACGCCGTATGTTGGAACATTTATGGTGAGCAAATATTATATTGGATTTCCATCTTTGACTTTAATCATATATTTATGATTGGATGTTTCATATATTAACTTTACATATAATTAGATTTTCAATTTATGGTAAGCTAATTTATGATTAGATTTTCATTAAATATATGATTGAATGTAATTGGATTTCCATAAATATTTTTGGCTTCCATATATAGATTTACATATGGAAACCCAAATTCATGCAAGGGTTTATATAAAGGCTCATGCAATATACAACAACATGAGAAAAAAATAAGAGAGAAAAAAGGGTGGCAAGAGTGTCATTGCAACTTTGGAGAGGAGAAAGAATGATTGAAGGCCGTTTCGGAGAAGGAGGTCAATTTGGGGTATTTTTTATTGTCTTTTTTCTTCGTGGTTGTAATATATTTTTTGTTCCAAAGAGTTGTGGTGATCTGTGTTGGATCGGTGAGTAGTTTGTAGAGGGTGTAATCTTTTTATTCCATTAGTGGAGGTTCTTCAGGGTTGGACTCCGATCGTCCCGTGATTTTTTTCCATCTGAATTTTTCACGTAAAAATCTCTGTGTCTGCGATTTGTGTTTGGTATTTTTTGGTTTGTGCGTTTTGCTCGGTTCTCTCGCAGGTACTCTCTGGTTTGGGGAACGATTTCCTCGTTTCGTTCCCAACAAGCCTGGCAAGACGCAACCTCCCTCCATAGGGCAACCCCGGCCCCCGGTCATTTGATTTTTTTTTTAGGACCGACTCAGTCCAAATCCAACTTAAACCTATACTAGTAAATTCACGTGCGTTGCACGTAAAATAATTTTTTTCTTCTAAAATTAATATAAAATTGATTAAATATTTAAATATATTTAAATTAAGATTTATTATATATATTTTTATATTTTAATTAGAATTTGTTATATATTTGATTATATTTTAATTACAATTAGTTATGGATATATTTCTACTTGTCATAAAGAGTCTTGAAACGGTTAGCTACATAATATTATCTAATTATAAACAAATATCTCGTTTAACTCATGTGATTAAGGTGGGAGATATTCCTTATAGTGTTGTTTTTACCATATTTAATTTTTTTCAACAATTTTTTACGTAATATTAAAAAAAAAATTTAAATAATTAATTGATGATGATATACATACGGCTTAGACGGCTAACTTTTGAACTGTTTTGAAGTTTCATTATATTATGGAAGATGGAAGATGGAAGATATTTTAAATAAAGGTGAAAGACAACTAAAATTAGCTCCGGCTAAGACTATCCAACTCTGGTTAAAAAAAAATTGTGTTTTTTGGTTAATTTCTCTAGAAACTAAGATCAACATGGATCAGTCAAATAGCCGAACAGTTATTCCGAAATCTAGGCAAGACCGCGGAGGAGATCGATCTGATTCCTATCTTTAATCAAAAGGAACGGTCTTCCAGGTCCATCTTGTATTCTTGTTTTATTCCTGCTACTTTCACTTTCCAAGTCCAAACCAGTATCTAACATTCCCCAAAAAATCCTTGAGTATTTATCACAATTTAACCGTTTCAGTATCAAAATGTATAGGTAAAATGTGTACATGTTACTGAAAGATAAAAGGTTTTATGCTTGTTTCATTAATATGAGAAAAGAGTGCTGCTACTGAAAGACTGAAAGAAGAAATGAAAAAAGTAACACGCAATGAGCAGTGTGCTTACCAGCTTCTTCACATCTTGCACCACAACTCTTTCTTTGACAGAAA
Organism: Iris macrosiphon; assembly: GCA_036927795.1. NCBI lineage: Eukaryota > Viridiplantae > Streptophyta > Magnoliopsida > Asparagales > Iridaceae > Iris > Iris macrosiphon. The sequence continues at coordinate 12,491,269 of JAYESA010000005.1, read as the reverse complement.
GCACGTATGTCCTTTATGCAATAACTCAAATGGACTCTTAGCTAAGCGGATTATAATTATACCGCAACTGCATCATGAATCCAACATGGACTTCAACATGAACCCGATTCTCTGGTCCATATACAAAAAATGGCTCATTTTAGCCAGCAATTTGGTTATGATCACCATAGTTGTAGAATGTATGACTATGTCGCAGGTTTTACTTACTTCCAAAAGAGAGGGAAATGGTAAATAGAGGATCTATGAATATTTGAAGACCTGCAATAACACTTGAAAGAGAATTTCAAAAAGTAGCCATCACCCTCTATTCCCTCCCACCTCCCACTCCCACTCCCACTCCCACCCCCACAAGTCACAACCAAGCACATTGACATGTTCCTCCCCACCACATTCACCACCTCTCCTATAAATATCACCCCCACCTTCCAACTCTCTCACAATCCCTAGCTAGCTACCCAATTCTTTTTTGTTACAACCCAGTCAGGGGCTTCTTCTTTCCGATGGCGTCCAGCTCAATGTCGCGGAACTTGTGGACGGCCGAGGAGAACAAGCGCTTCGAGCAGGTGCTGGCCGTGTACGACAGGGAGACCCCCGACCGCTGGCAGAATGTGGCCCGCGCCGTAGGCAGGTCGGTCGAGGAGGTCAAGAGGCAGTACCAGCTGCTCGAGAGGGACGTCAGGGACATCGAGCTCTCGGGAAACTTCCACTCCCATCAGTCCTACTGGCGCGGCCACCGCAGATGAAAAAGAAGAAGAAGGTAACTAACTAACTGAATTACCTACCAAATTCATCTTTATGTCATACTTTTTTCTTCTTCTTTTTGTGGGTCTTTGCTGCTGCTTTTACTGCTGCATCTTTCTTTCTTTCTTTCTTTCCAAAATTAGTGGGACTTGGACATATGACGTCAGTTGCCTCCAGATACAAAAAGAGGAGCAACTTGAGATTCTCTCACTGTTCATCACCACCATGCTGTTCCGCTGGGCTCCTCTTCTGCTCTCCTTCTTCTTTCCTACATTTTTGTTTTTTCCTGAGAGAAAACATATGCTACAAAGACACGGATACGACACACCACGTTTTGAACACGGGGACATAGATTTGGCATCTATTTTGGTACCGTCTGGTGTAATAAGTTGGAGCGTCCATGCTTCTTAGATATAACAACAGAAACAAATTTTTCGATATTTCTTTGGAGAGACATAATTAACGAAGGTCAAGGTTACAAAACAAATTACTCTAGTAACATGAGAATAGACAGCTCTGACAGCGAGTCTCCACCTTGTTGTAGCTAGAAAATATCTTAGTCTTGGATTGGACTATGAAGCATTTGATTGTTGCTTTTGTATTTTGAAATAAATTTAAAACAAGGTAAGAAAGGCTGCTTTCAACAGGGCGCAAAATGTTGTACAATATTTACATTTTCATACAAGTCTTTTAATCGCCACTTCCACTTGCTGTCTTTTTGCTGTACTTGATAACATCCTCTCTTTTTTCTTTGAACAGCCTGAGCTTTACCGCTTCAGTGTAGCAAAGGGAAAGATATAAAGCAATGTATATATATGTATTACCTATCAAGCAGTAGGAGCATACCTCTTTAGTAGGTGTCTAAGAAGCCCATGTATGTGTCTCTCTTTTGTAACCTGTAAATTGTACGAGACTACTCAACCAGTGTGTCTTGAGCTAGTTTCTGTATGGATATGCTTCGTATTCAATGAAACTCTATTTAAGTAGTATCATGTCTACTTGTTAAATTTCTATGTTAAGGTTCACAGTACTACTACCGGAATTGGTATCGGACCATTCCTATGAGTATCGGGATAGGATGTAAGATGAGAGGAGTATCTGATTCTTGGAATGAATAATTTTGTGTTATGTTCAACCTCAACTTGGCCTTTAAATAGCTATTTACAACTCTAACTGAATGCATAAAAGTAGCACCCTCTAACAATATTCTAACTAACAAATCAAAACAAATTAACCGCATAGAACAAACAAAATTCCTAAAGACTAGGGATTTGTTGAAATCCAAATAACAACCGCTTCAACCTCCTCAACAGGATTAACTCTAACAATTCATCCCCTAAGCCTGTTGCATGAGATTCACCTCAATGACGCCGAGCTTCTGTCTCATCTCAATGAACTTGACTCGCCCGAGCGTCTTGGTAAGAATGTCTGCAAGCTGCTCTTCAGTGTTGATGTACTCGACCTCAACCTTCCCTCTCTCGACACACTCCCGAATGAAATGATACCTTGTATCAATATGTTTGCTTAGGTCATGGAAGACGGAATTCTTGCTGAGGGAGATGGCGGACTTGTTGTCTACCTTGAGCATGACGCTGCCTCCTTGTTCTTTAAGTCACCAAGGAGTTTTGCAAGCCAAATGCCTTGGCATGCCGCCGTTGTCGCTGTAATGTACTCGACCTCGCAGGATGACAATGCCACGACCTTCTGCTTCTGAGATTGCCAGCTAATGAGGCTACGACCGGGGGAAAATAACACGCCAGTGGTGCTCTTGCGGGTGTCGATGTCACCTGCCATGTCACTGTCGCTGTAGCCGATCAGCCGTGATTCCTCCACCTTCTTTGCGTAGAGACAACCAAAGTGACGTGTGACGGCGACGTAGCGAAGGATGCGCTTGACGGCAGCAAGGTGTTCGGTGGTCGGGTTCTCCATGAACCGACTCACGTAGCCTACCGCGTACGAGATGTCTGGGCGCGTGTGCACCAAGTACCGGAGGCTCCCGACGATGCTCCTATAGGATGTGGCGTCAGTCGGAGGGGCTGAGCTCACCTTGCTTAGCTTGAACCTCGGTTCCATGGGGATGTGGCACGGGTTGCAATCCACCATGCCACTTTTCTCCAAGATTTTGAGCGCATATGCCTCCTGACTGAGGGTGATGAAGCCATTGGACTACTGCACCTTGATGCCGAGGTAGAAAGTGAACAATTTCAAGTCACTCATTTTGAACAAGGCCTTCATCTCCTCCTTGAACTTGGCAATATCTTGTGGATCCGTTCCGGTGATGATGAGATCGTCTACGTACACACCCACAAGTAGGCGAACTGGACCTTTGTCGCATGTATACACAGCGTGCTCCTATGCACTCGTGGAAACCAAATGACAGTAGGCAACTGTCAAGCTTGGTGTTCCAAGCCCTCGGTGCTTACCGCAGTCCGTACAGTGCCTTGTCAAGTTTGAGCACTTTGTGCTCTTGTCCTTCGATAACAAAGCCGGGAGGTTGGGCAACGTACACCTCCTCCTTGAGGTCGCCGTTGAGGAACGCCGTCTTCACGTCCATGTGGTGCACCGCCCACCCCTCATGCACGGCGAGTGCGATCAACAAACGGACGGACTCGAGGCAAGCAACCGGCGCGAACACTTCCTCGAAGTCCACTCCTTGCCTTTGCACATAGCCTTTTGCCACGAGCCGCGCCTTGTGCTTGAGGACGGCGCCGTGCTCGTCCTTCTTGAGCTTGTAGACCCACCTCAAACCAATCGGACGGTGGCCGGGTGGGAGGTCTACCAGGTGCCATGTACGGTTCTCCTCAATGGAGCTCATCTCCTCGAGCATCGCTTGGTGCCAACATCGGTGTTTCTCGACTTCAAAGAAAGTGGCAGGTTCCTCGTCAACCATGAGGAGCAGCTCGTCGACATCGAGCTCGCAGACGGTGGTCGTGTCAAGCAAGCTCGCCAAGGTCATGTACCTGCACGGCCCGTCGTCATCGGTGTCGAGCATGGCCGAGGCGTTGGTGGGTAGCGAGACAAATTTCACTCCACGTTGTACCACCGAGTCGGAGGTTTCTGCCCCGGATGCCGGCGTCAACGGCCCTAGACTGGGTGCTACTGGTGTTGATGGATAGCCACCCCCGTGCACCGGCGTGCCTGCGTGTTCAACATGTGGTATAGTATACTCAACAGTAAATGTCTCACCTACGTTGTCTTGCACGCCCCAGTCCCACTTAGCTTTCTCGTCGAAGACAACGTCGCGTGTGACGTACACGCGTTTGCCGGCGGGGTCGTATACCCGGTACGCCTTGGTGCCGGGCTCGTAGCCGATGAAGACCATGTGCTTACTGCGATCTTCTAGTTTCTGTAAGTTCGGCTTGACCACCTTGATGTGTGCGACACAGCCGAAGGTGTGGAGGAAGTGCACGCTTGGCTTGTGTCTGTGTCATGCCTCGTACGGCGTCTTGCCGTCGACGCTCTGTGTCGACGAGCGATTAAGGATGTAGACAGCCGTCGTGACCGCCTCGCCCCAGAACTTTCCGGGCATATCCTTTGCCTTCAGAAGACTACGCGCCATCTGGTTCCAGCGCTCGACGACGCCGTTCTGCTGTGGTGAGTACGGTGCTGTGAGTTGTCGTTTGATGCCGAGGCCCGCGCAATACTCGCCAAATGCTACAGATGTGAACTCGCCCCCACGATCAGTACGGAGCGTGCGCAGTTTACGCCTTGTCTCCACCTCGACATGGGCTTGAAAGTGTTTGATGGTTGTCGGCGCTTCATCCTTCGAACCAAGTAGCGTCAACCACATGTAGCGGCTGAAATCGTCGACGAGGAGCAAGAAGTAGCGCTTACCACCAGGTGTCACCGGTGTGATCGGCCTGCAGATATCACCGTGAACGAGATCTAGCAGGTTGTCAGCACGGTACTTGGTCTCCTGCGGAAATGGCGTGCGGCGCTGCTTCCCGACAAGGCAACTATCACAAATTTAATTGACTTGTTCGATCTGTGGTAGCCCGTGCACCATGTTACGGCGAGCTAACTTCCTGAGTGCTTCGAAGTTGAGGTGGCCAAACCGTGCATGCTACCGCCATGCATCGTCATTGAGTCGTGCTGCTAAACACACTGGTTGTACAATATCAAGAGATAGAATGTACAGTCGGTTTCGGACACGTTTACCTTGGCGAGGAGGCATTGTTGACGATCTCGAATCGAGAGCACGCTACCTTCGATCAAGACTTGGCAGCCGTTCTCATCGAGCTGCCCAAGGCTGATGATATTGCTTCGTAGCTTCGGGATGAAGTAGACGCCGGTGAGGGCGCGGTGCTCGTCGTTCTGGCACTTAAACATCACCGTGCCACGCCCTCGGATGTCGACGACGGATCCGTCCCCAAACTTGATGGAGCCCGTGACTCCAGTGTCCAGCTCGGCGAAGACCTCCTTGCAGCCAGTCATGTGGTTGCTGGCACCGGTGTCGAGGTACCATGCTTCGCCGTGGTGGTCGTCCTCACGGCCCAGATGCACTTGAGCGTGCACCTCGTCGAGTACGACTTTGTTGGTCGTGCCCACGGTGGTCTCGACGAGCGTGTACTCTTGCGCCATCAGCAGTGCGGGCTCATCGTCGTCGACTTGCGTCAGATTTGCGCGCTCATCGCGCTTCGGCTTGCGGCAGTCCTTTGCCCAGTGGCCGTAGATACCACAATTATGGCACTTACCCTTCTTGTCGTACGTGCCACCAGACGCGTTGCCGTTGCCGTAGTTCGTGTTGCCGCGGCCACGACCTCTTGGCTTGCCGCGCCCTCGACCATAACTTTTGCCACCATTGGAGTAGGCCTCGTCTTCCTTCCTCTGCTTCTTGCGAGCGAGCCACTCCTCTTCGGAGAGGAGAAGGCGGCTACTTGTGTCGCCGGAGTTGCTGCCAAGATCGTACCGCTCCTCGACGGCTAAAAGACGACCGGTAAGCTCTTCAATTGACAGCGTCTTGAGATCCACTAAAGTCTCAATGGTGATGGCGACTTGCGTGTACTTGGATGGAATGACTCGAAGGAATTTTTTAACTACCTTCTCGTCGTCCATTTCGTCGTCGAGTAGTTGCAGGTCGCTGACGAGTCCCGTGAGCCGCATCGCGAAGTCCTCGACGGACTCGCCGTCCTTGAACTTCATTGATTCGAAGTCAGCGCACAATTTCTGCGCCTTGGCCTCGCGCACGCGCTCGACCCCCATCCGCATCATCTTCACAGCGTCCCATGCTTCCTTGGCAGTGTCTTTTACTGCCAGTGTCCGCAGCATCTCTGGCGGCACGGCACGGAGTATGACGGACAGGGCCATCTTGTCGTCGCGGTAGTCGACTTTCCCGAGTTCGATCGCCTCCCACAGGCCTTGCGCCTGCATGTTGACTCTCATTAAGAGAGCCCAATCCGCGTAGTTGGTCCGTGTCAGCATGGGTACTTGAAGGTGAATGACGTCTCCTTCATAGATGTCGACGTCGTGGGGCTTTGCTAGTCGTTGGTTGCCATAGCTCTGATACCAAATGTAAGATGAGAGGAGTATTTGATTCTTGGAATGAATAATTTTGTGTTATGTTCAACCTCAACTTGGCCTTTAAATAGCCATTTACAACTCTAACTGAATGCATAAAAGTAGCACCCTCTAACCATATTCTAACTAACAAATCAAAACAAATTAACCGCATAGAACAAACAAAATTCCTAAAGACTAGGGATTTGTTGAAATCCAAATAACAACCGCTTCAACCTCCTCAACAGGATTAACTCTAACATAGGAGGTATCGACAGTATCGGCGGTTTCGGATCGAAGTATTGGATTTCTGGTATCGGAAAGCAAATAATTATTAGCAATTTTAGAAACTATATTTTATACATTTAGATATAATAAGTATTTCCAGTGTTGTTTCTTAGCAGTTTTAAAATTGAATAAAATAGTAATCCTCCTTGCCAATTGGTTTGCATTCGATAGATAAATTTTATTCTTTTACATGCTTTTACAACCTATGTTTTTACACCCTTGTTGATTGGTCTTTTTCGTTTAATTTTCTTTGCCGAATTAATCGGAAAAGAGACGGTACCGGCCGGTATCGGATCGGAACATGCCAAACCGTATCGGTATCGGCAGCATCGGATCAGTATCGACCGATACTACAAACTAGGAGTGAGGTTGTTTTTTATTCCCCTTGTTGTCTTGTACGGCAAGTTACCTCTACTACACGAATACGGATACGATATGGATGAATCGTACAGACATACAAAGGTAGTTACCTATGTTGCACGAGGATGGATACGGATGTGGTTACAGACATCGTTTTGTCATATCCGTAGAGCATAGCTTGTTACAGACTTATAAAATCGGACCAATTGGAAATGGGGATTTACTTGATGAGGTATCCACCTCTTCGAAGAGAAAATAGAGAGATTCTACTAATAAACAAAAGAAAGATGTAGGGATTCCACTATTAAACAAGAAGTGAGTCCAGATGTAATCTCACGTCAGATGAATGTCGGCTTGACTGTGAAGATATACAAGATCTTTCTCCTTGTGGGTTCCAAATCGTTGACCATCAGATGAACTGTAAACTAAATGAATCGCCTTAATTTCATTTTAATTAATTACAAGCACCACCGAAAGTGTAAAGACATAATTAAGGGTAAGAGATCACAGTACCTTCCAAGTCCAAACCAGTATCTAACATTCCCCAAAAATTACTTCAGTATTTATCACAAATGAACCGATTCAGTATAAAAATATATGTAGGTAAAATGTGTAGGTGTTACTGAAAGATTAAATGTTTTATGCTAGTTTCGTTAATATGATGAGAAAAGAGTGGTGCTACTGAAAGACTGGGAATATATATATATATATATATATATATATATATATATATATATAGAGAGAGAGAGAGAGAGAGAGAGAATAAGGGAGGTGAGATGGCACCTCACTCTAAAAACAAGGGTTCTTACTAGCTTCACATCTTGCACCACAAGTTGTTCCATAACTTTGTTGGATGCAACCCTTCTTTGACAGAAAGCATGTATGTCCCTTTATGCAATAACTCAAAGGGACATACTCTTATTAGCTATCAGAACGAATGCAATCAAGTTTTCCTATGTCTTAGTCGCATATGCCAAAACCCGGTTTTACCAAGATAAAGACTGCATAGTTTGCAGTATCAGCCGGTATCGGGTTTGGCATTTTTCGATCCTATATCGACCGATATCCGATGTCAGTGGCGGATTCAGCATGAGATTCTACCGGAAACACAATCATAAGGGGGTTCGGAGACAACGTCCCCAAAAATTGAACATATAGAAACAAAATGCAGAATTAAAAATTGAACATACAGACAACTCCAAACAACTCCAAATATAGAAATTGTTCTCTACAAGTTTTCATACAAAAGGTATAAATTGAAAATTGCAGTTAATTCCAATTCCCCAAATCGATTATAAAATAATTTTGACCTAATTTAATTTTAAAATTTACCTTTGCAGTTGCATGTTACTTTCCTTCCGGTTCCAGCAGCAGCTTAGTGAACTCCGATCTCCACTCCTCTGCTCCTCCGAGAGCTTTTCCAACCGCTTTTGTAATTTTTTTTTTAGGGTCGACAGGAAAAAAAATGAAAAGGGGAAGAAAAAAAAAAGAGCCAATAGCTGCTGGAAAAATTTTGTTGTGTGTGGAGGGCCCACATGACAATAAGGCAAACCATAAGCTGTTGGCTGTTGTTGCCTTATTTTTTCCCAATTTGTGTTGAGTGAGGGCCCATCACCCATTCAATACGTTGCTGCTTCATACTTTTTTTTTCTTAAAAAAAAAATTCAATTTTTTTTCACGAGGGGACAGACCCCAGTGAGATGCACATGTATCCGTCCATGTCCAATACTAACCGACATGGATATTGAAAATTTCTTTTTCGATCAATTCGTCAAAAAATAATTAAACGTAAAATATTAATCAGAAATGATGTAAAAATATAATAAAATTATAAAAGGTCCTTGATAAAGGCACTAACAAAAAGATTCAGGACAGTCCAATTTTTTTTTAGATAATTATAAGTTTACCACTCTCCAAACTTGATTATGATAGTCCAAATTTTTTTTTTCTTGACTGTCAAAATTTTTACAGTCCTAACAAATATGAAGCACTCTCAAAAATTTAACAGTCCTACCAATTTGAAGGACACTCAAAATTTTGACAGTACTAAAGAAAATATGTTGATTCTTTAGAACTGTCAAAAAAATTTGACAGTCCTTCACCGGAAGGGGAGGGTGTCTGCGCGAGGCGAGACAAGGAAAGAGGAGGAGGAGGAGGCAAGAGCAGCGGCGGCCGTCTTCCTCCTCCACCTCGTCGTCTTTCTCCTTCTCCTCCTCCTCCTAGAGCAGCTCCGCCTCCTTCTCCCTCCTCCTCCTCCTCGACCAGCAGAAGCGGCGGCGACAAGAGCAGCTGCGGCGGTCGTGCTGTGTTTTGTTTGCGCGCGTCCGGTGGTTGGGGCACGGACGCTGAGGCCGGAGGGGGGTAGGGGTGGGAGAGGAGCGGGAGGAAGGAGGAGGAGAGGTGGACAGCCCTAGTAAAATTTGGACTAGTCTGAGTAAAAATTCTTTGTAACTGAACTAGCATCAATACTGGACCAGTCCCGAGTCTTTTTTGTGATGTCTTTATCAAGGATCTTATAAAAACATATAAAAGAAGAAAAGTTGTCTATCGCATGTAAACCAATTGGCAAGGTTGATTACTATTTTATTCAATTTCAAAATTGCTAAAAAATAGCTCTGTAAATACTTAAAATTATTTCGATACTTCGATCCAAAATCGTAGATACCTCTGATCCCGATACTCCTAAGAATGGTCCGCAAATCTTTTTTAGGTGAGTCGATATCTCAAGATAATGTAAATCATACATCCATGATAAGATCTTGGTGTTTTTTTGGTTGATTCCTCTAGAAACTAAGCTCAACAAGGATCAGTCAAGTGGCTGAACAGTTATTCCGAAATCTGAGGAGATCGATCGGATTCCCATCTTTAATCAAAAGGAATGGTCTACCAAGCCCATCTTTTATTCTTGTTTTATTCCTGTTTTATTCTTGCTACTTTCATCTTCCATCTCAAGGGAAAAAAAAAATGGTTGTAAAAAAAGTAAGAACGAAAAGGAATTTATTACTCTTTGTGCTTTCCTTTGACAAATCAATTTTCAGAAAAAGGAATTTGTAGCAAGGAAAGGATGGTGCAGGTCAGAGTTAGCTCGTCCCCTTCCTCTTCCTGCCCATTCAAACCCTGAACCTGATTCTTATCCAATCGAGAAGTGGTCATTGTTACGTTGGATTCCTTTCTTTTTGTTGTGAATATTTTTCACTTTTATGATTTTTCTTTTGATTGTTCAAATTTTTTTTGGCTAGGTACCCGGAAAATGTTTGGTGAGCATAATAGAAGCTTCCAAACAAAGAAACAGCAGCAGCAGAAAGTAAAAGAGTATATTGGATTTGTTTAAGTCATCTAATTTTAATAATTAATTTAAATAATATATATATATATATATATATTAAAGTTTTTTTCTAGTATATTAGGGCCACGTTTGGTTCTCGGAATCAGGATCTTGAAAATTTTAAGTTATTTATTTCACATCTTTGGATAACGAAAAGAAAGAAAAATAAATAGAGAGAAAAATGGTTCCCCCACTTAGAGTTCACTCTAAGGTTTATTATTTGCTCGGTTTATTATTTGTTTTTTTCTTTGCTTTGAAAAATTGTGATTCCCTTCAATTGTTTTTGGCATCCAAACATATAAAAATTTTGACTTTCTTTTTTCAAGGTCCTGATTCTGCGAACCAATAGTGGTCTAAGGGTTCACTTTCTCTTCTAATTTTCTACATTTATTACAAAATTTAGAACAAGATATATTCTGACTATATTCTTAGCGTACTAAATTTTTTTGATGAAAACTACAATTTCTCATTTTCAAAAAAAAAAACCAAACAGTCGATTTTTTTTTTTTTTTGCAAATCAAACAAGATCTAGGAGGAAGACTACATAGGGAAAGAAAAACACCTTAAAGGCCTCTAAAACGGGGGGGGGGAACATGCATATCAGGAAGATTCACGAAAGAAAACTATCTGAAAACGAGAAAGAAAGCACATGCCTAAGTCAAATTCATAAGATTTATGGTCCGTTTAGTAGAAGAAAAACTAAGAGGATAAAAAATGAAGGAAGAAAAATGGATGGAAACGATAATTTTTTTTTTCTATCGAAAAAAAAAAAAAGTGGAGAAAAGAAAAAGTAGATGAATTTTTTTTACTCTACTAAGCTAAAAAAATTTATTTCTAAATAAATCAGAGAAAAAGTCAATGTGTTAATTGGATCGGGCATTCCTGAAATTGACTCGGTCAAATCTGGTCTGAGTCGGACCGGACTATATCCAACCAGGTTCGGGATGGATTTTGCTCCTCCAGCCTACGGGTCTGGCCCGGCTCGATAATAAATTCGATTGTAAATCCAGTAAACATGTATACATATTAAAAAAAGAAAAAAAACGAGATGGGGGATTTCAACTACAAAATCTCCTAAACACTACAATTTCTCTAACTAACCAGTAAACTCATTTCATTTTGTAATATAAAACCATATAAATATAGTATACATAATATATTTTAATATATATATATATATATATATATATATATATATATATATATATATATATATATAATTTTTAAAATTGGATTGCCCGCGGGCCATCGGACCTGGTCCGGTCTGAAGTTACCCGGATTTGGGTTCGAAATGGGTTTGAAGATTTGTTTTAAAAGTCCGGTCCATTTTATTTTTCGAGCTGGCCTCGTCCGGCCCAAAATCGGTCAAATCAGGTCAACTCTAGATCCGGTCCGATTGACACCTATGGAGAAAAAGTAGAGGTTTATACTAATTTACAATTATCTCTCATAAAAATTATATTATTAAATAAATATTTTTGTTGAGGATGATGATAATAATAATAATAATAATTTTTAAAACTGTCTTTTATTTCTATATGTATGGAAAGTACATCTCGTTTTTTTTCTCACGTTTCTATCTTAGGATATTTAGACTTTATGTCTCACATAAGTTCTAAAATTAGTGTTTAAATCTCCATAATAATTAATGACACTTTTGATCTCAAAAGTGTCAAAAAAAAGTGTCACTAATTATTTTTGACAATATTTTTGAAATTTAAATACTAATTATTTATTTATGAAAATCCAAATACTAAATTTAGAACTTATATAAGATCCGAAGTCTAAATATTCCTTCAATCTTTCCTATCAATTGGAGGAAGGCTAACACCATCTCCGAAAACTTTGTTACTGTATTAGTAATGAATCTCAACCAATGCGCACTTTAACGACTTCAACTGGTATGCAGCATCCCTGCATGCGCGCAAGTGCCAATATGGATTAGCACTCCCCCAATGTTATGGGCTCAATACCGTAACTTTATTTCAAGACGTACGTATCACTCTCTCTCTCTCTCTCTCTCTCTCTCTCTTGTGGAAGGCCAAATATTCTTCCAACTTGCTCCACTCTCCCTATAAGTACATGCCTCTCTTTCCTACTCCCTCCCCATCCCCGCCACTCTCTTCTTCTTCTTCTTCTTCTCCTTCCCATTACTTAACAGTACTCGTCTTTTCCGACAATGTCGTCGACCGGTGCGCTGTCCCGGAGCCTCGGGTGGACGCCCGAGCAGTACAAGCACTTCGAGCAGCTGCTCGCGGTGTACGACGAGGGCACGCCCGACCGCCTCCTGAAGGTGGCCCGGGCGGTCGGCAAGCCCGTCGAGGATGTCAGGAGGCAGTTCAAGCTGCTCGAGGACGATGTCAGGCGCATCATGTCCTCTCTCCCCCCTTGCTCCATGAGATGAGAGGAGAGGTATATGCTTGTATATACATTCTCCCCTACCCCTCCAAAGTTCAAATACTGAACACTAGGGGGCATTCGGTTTATTCGATTTCAACCGAATCGAAATAGTCAAAACCGAATAAAACGAAATTCTAAAAATTCTAAATCGAAATCGAACCGAACCGAATAAGCTATTCGGTTTATTTGGCTTGTTCAATCAGACTATTGCTGGTGTCTAATGGATCAGGTCCAAAATTGAGTTCTTGAATAAATTATATAAAATTTATAATTTTGTACATATATTTGTCGTATTTCAAAATTTTGTCCAAAGACGTATTTCGAAACATATAAATAGAATTGTTGTTTTCAAAATATATACATTTTTAATCACAAAACATGCATAGAAATGATGTTTACATAATTGTATAAATCTTATTCGGTCCAAAACCGAAATCGAAACCAAAACCTAGTAACGAATTTTTAGTATTTTCAAAACAAAAATCGAACCGATTTTTTTTTTTAAAAACGAACCGAATCTAGATTCGGTTTAATTTTCGGTCCAAACTGAATAATGCTCACCCCTACTTGAGAGGGTCAAGTTGGAGTACCACAACAATTTTCTATTTGAAGTTGAGAAAATTTGATTCTAATCCCAGTCCTGGCACAGAAAAATGGAACGGAAGGGGTGCTGGTACTTAGTAGTCCATAACATCGAACGGTTATTAATGACTGGTCTTGTATAAAAAATAAAAAAAATTCCTGTCCTTCTGCTGTGATTATGAATAGTTCAGTTCAGAATCTTACGAAGTATTTGTTGTGTAGATTTTGATGGGCTTTGTTAATGAATTTTTGCAGGTTAATTGAGACACCTAAAGGCTCTACTGAAGTAGAAGTCCAGGAAGCAGAAGCCATCTGTGTATTTAAGTAGTAGACTCATATAGCTAGTAAAGCTACTTCAAGATGGAGATGCATATGTGTAGTACTTAAATCCTTTGTTTCTTTTTTCTTAATTAGTTTTACTTCTCTTCCCAACTCCTTTGTAAATGTACTTAAGGGTCACTCAGTTCCTATAATCCTGGTTGGATATTCTACTTGATATTCCCCAATCTTATATGAAAGTATATATACTTGTGAAAATCTCTGGTCTTTGGCTTTTCCATAATCATTTCTATCTTTATTTCAAAGTAAATAAAGGATTTTATCTCATTTAGAGAACTCTAAAAAAAAATACAACGAAAAGCTTCGAAATACCTACACATGTCTATATTATATAAACATGTGACAAAATAATGAACTGTAATCTAAGTAAAAGCTAAGGTAAAAAAAAATAGCCTAGATAGTAATCGTGGAAGTAGCAAGTTATTCATTCCAAGAATAAGGTGGAAGTAAATCATTGAGATCTAAATTGAACATGTACAGCGAATACTATCACAGGTAAATGTATCGTAAATTTTTTTAATAGTAGTCTAATAAGAATATGTAAAAATACATGCATGACTGAATGTTAATGAACCCAAGGGTCAAGTCCTACAAGAAAACAAGACCATGTACCAAGATGTAGGTGATGATATTGTTTGGCACATCATATAGCCAAGGTTGAGATAATTGGTTTTGTTTCCTACTTCTTATTTGGTCATGGGTTTTGTTTAGTAACATGGAGAACGAAGAGAATTTCTACTTTCATGTGAAAGTGGATGTAAATCATCCTTCTTACTTATTTGCTTTGACGGAATTAGAGGGAACAAAATTTTGGAGCTACATGTCTCAATGTGGACGTGAGCCTGCCTTTGCCTCTCCAAATTTGATTTTTCATATCCTCCCCAAAAGAGAGTAGGTGGGTTGGAGTTGTGTCCATCCCACATGATCCCTACCACTTCTTTTCTAATTAATTATGATATAATTATTTAGTTAACCAAAATAATCTATATTTTTAGTGTAATATTTTCTTACCTAAAAATATGATTATTTGAAAATAAAATTTATTTGCTCATCAATTAACTCAATTTTTTGTATTAATCTAAAAATGTCATAACTCTCTCTCTCTCTCTCTCTCTCTCTCTCTCTGTGTGTGTATGTGTATGTGTCTTGTTCTTCTTTTACTGGAAATTGCATACGATACGAGTATGTCCCGACATCTAACACAACTAAAAAGGACATCATAATGCTACGTGGCTTTCCACTTAAAAGATTTGGGTAAGATCAAGTTACATTTTTTTTGTCTAAGTCAAGTTCGGTCTTCTCAATTCCTATTATCCTATTTAAGTAGTAGACTTATATAGCTAATAAAGCTAGTTCAAGATGGAGATGCATGTGTAGTACTTAAACCTTTTGTTTCTTTTTTTTTTCTTAATTAGTTTTACTAACTTTTTGCAACTTCTTTGTAAATGTACATAAGGACTACTCAGACACTATAACCTTGGTTGGATATTCTACTTGATATTCCCCAATCTTAAATGGAAGTATATATACTTGTGAAAATCTCTGGTCCTTAGCTTTTTCATAATCATTTATATCTTTATTTCAAAGTAAATAAAGGATTTTATTTCATTCACAGTCTGAGAATTCTAAAAAGAATACATCGAAAAGCTTCGAAATAGCTACACATGTGTATATTATATAAGGATGTGACAAAATGATGAACTGCAATCTAAGTAAAAGCTAAGGTAAAAATAATAGCCTAGATAGTACTTGTGGAAGTAGAAAGTTGTTCATTCCAAGAATAAGGTGAAAGAAAACCATTGAGACTAATTTGAACATGTACAACGAATAATAACATAGGTAAATTTTATTAACAGTAGTCTAATAAGAATATATAAAAGTATATATATGCATGACTGAATGTTAAAGAACCCGAGGGTCAAGTCCTGTGAGAAAACAAGATCATGTACCAAGATGTAGATGATGATATTGTTTGGCACATCCTATAGCCAAGGTTGAGATAATTGGCTTTGTTTCCTACTTCTGATTTGGTCATGGGTTTTGGATCATATATTCATCTTCTTTGTCAAACCAATTAACTATTGGTAGGTTTCTATTAGTTTGAACTCTTTCCAAAATATTATTATGACCTTAACCAAGGATGGAGCTACATGATGGTTTGGGGGGAGTGTGGGTGGTGTCACCCTCACTTTTTCAACTAAAGGTAGTCTGGTAATTTGGCAAGGGTGTTTGTATTTTAGAATATAATATTAAATATTATGTATGTTGTAAATATTATTTATTTTATTATTTTTTGTATTATTTATTTATTGTAGATGTTAGATTTATTTTGGACTTGTGTTAGTGAACCTAACTAGTTTAGATTAGATCCATGGACCAACATTTAATTCTAGCTAGAATTGAGCCCAATAGTAAGCTCATTCATTAGGAGGATGAATTAATTAGTGAAACCAATTAGACTAGAACCTTCCCTCCTTAATTATTTTCTTCATGACAAGGAATATTTTGGCCTTTCTATAGTAGCTTGGAGGAGGGGTAAGGGGCCGGCCACCATAGGGAGGAGAGAGACTCTCTCTCTCTCTCTCTCTTCTCATTTGTCATTCCAAATCTAGATCTAGAATTTTTCTTCTTCCAAATTCTTTATTCCCACACCAATCTCTACTCAAATTTTTTCCAAATTATTTTTTTATTCATCATTGGAGGCTAGTAGAACAATGATCTACAAAGAGGAAGCAAGGATCTACAAGGAGGAGCAAGGATCTACAAGTTAGAGGCTACTTTCACACAATTTGGGAATTTCATTGGGAATCCATCTCCCAATAGGTACAATTCAGTTTTTTCTCTCTAATTAGATTCTAAATCTGTAATTTAATTATAAGAAATCACCCCAGATGCTAAGGCTACCTATAGAAATTGGAATTAGGTTCATAGGAGGCCTATGGAGAAAGTTATGTGGTATTTTGTGTCAATTTTGGGAGAATTTCGATATTTGCACATCTTGTGTTTGTCAATTGGTCAATTAGACCAAATTGACATGTGTTTGATTGTGTGTGGCTAGTTTTGTGTCCATAATTGGATATGTGTAGGCCGTATCCCGATAATTTGGCGATACGGGTTAATTTGGGGGTTTTTCTCCGACACGGGGGTTTGAGCATGTCATATTTTGACACGGACACGTAGTTGAGTAATTAGTTCTTCGTATTATTCATAATTATTATTTTAGACTTGCTCGTGTCTTTCGGGATATGTTTGGTTGTGTGGTGGGGCCGTATTGTAAGCGTATCATATAATGAGTGTGATACGGGTGCGGTGCACTCCACGTGTTTGTTTTCTTGCATTTCAATATACTTGTTTATAGCCATTAGAGTATTATAATTATATGGTTATGTATATATATAGCTATGTGTATATATATAGTGATATGTGTATATGTGTGCGTGTATATATATATATATATATATATATATATATATATATATATATATATATATATATATATATATATATATATATATATATATATATATACACTACACACACACACACATACATATACATATAGCTATATATACATATCTATATATATATATATATATATATATATATATATATATATATATATATATATATATATATATATATATATATATATATATATATATACGGGTATATGTATATGTATCTCTATTGTATATTTAGATATGTATATATATGTATGTATTGTATCTCTAAGTGTTATGTATATATATATATATATATATATATATATATATATATATATATATATATATATATATATATATATATATGTATATATTTGTATAGATATGTTTATAGCTAGTGATATGTATATATAGTGTATAGATGTGTGTGTGTGTGCATAGATGTGTGTAGTGTGTGTTTGAGAGTGAGGGGTTGGGTAGCTACAAATGGCAAGAGCTACATATCAGTTTTACTGCAGCTAGCAGATGCAGCAACAGCAACCTCAGCATTAGTGGCAACAACTGCAGCAAACCACTTCAGTAGCAACACTGCAGCATTATGCATCACCAGCAACAGAGAACAACTGCAGCAAGTAGTAGCCAATTCAGCAGTGCAACACAGCAAGAAGAGGCAACACCTGCAATAGCCAACAACAAATAGCATGCATCAGCTACCACAGCAAAGCCAACTATAGCAGTGTGCAGCAAACAACCACTATGCAGACTGCAGCAAACTGCAGCATCAACAGCATGCATCTAGCTAGCAGCAAGTAGAGCCTGCAGCTAGCATCATCAGCAACCTCATCATCAGTAGCACAGCTGCAGCAGAGCAGTCATCACACAGCAAAGACAGCAGGCATGGGCAGCAACAAGGTAAGAGGGTTAGCTAGTAGTTTATTAATAGTTTAGTTAGTTTTATGGATAGTTTAGTTGCATATTGATCTAGTTAGTTATATATATTTAACTAGTTAGTCATATTGCTATCTAGATAGTTACATATATATTGTTAGATTAGTAGTTAGATATATATTATTGATTACTAGTAGCTATACGTATGTATGTATATATGTATATAAGTATTGATATGTTAGTAGGTAGTTAGTAGTATTGTAGTAGTTTAGTTAATGTTAGTTATAGTTTAGTGTATTGGTAGTTAATTATATGTTAGAATTTGAATTACCTTATGATACCAAGGTAATGTCAAGGTATTGGTGGATACTCAAGGTATTGGATTTAAGTATCAAGATGGGTGTGTAGGTGGTGAGATACGCATTGGTTCAAAGCCAAGGTAGCCACTTTGCATTAGTTAGCTAAGAGTACTATATGTATTGTCTTGTATATATAAAAATTAGTATTTTTATATTTAAAAACTTGTGTATCCTGTGATACGGTGCTTGGTTTGTATCCTAGTATATTAGCTTAGCTAGTGTGGCCTAGTTTCATAGTGTATGGACCTAATTTTCTAGAGTTAGACTCATACAACTTAGAAATAGCCAATTTGACCAAGTTTGACTAGTTTGACCTAGAGTTGACCTAGTTTGACTGTTTTGACTTAGAAATAGATTTATGACCTAGAATTGAACTAGTTTAACTTATTTTCATTCCAAAATCTTGTATTGATGCAATATACCATATATAGGTCTGTGTGACACCAGCTTGGGCATCGAGAGACACACCTTGCTCAGGACCTCAGGCGAGCATATTTTTATGATAGTTTTCAATTCATAATAGTGTATATATCACATATTCTAGAACTGTATACTTGATTCCGACACAGTGGTTTCACGGACTGGTACTACATGGATCATGTCAGGAGATGTTATCCCCTACCGTGTTCAGCAGGTACTCATTCACATGTATTTCATCGTGTGTATTATGTATTGATTATTTATATTTCGTGTTCACACACTACTCATGTTCAGTGTGCCCATATTCGTGTTCGTAATGTGTCATGATTGGATCCATTGGTATTAGTTGGAAATGGGGGGTAGTAGTTGATTATGTGATCAAAGCCCCAGTGTATTCGTGTACATGTCGATTACATACCACACTTGTAATCGAGTTCCTTATTGTATTCGTGTTCAATCTAAACCGATCACATAATAAACTTGTATTCAGAGGCACATTAGTTAGATTTTAGTTATTCATTTATATTGCAGATATTTATATTGCTTGTTCTTCATTCCAGTACATTATATGTTCACTCTAGTTTATTTCATTCAGATGTTTAGTTATCTTGTATTCTTTTATATTATCTGTTTTATATGCTCGATTATGTATTTGAAATTGCTTTCAGAGATATGTACTTCGCTCCAATCTTGACTGGATATATTTTTTCAGATGATTGGCTCATAGATCAGTGTCCTACATTCTACGGGCCACAGGAGGGCATACCATTAGAGGATACTCCTATATACCATGAGGACTTAGTTCTAGAGCCTAAGGAGGTTTAGTTTATTTTGGTGGACTTGTATTAGACAGTTATTGAGACTTATGGCATGTATATTATTTCAAACTTGTGGATTGTATCTTGATTCTTTTCTTCGTTATTTTGCATTGTGATTGAGTATAGTTACATTTGTGAGATACCATATTGTTCCTCCGTTTGGAGTTGAGATGATTGGCAGGTACCATATATATTTTGTTGAGATATTTAGTTAGTTAGAATTGACCCAGACAGCGTTCTACCGTCGATGCTGTGGCGTAGGCTGGGCGTAACCACATACTCGTACCCGAATATCCGGGTGCGGGTCGTGACAGGTGGGGACGGAGATACATGATGGTTTTGGTTAGGAAGGTGGAGGTGGGGGAAGGGACGAAGCTACTTGATGGTTGGGTTGGGAGGGTAGGGACGGGGTCAATGCTCTTTAACTGTTGAAAACTTTAAAAATTTTAAAATAGTTTAAATTTACAAATTTTATAGTATACATTGTATTCATATCCGCTTTCTCTAAACTTTTATGAAAATATATGCTTATGTTCTTTACCCTCTCATCACTCCATTCTGATTCCATACACTCATTACATCATAATAGTATCCTAAGTTTTTATTTCTTTAGCTTCTCTCATGGACTTGATTGGTAACATGGATAACGAGGAGGATTTCTACTTTCATGTGAAAGTGAATGTAAATCATTCTTACTTGTTTGCTTCGACAAAATTATATTGGTATCAGCAAAACAAAACCAAAGCTCTGATACCATGTGTTGGAAACGAAATATAGAAACCATTCCCCCAAACTAAGAAGCTGCGAGAGAACCAAAGAAAAGCAACACAAACCAACCGCCAAAATCACACAGAAAACCAAACGCAGACACAAGCAATTTTTACGTAAAAATTTCAAATAAAAAAATCACGGGACGATCGGAGTCCAACCCTGAAAAGCCTCCACTATTGAAATAAAAGATTATACCCTCTACAAACTCTCTGCCGATCCAACACGAATCATCATAACTCTTTAGAATAGAAAATTGATCACAGACACACAAAGAACAAAGACGGTGAGAAATAGAATTACCCGAAATGATCTCCTATCCAAAATAGTCGTGGATCTCTTATTTTCCTCCCAATAGTTGCAAAGCACTCATGCCACCACTTTTATTGTATTGCATGAACCATATATATGTTCCAATATACGATGCTCGATGCACTCCCCGAACTTTCCCGACACACGGATGACGCTCATCGCACTCCGGGGTATTCTCCACATAGGTTGAGAATCCTACCAATTCCAACAAATTAGAAGGAACAAAATTTTGAAGCTACAGTTTGTTGGTGTTCTTGACTTTGGACTAGTGATAGATAGTCCCACATCGGCTACACCACCAAGTGGGTATCTCAATATAATGATTTTCTTGTGTCGAGGTATGCACATGGGGTGTAGTGAGGCACATGGGTGCCATGTGGGGGATATTTTCCTAGGAGAAAAAATGTTTAACTCCTCATGAAAGTATTTATGGTTTTTGTCATGCTCTTGGAAATTCGGACTCAGGCTCAAGGGCGCAAAGTGGCGCTTTGTTGGCGCACTTTGCACTTAGCACGTTCGCATCGGCACTTGTGTGCATTCGATGCGCTAATGCGCACATGCACGAGTACTAGCGTGGTTGCATGCACGGGTGCTTGACCAGGGTGCTGAGCGTACGCGGGTGCATGCGCAGCTGGGCGCTGGATGATGCACGCTGGGTCGTCGTCCTGATGCGCTGAAGGCGGTTCAGAGTCGGTTATAGAAAGAATGCATCTTTAATTCAGATCAAATTTTATGGGATTTGAATTAATTTTGTTCTAATCTCTTTGTAACTGACTATGTGGCCAGATTCCTCTATAAATACTCTCCTTCATTGCTCTTTGAAGGGTGATTCATAATTTTAAGAGAGAGAGAGAGAGAGAGAGAGTTGAAGAGAGGTTGCTGCGCCAAGGAGTCCAAGAGTTCGTGCTAGTCCAGTAGGGATGTGACACAAGCGTTCTATAAGTTCTTTGAGAGCTTGCTGGATCCTGGAAGCAGATCGTGGATAGGGCAAATCTTGCTTTGAACGTCGGTGGTTTTGATCACCCCAGCAGGATTTCTATTTAGATCTTTCTTCTTCTTCTTCTTCTTCTTCTTCTTCTCTTTGTTCTGTTATATCTTATTGTAGCGTCTGTGAACGTAAAAAGAAGAACAATCTATTATAGCTTATTTTTCTTGTAGTCGGTTTATAACCTGTTCTTGGAGGTGTGCTTCTTAGAAGTTGTGCATCACTTGGAGAGAGACTCTTAAGAGTTTCTGGTGTGCAACTTCTCCCTTGGTTCTTTATGATCCGTCTGAATTGAGTTCTTCAGAGGGAAAACTTGTTTGTCGGAAGCTCTGTGTCTCGATGACAACTTGGGTTCTAGTAGAGAGCGGACTTTCGGGTTTCGCTTGTAGCTCTGCTATTGGCCCGTGTACTACCATCTTAGATCCGCATCGAGATTAATAATCTCAAAGCAAGATCCGAGCTAGATGGAGAACCGATCAAACCTTCTTGATACTAGCTTTCATAAGCTTAAGAAGTTTGATGGCGAACACTACAATATTTGGAAGAGGAAGATCTCTCTGAATCTTCATCTTGTCAAAGTTGTTTATGTATTGGTTGATCCAGAACCAACCACTGGAAGTGTCAGTATAGGAACCGAAATCAAACTCCGCTTGAGCTTCTCAAAATAAGTATGACAAGCATCTGACCACTCAAAGCGCACATCCTTACACGTCAGTTGTGTCAAGGGTGCGAAGATCCTCGCAAAGTCTGCCACAAATTGCCTGTAGTAAACTTGCTAGACCCAGGAAACTGCACAAATCTGAAGCTGTACAAGATGGCCAACTCTCAATAGCCTCCACCTTCTTGAGATCTATCTCGACTCCTCCACCAGAAACTATATGTCCCAAGAATTAGATACGATCAAGCCAGAACTCACACTTGTTGAATTTCGCGTACAACTGCTGCTCTCGAAGAATCTGAAGAACTACGCGAAGATGCTGCTCATGCTCTTCCTCACTCCGACTATATACCAAGATATCATTAATAACCACTATCACAAACTGGTCTAAGTAAGGCATGAAGATGCTATTCATGAGATACATGAATATAGCTGGTGCATTGGTCGCTCCAAATGGCATAACTAGAAACTCCCAATGACCATATCTAGATCTGAATGTCGTCTTGGGTATATCCTGCTCTCTGACTCTAATCTGATAATATCCATACCACAAATCGATCTAAGAAAATATAGTCATCCCACTAAGCTGATCAAACAAGTCATCTATCATGGGTAAGGGATACTTGTTCTTAATGGTTGACGCATTTAGTGTTCTATAATCAATAACTAAACGTGATGAACCATAATTCTTTTTAACAAGAAGTAATGAGGCTCCCCAAGGTGATGCACTAGGTCTAATAAATCCTTTGGATCTTAACTCCTCAATCATCCGGTACAAGATCTCTAACTCAGATGGTGACATCCTATAAACTCTCTATGATACTGGCTCTGCTCCTGGGATCAAATCAATGTAGAACTCTACGTCTCTAACTGGTGGTACACCTGGTAGCTCGTCGGGAAATACGTCAAGAAACTCAATAACTACCCTGGAAAACTGCACCTCATGGGTCTCCGCCATCATCAATGTAATCTCCGGTGACTCTACTGCACCTCTCAAGAATGAGAAGTCCTTCCCATCAGGTACACGAAAGATAACCTTGCCACTATGACAATCTATCATCGTGTGTCTCGCACTCAACCAATCCATCCCAAGGACGACATCATAATAGTCCTAGGAAACTCTATCAGCCTCGCGAGAAACATTCTCCCGCACACTATAACTCTACACGAGCGATATACTCTATCTACTCCCACGAGATCGTTACCAGTAAGTATATTCAACCTTACAGGTAAGGACTCAGACTCCAATCCAACTCGCGTCGCAAAGCGTACAGATATAAATGAATACGATGCATCAGAATCAAATAAAGCTGAAGCTAAATGAAAGTGGACAAGAATGGTACCTGCTACCACCTCTCCTGCTGCCAAAGCCTCTTCCATCGATAGCGAGAAGGCTCGACCCTGTCCTCTGGGTGCTGGTCCCCTCTGCTGACCTCTAAGTCTCGCCTGTCACGCCCAGTCCCAAAATACGTAGGACTAGGAACACGTAAGCATGCCAGCCGCATGTATATGACAACTTCAATATATGGAAACCATAACACATACATACGCTGTATTATGAGCAATAATTCACCAGTGGTATATATATCACAAGTCACAGGACATAACTAAATCTCATCCACAGAATAAATAAATGAATAAATAACCAATCCACTATATAACTGAATCTCAATATGAAGTATCAAAGAATGATAGTCGGGTAGAAACAAATCCACTGCCAAACTAGAATATAAAAGAAACAATATAAGTACATCCATTAATAAGCACTAAGTCTCGAAGAGAAAACTTTCTCGAAATATAAGTAGCTAGTTCGGATCCGCGCTCCTACTAATACTCATGAACATCTACACCTGGAGAGGGACCAGGTCCTCAGAGGGACATAACAAGATACATAGAAGCATGCCAATAAGTACTGTAAAATAAACATCCAAGGGTCGCCTAACCATCTATGTGAATGCATTTTGAGAACAACTTTCCAACACGTGGGCTATCTGGCTAAAATGGGATTGGCATGATTCTCTTGGAGATTCAGGGGCCTACAAAGCATGTCGTCTTTTGAACGGCAGAGGCCGCCTGATAATAATATAGTATATAGTGGTCATCACGATCGCGCATCTCCGATGGAGCGTACGGGTTACACAAGTAAAGTGCAAAGGAGCCCAAACGCCTTACTTGTTGTTTTTCCCACCCCATGCTCTAAGCATGTCATATCCATGACACGATAATACCTCTAATAACTGCCAAGTCTCCTTAGCATGCAATTTCTAACATCAGTTATCCCTAACGCACATCCCATACGTACAGGAAACCAGCCTATCACGCAAGTCCGTGTCCTACATGAGACTCACACTCGTGTAACAACTGTGTCACGGCCAATGAGACCTAAGAATGCCTTATGATAATGGGGTGGTCTCATAAACTAGGTCACATGCATATACATAATAAAAACAGAATACGACGCCACTGTCGTTGCACCCAAGTTTCCTTGGACGTGCAGTTTATATATAACAGTTTAAAATATATGAACTAAATAAGCAGAAATAAGAAGCATGCAACATATGGAATATAAATCATAGTACAATGGCAAGGTATACTTGCCTGGCAAGAAAGCTGCGTAGTACCAATAACCTGCTCCTGAAGTCTCGCAGAACAATCCGAGGGTCCTATATACATATAATATAATACAATACAACATCATCCATTATACTAGCACATACACAACCATAATTACACTGAACTCAGAGGGTACGTTAGGGGTGGCACTGGTTAACTAACATGGTCAACTGTGCATCTAATTACGCGAGTGTTACGTCTTCAAATGTTGTACACAATCAGACAGTCAACTAACACCTGTCTAGCTAGTACCTCGGTGTACACAAGGCAGAAAATTCTCTAATATCAGGGTCACATGGTCAAGGTAATTATGTGGGAAAATCTACATTATCCTAGGGTCGTACAATATAAATACATATATAGTCATTCTTAGCATTATCAATTAATTACTTATACAATACATATGTATATACCAATCTGAATATTATATATATACGCGTACGTATACGCATACGGGCCATACGGTCATATGTAAATACAGGGTATCTTATGGTCACTCAACATCTATAATACAGTCATACCTAGTACTATCATTAATTACCATACAATGTATATGTACCAATTAATTATCATGTACACACGCACACTAGTCTTTAGGTCAACCGACACGGTCTGAACTCATACAGCTAAACTGAACCATGAAGTAATACTAATCACAAGCATACATAAAATGAGAGGAGAGGGACAGGTTCGAACCTTGGGGTTAGCGTGCACGGGCACGAGGATCGAGGGTGACTGTTGCAGGTCATCTTCGGCGAAGGTGGCGGGTCCACGATGACTACGATGATGGTGATGATGATGACGAGGGTGATGACGATTGAGGTGATAGTGATGATGATTAAGGTGATGATGATGATGGGGATTAAGGTGACGGTGATGATGAACAGGGATGGTGAAGACCAGGGATGGCCGGAGGCTGCTGGAGTCCGACGGGGAGTGGCGGTTCAGGCGGTCGGGGACGAAGTCTCAGGTGCTCAGGCGAAGGAAAATGATTGCTCATCATGGATGGCCGGGGTTCGGCGGCGCTGTCGGGTCTGCTCCGGCGGGCTCAACGACAGGGAAGGAAAGGAGATGGGTCGAAGGAAAGGCCAAAATGGCTGTGATCGTCGATTCAGCGGGGTGACGGGCTGCTCGGCGAGTGGATGAGGGTAGAGACTGGTGGAGGTCGAGTTTGGAGTCAGGCGAAGGTTCAACTCCGGTCGGCGGGATCTCAGGCTACGGGAAGGAGATGGGAGTGGAGATGATGGCAGCAGTGGTGGCGGCTCGTCGAAGTCGGGGTGTTCCCAGGCGGAGGGGAGATGGCTGGGGAAGAGCGGTGAGGGAGGTCGAGGAGGATGGATGTCCAGTGAGTCTGCTCTGGCGAGGGTCGAGTGGGGAAAATGATGGCTGTGAGGTCGGGGTCGGCCAGGTGAGCAACGGAGCTGCTCCGGCGTTGCTGGAGGAGGTGAACAGGAGTTGGGGATGGTGATGATGATGTCGGCTAGGTTAGCATAGGGTTTTGTAATGAATGAATAAAAAGGAAAAAGTTGTATTTATATATGTGGGGAATAGGATTAGGGTTGACCTAGGTAGTTGGGTTGGTCAACATCCTATTTGGGATGGGCTTGACTTTACATGGAGATGTTTGGAGGGCTAGGATCGTATGGTTTCAAATGCATGGCTAGGAATTGATGAGGGAGGTGATGTTGAGTGCTACACACTCCAAAAATTATGGGAAAATTTCACATGAAGGCAAAATAGGTTACTTTATGTGTTGTGTCCAATGGTGTGGACACCTTAATGCACTTTTAAATAAAAGTGCCCAACAATTGGAAAAATTGCACAAAGATAAAAATTGGATTAAATTAATTAAAATTAATACAAATGGTGTTCTAAGATTAATTAGAAGTACATGGGGCTAAAATTAGGTGGAACACAAGTGTCATGGACGTAGAGGACTCATGATAGAATATTATTATAAATTGGGTTGCATAAAATGGGTCAAGATTGTGTCTCCAATTTCGATTTGAACGCACAAGGATACAAAGTTAAATTTATTTAGAATTAAATATAAACATCTGCGATGAATATTGTGCGACTAAAATATAGCACAAGAGAGCATAATTATAAGTTACACAAAGATCAGAATAGATGACTGGCACGTCTAGGACAAGAGTGTAAAATTCATTGGAAGAAAATGGCTAGTTTAGTCTCCAATTATCGAAGCAACGGTAAGGTGCACTAAGTGATATAAATATTATAAAATTATCTAAAACACAGTGTTCTATTTCTAATTGGATTCAAACTAGCCCTAGTCTCTCTATTTAAGCCAAGTAGGCCTAATTTTGGATGAGGGGGTTTACAATCTACCCAACTTAAAATAATTTTGTCCTCAAAATTAAAATAAGGCATGATTTTCTCTATATAATCTTACTTGATTACAATCTAAAAGAAATTTACCTCAAGTTAACAATGCAACTTCTACCCAACTTAGAATTTACCCATCTATAACATAAGGCTACACATTTAAGAAAACTATTCCTCAAATTACTTAGTCGTGTTATTCAATCCTTAAAAATTTTA
Organism: Iris macrosiphon; assembly: GCA_036927795.1. Classification (NCBI taxonomy): domain Eukaryota; kingdom Viridiplantae; phylum Streptophyta; class Magnoliopsida; order Asparagales; family Iridaceae; genus Iris; species Iris macrosiphon. The sequence continues at coordinate 12,463,912 of JAYESA010000005.1, read as the reverse complement.
ACACCAATATATCATATATGATATGCCCTTAACTATAAAAGATAGTCACAAGGTAATGTGATTAGCCTATGGGGTATATCTAGCACTCTCTGTGTATCAAACTTATACCAAGCACAAGCGTTCATCTTTTTCGAAATAGGGAAAAATGGAAAACAATAATAAAGAGTTCAAGGGGGAGGTAATAGAATACAAGTATGGGGTTCAAGGCGATTAGAGAATTCAAATGGGAGTGGTCAAGACAGTTGTGGATTGAAATCCTATTTTGGTAAATTTATATTCACATGTTCATTTCAGAACAGTTATGTACCTGATATGATATGCTCTGGCCTGTTTAGAGGACAAGTATATTCGTCTAACAAGTTGAGTCAACTATATATCTCAATCCACGTAAGGTAGTCATGCGAAGAGCGAACCAAGCGCACTATGGTTAGCTAGACCCTAATACACTGATTCTAAATAGACAATTGTATTAGTGTGTCGACCCAATAATACATATGTCATGAACAAGCTCGATAAAAGAATAAGCTTGCAAAACTAGGCTATAATAGTAGCATAAGTCGAGGTAGTTCAGAAAATATAAATACGCTGGATTATGATGAAAGAAGGTACAAAATAATTCAAGTTCACCAAGAAGATAAGACTCGTCCGGTGTTGTGCCTCTACAGTTGCCATACGAACTCTTTGTCTAAGTCGCTAGTCGACCAAATAGGGGTATGGGCCTCTAAGTTCTACAGTCTGGATAACTACTATCTTCTTATGCAAGTCTATAGTTGGTGTCATTCCATTACACTACATTAATGGGTCAAAAAGGACTATGTATTACTAGGTTGTGAGGCATACTATCCAACTTAAAAGAATTAACTAATTTTGTGACTGCCTTAAAGGGAATTCTACAAAGTAACCTTGCACTTGTAAATAAAGTAGAAACTCTTATTGGGGTACACGAGAAAAATATCTTGGTATCTATTAGGGTATCCTATTACATTATATAGGTAATGGTCATCTTAAGTCTTAATCATAGTGTTCATAGAATAAAAGGGTTAATATTAAGAATGGAGAAGTTACTGGCTCTCAAGTGAAAGAGGATATAACTTGTATTGCGGTGTGGGTACAAATTACGTGATTTAAAACTAAAGAATAATCATCAGATCGTAATCTAAAAGAACAACTCAAACTATCAAGTTCTAACTACCAAGCACAGAAATTCAAAATTCAAGATTACAACTATAATCCTAGCAAACTATATCCTAACATAAAAAGAAAATTATTTGGCCTACAATCAGAAGGGTTAGGTGGCACGAATTGAAAGATGAAGAAAAATATTCTCTTCATTCCTCTTGTCTTCCTAAGGTACTATTATGCTAATATCAAGACAAGAATCTAAACTTATAGTTCTCTAATAATATCTCACTATGAAAGTTAGGTTAAGTCCTAATTTTTTTTTTCACCTTCGATTTCTATTGGTTCTTCAATACTAGGGTTAAACAATATATTCAAATTTATAACTAACCCTAGTAGTGTCTATACTACTCTCAAGTCCTTCATAAATATATCAAGGGATAATGGTCAATTAATCTACAAGTAAAGGATGCTAGGGTTCATTAGATATTCTAAACTTAGTGATGTGCCAATATTCTAGTTGTATTCTTAATAGGGAAGTTACCCTAATTTTTTATCCTAACAACAATGATTCCTATGTTCTAGCAGAAGGCTACACTCAAGGAATTATTAGGGAAGTACATGAATCAAGCATGATATAATTATTTAAATAGAACAGATTGGAAGAAAGGTGAGTCATAGTCAATTGTGGATGAGATCCTATATTCTAATCCTATTTGCAGGCTTGCTCGGTATAGTAACGTAACCGAGACAATATGCTCTCGACCTGCATGAGCCACCACTAAAAATATGTCACGCCCTAGTCCCAAAATACATAGGACTAGGAACACGTAAGCATGCTAGCCGCATGTATATGTCAACTCCAATATATGGAAACCATAATACATACGTATGCTGTATTATGAGCAATAATTCACCAGTGGTATATATATATCACAAGTCACAGGACATAACTAAATCTCATCCACAGAATAAATAAATAAATAAATAAATAAATAAATAACCAATCTACTATATAATTGAATCTCAATATGAAGTATCCAAGAATGATAGTCGGGTAGAAACAAATCCACTGCCAAACTAGAATGTAAAAGAAACAATACAAGTACATCCATTAATAAGCAATAAGGCTCGAAAAGAAAAGCTCCTCGAAATATAAGTAGCTAGTCCGGATCCGCGCTCCTACTAATACTCATGAACATCTACACCTGGAAAGGGACCAGGTCCTCAGAGAGACATAACAAGATACATAGAAGCATGCCAATAAGGAATGTAAAATAAACATCCAAGGGTCACCTAACCATCTATCTGAATGCATTTTGAGAACAACTTTCCAACACGTGGGCTATCTTACTAAAATGGGATTGGCATAATTCTCTTGGAGATTCAGGGGCCTACAAAGCATGTCGTCTTTTGAACGGCAGAGGCCGCCTGATAATAATATAGTATATAGTGGTCATCACGACTGCGCATCTCCGATGGAGCATACGGGTTACACAAGGAAAGTGCAAAGGAGCCCAAACGCCTTACTTGTTGTCCTCCCCACCCCATACTCTAAGCATGTCATATCCATGACACGATGATACCTCTAATAACTGCCAAGTCTCCTTAGCATGCAATTTCTAACAGCAGTTATCCCTAATGCACGCCCCATACGTACATGAGGCCAGCCTGTCACGCAAGTCCGTATCCTACATGAGACTCACACTCGTGTAACAACTGTGTCACGGCCAATGAGACCTAAGAATGCCTCATAATAATGGGGTGGTCTCATAAACTAGGTCACATGCATATACATTATAAAAACAGAATACGACGCCATCGTCGTTGTACCAAAGTTTTCTTAGACGCACAGTTTATATATAACAGTTTAAAATATATGAACTAAATAAGCAGAAATAAGATGCATGCAACATATAAAATATAAATCACAGTACAATGGCAAGGTATACTTGCCTGAAAAGAAAGCTGCGTAGTACCAATAACCTGCTCCTGAAGTCTCGCAGAACAATCTGATGGTCCTATATACATATAATATAATACAGTACAATATCAGCCATTACACTAGCACATACACAACCATAATTATGCTGAACTCAGAGGGTACGCTAGGGGTGTCACTGGTCAACTAACAGGGTCAACTGTGCGTCTAATTATACGGGTGTCACATCTTCAAATGTTGTGCACAATCAGATAGTCAACTAACACATGTCTAGCCAGTGCCTCGGTGTACACAAGGAAGATAATTCTCTAATATCAGGGTCACATGGTCAAGGTAATTATGCGAAAAATCCACAGTATCCTAGGGTCGTACAATATAAATACATATATAGTCGTTCTTAGCATTATCATTTAATTACTTATACAATACATATATATATACCAATCTGAATATTATATATATATATATACGCGTACGTGTACGCATACGGGTCATACGGTCATAAGTAAATATAGGGTATCTTATGGTCGCTCAACATCTATAATACAGTCATACCTAGTACTAGCATTAATTACCACACAATGTATATGTACCAATTAATTATCCTACACACACGCACACTAGTCTTTAGGTCAACCGACACGGTCTGAACTCATACAGCTAAACTGAACCATGAAGTAATACTAATCACAAGCACACATAAAATGAGAGGAGAGGGACAGGTTTAAACCTTGGGTTAGCGTGCACGGGCATGAGGATCGAGGATTGAGGGTGACAGCTGCAGGTCATCTTCGGCGAAGGTGACGGGTCCACGATGACGACGATGGTGGTAATGATGATGACGAGGGTGATGATTGGTGATGACGATTGAGGTGATAGTGATGATGATTAAGGTGATGATGATGATGAGGATTAAGGTGACGGTGATGATGAACAGGGATGGTGAAGACCAGGGATGGCCGGAGGCTGTTGGAGTCCGGCGGGGAGTGGCGGTTCAGGCGGTCGGGGACGAAGTCTCAAGTGCTCAGGCGGAGAAAAATGATTGCTCATCGTGGATGGCCGGGGTTCAGCGGCGCTGTCGGGTCTGCTCCGGCGGGCTCAACGACAGGGAAGGAAAGGAGATGGGTCGAAGGAAAAGCCGGGATGGCTGTGATCGTCGGTTCAGCGGGGTGACGGGCTGCTCGGCGAGGGGATGAGGGTGGAGACTGGTGGCGGTCGGGTTTGGAGTTAGGCGGAGGTTCAACTCCGGTCGGCGGGATCTTAGGCTACAGAAAGAAGATGGGAGTGGAGATGATGGCAGCAGTGGTGGCGGCTCGTCGAAGTTGGGGTGTTCCCAGGCGGAGGGGAGATGGTCGGAGAAGAGCGGTGAGGGAGGTCGAAGAGGATGGATGTCCAGTGAGTCGGCTCCAACGAGGGTCGAGTAGGGAAGATGATGGTTGTGAGGTCAGGGTCGACAAGTTGAGCGGTGGAGCTGCTCCGGCGTTGCTGGAGGAGGTGAACAGGAGTTGGGGTTGGTGATGATGATGTCAGCTAGGTTAGCATAGGGTTTTGTGATAAATGAATAAAAAGGAAAAAATTATATTTATATATATGGGGAATAGGGTTGGGGATTGACCTAGGTAGTTGGGTTGGTCAACATCCTATTTGGGATGGGCTTGACTTTACATGGAGATGTTTGGAGGGCTAGGATCGCATGGTTTCAAATGCATGGCTAAAAATTGATGAGGGGGGTGATGTTGAGTGCTACGCACTCCAAAAATTATGAAAAAAATTCACATGAATGCAAAATAGATTTCTTCATGTGTTGTGTCCAATGGTGTGGACACCTTAATGTACTTTTGTATAAAAGTGCCCAATAATTGGAAAAATTGCACAAAGATAGAAATTGGATTAAATTAATTAAAATTAATGCAAATGGTGTTCTAAGATTAATTAGAAGTACATGGGGCTAAAATTAGGTAGAACACAAGTGTCATGGACATAGAGGACTCAGGATAGAATATTATTATAAATTGGGTTGCACAAAATGGGTCAAGATTGTGTCTCCAATTTTGATTAGAACGCACAAGGATATAAATTTAAATTTATTTAAAATTAAATATAAACGTCTGCGACGAATATTATGCGACTAAAATATAGCACAAGAGGGCATAATTATAAGTTACACAAAGATCAGAATAGATGACTGGCACGTCTAGGACAAGGGTGTAAAATTCATTAGAAGGAAATGACTAGTGTAGTGCTCCAATTATCGAAACAACTGTAAGGTGCACTAAGTGATATAAATATTATAAAATTATCTAAAATATAGTGTTCTATTTCTAATTTGATTCAAACTAGCCCTAGTCTCTATATCTAAGCTAAGTATGCCTAATTTTGGATGAGGGAGTTTACATCGCCTGTGTAATGCCCCGCTCCTAGCAGGTTACTTATGGAATACTTGTTACTTTGACTCGGTTGAGAATTGAGTCTCGGGAAAACCTTACGGCCAAATCAATACGGACGAAATGCAATGAACCAATCAAATTGATGGAACGACTTCTTTTAAAATAAGTCCAAGAATTTTGGTTGGTTGTTTTGCTGCTTGGTTTTGTGTTGTTTTGTGTTTTGTCTTACTTTCGATGACTTGATTTTCATGATTCGCTTTTATCGCTTGTACATTCTTATCGAATCGTAAGAGAAAGAGATCGAAGGATGCTAACCAAGTGTTGTTACAATTTCAGGACACATAACCAAAGAGTGACAGTTGCATAAGGCTTCCTCATCCTCTCGTTCGATTCAATCGGTGAGTGGCTTTGGCCCTTCGATGAATCCTTTAGTCTGCACGCCTTAATAAAAGAATCTCTAGTCCACTCAAAATGCCCGTCCCTATGCTCAATTTGATACCACAGTAACAAGATAAGTTAATGAACATGTTTCACTTGTTAACTTAGAATTTATTGCTACTTATTGCATGATATAGAAATCATGATATTGAATCAAATAATACACTATAAATTATTTGAGTTATTGATACACGTTAATTATCTTATGTTGCGCATTGAAACTATTGAAAACCTCTTATGGTTTGAATTGATCGATATTGAACTCATTGAAGAGCCACGGCTCTATCGAAAAGAAGATAGTCCATATAGAAGATTTTTGTTCAACTGTTTCAATAGAATTGATAGAACACATTCATTGCATCGGTCTTTGGACATGTAAACCCCCTCACCCAAAATTAGGTTTACTTGGCATAAATAGAGAAACTAGGGCTAGTTTGAATCCAAATAGAAATAGGACACAGTGTTTATTTAATTTTGTATTGTTTATGACAAGTAGCGCGCCTTGCCGTTGCTTCGATAATTGGAGCACTACACTAGCCATTGCCTTCCAACGAATTTCACAACCCTGTCCTAGACATGACCACCATCTATTCTGACCTTTGTATAATTTATAATCATGCTTTCTTGTGCTACATTTTAGTCGCACAATAAACGTCATGGACGTTATTTTCTAATTCTAAATAAATTCTAACTTTGTACCCCTGTGCGTTCCAATCGAAATTGGAGACACAATCTTGACCGTTTTGTACAACCCAAATTTTATTAATATTCTACATTGAATCCTCTACGTCCCTGACACTTGTGTCCCATCTAATTTTATTCCCATGTGCTCCTAATTAATTCTAGAATATCGTGCACAGTAATTTTAATCAATTAAATCTAATTTTCGTCTTCGTGCAATTTTCCCAATTGTTGGGCATGTTTATGCAAAAATACATTGAGGTGTCCCCACCATTGGACAATACGTGAAGAAACCCAATTTTTCCTTCACATGAATTTTTTCATAATTTTCGGGATGTGCAACGCGCACATCGTCCCCCATTTAAATTCTAGCCTTGTATTTAATTAATGCAAATTATGGCTCTCCAAACATCCTCATCGATCCCAAGGCCCAACCCAGGAGGATGTTGACCAAAGTCAAACTTGTCTAGGTGATATTCCATATGTATAAATAATCCCTTCCTATATTTTTTTCCCCACATCAAAACTCCAAACCCTATTTCTAGCCGACCACCCCAAAATCCATTACTATTCATTCCCTTCCCTCTTCCTATGTATTCCCCCTCTCCGGATATCTTCTCCGGCCAACCGACCGGAGACCCGCCATTCTCCACCCTGCACCCTCGCTATTGACAGCAGCCAGACGAGCCCTTCACCACCCCAGTCCTCTCTTCTATCCCCGACATCACAACCTCCTGCTCGATCACGACGCCTCCGCGTATCCCCGACCACTGCCCCACCTCCGCCGTCAACCTCCCTCGTCGGATCCTCATCACCACCACCGCCATTAAAGTCACCATCATCACCCCGACCTCTCCCTCTCTTCTCCGACTGCCTTTCTTCCTCGCCTAAGTAGCAGCTCGGAGCCGCCGGACTGATCCCCCAACCCGCTGGCCTTCCCAAGTCGCTGCTCCACTGAACCGCCTCGCTGGAGCCGCCTGCATCCCGACCTCGACCTCCCCGATCATCCTTGCAGAGCCCCGACAGCATCTCCCCCTCTCCCTGAACTCGTCCGATCAAGAGGTCCGTGCCACATGACCGCAACAAGAATGCCAGACGTGGCCATGATCAGAATCCCATGCCAGCCCCAGCTCAAGCTAATGGACAAACTGATCAAACTAGAAGGCCTAGAGTTTATCAGTGAAATATTGAGCGTGATGTGAGCGGATATGATATTGGTGAGTCTGACTCCTTTGACCTCTTGATGCCTTGATCTTTGACTCCTTGATCTCTTAAGTTTCGAGGACGAAACTTCTTCTCAGTGGAGTATTATGTAATACCCCGCTCCTAGCGGGTTACTTATGGAGCACTTGTTACTTTGACTCAGTTGAGAATCAAGTCTCGGGGAAACTATACCGCCAAATCAACATGAACAAAATGCAATGAACCCTTCAAATTGATGGAATGGCTTCTATTGAAATAAGTCCAAGAGTTTTCTTTGGTTATTTTGCGCTTGGTTTTGTGTTACTTTATGTTTTGTCTTGCTTCCGATGACTTGGTTTTCATGATTCGCTTTTCTCGGTTGCGTATTCTTATCGAATCGTAAGAAAAAGAGATCGAAGGATGCTAACTAACTGTTTTTGCAATTTCAGGACGCATAACCAAGGAGTGACAGTTGCATAAGGCTTCCCCATCCTCTTGTTCGATTCAATCGGTGAGTGGCTTTGGCCCTTCGATGAATCCTTTAGTCTGCACGCCTTAATAAAAGAATCTTTAGTCCACTCAAAATGCCTGTCCCTATGCTCAATTTGACACCCAAGTAACAAGATAAGTTAATGAACATGTTTCACTTGTTAACTTAGAATTTGCTGCTACTTATTGCATGATATAAAAATTGTGATATTGAATCATAGAATAGACTACAAATTGTTCGAGTTATTGATGCACGTTACTTATCTTATGCTGCGCATTGAACCTATTGAAAACCTCTTATTGTTTGAATTGATCGATATTGAACTCATTGAAGAGGCACGGCTCTATCGAAAAGAAGATAGTTCACATAGAAGATTTTTGTTCAACTGTTGCAATAGAACTGATTAATTGATAAAGCACATTTATTGCATTTGTCTTTAGACAACTTGTGCACAAGGTCTGTCTCTCGAGCAATTCCTGGGACACTGGGGATCGTTCGGCATGGGAGAGATAATCGAAACTCCCTGAGGCTTGTAGTCCTCGCGATTAGGGGGTATCCTGTCAAATAGTTAGTTTGGGTTTGTAGTCCTAGCTGCTATTCATAGTTTTTTTCCATGGACCATCATGTAGTTAGGGCGCATGCTAGGTTTACTTCCTTGCATACCTAATACTTGATGCCAAGATTGATTCGTAAGTTTATTCATATATGCAAATTGTGGCTAACTTGTGTGTCTGCTGCAGGGATAACCGTTCGACAGTGGATAAAAAATACCATATGCATGGTTCAATTTATCGTTTATGTTTCTTTGCATAAATTGTTAAAAAAAACTAGACAACCAGAAATATCACCTAATAATGTCTGCTTCACATGCTTACTTAGTGTGGATTTCTAGGTGGGTTTGGCCACGGTCGCTCACCAGTACATGTTGTAGTACTGACCCACGTTTGTGGAAAAATCTCCAGGTTCTGGTAGCGAGAGCTTGGCGAGCATTTTGAACTAGTGTTAGTGCATCCATCCAGCAGAATCGTGCTCGTGCTGCTTTCTTAGCTTTCCTATCCCGCGTGCAAACTGCTCTTCTGCTAGTTATTTTGATTTGGTCCTACTACAAGGACATGATGTATGGACGTTGTGGCTAGTTTTGGGTTTGTAAAAGGGATGTAGCCATCTATGGCATATTTTGTAACTTAGTCAAACAAGTACTTTATAATCCAATATTCAAGTATTCAATAAAGAAAGTATTTTGTGTTTTTATCAAATGTTTTCAACTTTGGTTCTCTGCATTTTGAATCATGTGCCTATATATATGTATATTTTTGTCTAACTTGTGTCTTGTGCAGGTACTATGTTTGGAGCAAGCACAACTTAGGCTTGCACGGCATCGTGCCCAAGTGAGGACGATCAGTCCCGTAGGGACCAAGCGAGGACGATCGGCCCTTACGGGACCGGGGCATGACAGCCTGTGCCTGGTCCTGCGCATACTGTTGTGGCCTCTGCTATAATACCTGAACCTGTGGAGGCAAAGGCCTCTGAATCCGCGGCTGCACTGGTGCTGGTGCCTTGAACTGCGACGCTGCTGGCCAAACTACTTACTGGGCCGATGATGATCCGTCTGGTTCCTCCTAGGACATGTCCTGACAATGTGGTCTAATGCCCCATATACCAAGCATAATTCTTGTGCCCTACGGTACTCTGATACAATATGTCCAAGTTTTCCCTAATGGAAACAACTACGGAAAGAAGAAGATGATGACTGCCTCTGCTGGAGGAACGTCTGGGAAGACTGCTGAGATTATATTGTCCTCCTCGAGGATCCAATCGTCAAGGCTCTAACTGCTGGAGCTTGTGTTGATGACTGGGATGCTGATCCTCCTAAAACATTGGGCCTCTTCTGACTCCCAACTATCGGTAATCCTCTACGATGTGTACTCATACCTCCTGGCTGCCCGCATCACAGCGTCAAAGGTCTAGAACTCATGCTGCTCCACCACCAAGATAATCTCTAAATGGAGTCCCTGCTGGAACATCCTCGCCATCTCCAACTCGGTCGCAACCAAAGTGGGAGCAAACCGACTAAGTCTCGCTAACTCTGCCGCGTAACCGTCGACGGTCCTCCTCTTATGTCTGGGGTTGTTAAACCTTTGCTGAAGCTCGTAACGCGCCACCGCGTCAAAATACCTCGCCTGAAATCTCTCAGTAAAAACTGTCCATAGAATCAGTGCATAAACCTTCTGCGATGCCTACCAGTCATGAGCCAAGTCCAAAAACTGTAGCCTCACTACTGCTATACGCACTCTAGCCGTAGTCCCTGCTGCCTCCAAGATGGCCTCAGTATCCTGCAGCCAAGCATCGAACAAAATTGCATCATATGTACCATAAAAGTACGGAGGACTGAGATGCCTGAAGTTGGTCGCAGAATTATGGATTTGAGAACCACCTCGCTCCAACGCTGTCTGGACCGACTGAGTGAGTACATCACTCTGGTGCTGTTGGGTCATCATGAAACCTCGTAGGACATCCATCAACGCACGGACAACATCCTCGGGCTGAACTAGGTGCACAGGTACTACATGCTGGTCTGGTACTGTCGGCCGATTGGCCTAGGGATCTATTATAGACTCTGTCCCAGAATGCTGAGGCTGATCTCTAGGAATATGTTGGGCTCTCGAATGTTGACCCTCCTCGAGCTGCACTCAATCCATCTGGCTGATAGTAACAGGAATAGTGCCCCTAAAAGTTAAGGACACAAGAGTCAAACGAAGAATAAGATAGACCAACGAATAAGCAAACATCAGATCAAGAATCAGGGATGGAGATAAATGACTAGGGATCAAGGGGAACAATTTTAAGATTGAGACATCTAGTAACAGCAACAACCCCCATATATTTATAAAAAGTAGATCAAATTTGCTCAAACAAACATAATCCGCTCAGACAGACCTGCATGGGCGCCACTAAAACCGTGTCACGCCCCAAAACTAGAATACTGGAAAGCATGACTGACAAGGCCAGCTACATATACTTAGATCACTCTCGTACTCCGTATATATGGTGAAGCTGTAAGACATGAGGGGTCACTACTACAAACCAATAGTCAAGCCTAGGTATAACAAACCCTAGTGTCTCAATCACAAGAACAACAAGAATAATAACAAGATATAGATCAGCTGAAATATAATAGTAAAGCATCCCAAAATATAATATACAGATGATCATGATGCTAGTAAACACAGAATGAATGAACTAGCCAGATCTGAGTCAAACATGATCAACCCTAGGATATGTCAACTACGCTAATTCCCGTAGGCTAACTGATCAAACCAAAATATAAGCTAAACTCGGTGGTTAAATGCCCACAAAATAGAATGTACATTAGGGTGGGGAAGTAAGAAAATCTACTCAAGCGATTTGGTGCTCCTAGTGGCCACCATCCTCAGTAAAGTACGAAAGATCCTCCGGTGCTGCTATTGGATCTGGCCATACAAAACCAGTAGGCTCAGACCCCCAAATAGCAAGTACCACAAAGGAAGCCAATCTAGGAACTTAAACCAACAACACAAGCAATACAAATACTGGAAAGTAAAGACTGAATGTAAAAGATCTCTGGATAATATATACTGTAAAACCTGCAATGAGACATATCCTGAGCTGATAATCAATAGAGTAACAAGTACTGAAAGAAAAGGTGATCATGTGAAGCCTAGACTATCCATCAACCATCAATCACGGTAAATCACATAAGTACTGCTTGATACCTTTAACTAACTAGGGTTATCACAATCCTTAAATTACTAACTTTATAATGCAACGCAATTCTAGAGTTCCTTCTGATCGCATGTCCCTACAATCTGTTCGAGATATCCATACACACAACCAACTGGATATTCCTCAAGATATGCCATAATATAAACCAATGGATACTCCTCAAGATAACAGTATGAATAATCGGGACTGCAAGCAATTTAGGAAAATCTCTAGCCATGTACTAAGTGAATCTCTAGTTATTTAACCCCTAGCAGTTTATGGTATGAATCCGGGTGTGGCATTCCGCAGAATTCATCCTAGACATGATGCAGATAAGTCAAGTTCTAATAGTAATATAAACAAGTTTAATATACATTGCACAAACGGAGTTATGTAAGCCACGACAACAACCAAGCCACGTGTAACCAAGTGAAGCCAGGTAAAGCTAAGTGAAGTCATGTCAATCCAGATGAAGCTAGGTAAAGACATGTACAACCATGTGAAGCCATGTCCAACCAGATGAAACCATGTGAAACCAAGTCAAGCCATGTCCGATGAAGCCATGTAAAGTCATGCCAAGTCAAGTCCAGTCAATCCTGTCATCACGTGTAGCCGGACAAAGCCGGATAAAATCGAGTAAAGCCAAGTCAAGTCAAGTCATGTCATCTGAAGCCATATAAGTTAATATCAAAAATTAGGTCAAGTCATCGCGTGTCCAAGCAAAACCAGAAGTTTCAACATAAAATCACGAAAAATCAAGAATTCCTAAAGAAAGTGCACGATCGGTATACCGTCGGTACACCGGTCCAGAGATAGAAAAAATACAAGTTTTGGATTCCAAAAAATTGGTATACCGTCGGTATACTTTAGTATACCGTCGGCATGCCCTTCCAAGTAGGCAAAAAGTTACTGGAAAATAAAGTTCCATAATTCGGTATACCGTCGGCACAGCCTAGTACACCATCAGTATGCCGGCCAAGACAAATATCTAATAATATCGACAAGATCGATATACCGTCGGCACAACCCAGTACATCATCGGTATGCTTATAGGGTTCACACAAAAATATCTAGAAATCAAGTTGGTTGAAATCGGTATTATAAACCCCCTCACCCAAAATAGATATTTTGTGTATATTTTATATTATTATATTTAGATATTGAATTTCTTTAGAGTATTCTCTTAGTTAATTAGAAAATAAATTTTTTGATATATTTACTTATATAAATATTTATTTAGAATTATTTTTAGGTTATTTTAGTTTTTTGAAGATTTTTCTAGAATTTTTAGGTAATTAAAACATAGGGAACATAAATTTCTAGGACTTCTATGATTTACTTTGAGACCATACTTGCTTATTATTCCTACCAGATATTTATTTTAGATTAAAATATTTAATTATATTTTTTCTATAATTTATTTAGAATGTTAAGAAATTTATTTAGATTTTTAAAATTAATTAGGATTTATTTGGTTATATATAGTCTTAATATTAGATAGATGTTAATTTAGTGTTAATAGATATTAATAATATTATATGTAAATTATTTGTATTATCTTTAATTATATTTAAGATTATAAATTATTGAGATAAACTTAAACTCTATTTTTAAATTAATTCAAATCCTGAGCCTACTAGGAAAGCAACTTCATGCATATCCTATACTTATTTAAACTGATCCTATTCATATTCAAATTAGCCAATCCTAGTCGTATTCAATTAAGTAGTCTCCACCATTATAAATACCTCATTCTTCATATTTTTTTTTCCTAAATTCACCTCTTTTTCGTCCAAAAAGAGTCAAAATTTGTCATAAATTCAGCCTCATTTTCTAGTATGTTATGACGACTTAAAAAGATGATATCTCCTAGCTCCGGACTCCAAACGTGCTCCAGTTTTTTTTGTTAGAACCATATCAAGGTTAGTTTTCTGAATATATAAATTATTTTAATAATTTCAGAACCTATTTTTCCAGAAAATTCTAAAAGTGCCAGTTGTCTGAAAGCAGACGCGTTTTGGTATTTTTGAGATTTTGGGAGATCTCGAACTCGGAATTATAAACCGTTTAAAGTTTCGAAAAGCTGACATGATAAAATTCCAGAAAAGTATTTTTACAGAATTTAAAATATAAGTTTATTCTACTGTAAAATTTGTGCAAACGTAGACGTAAATAGGAAACCACCGAAAACTGTCATCTGTGCGCCCTTGTGGCCATAACTCTTTACTGACTTATGATTTTATGAAATCGTCTATTCCAGTGTTCATGTAGCATTGAAATATATAAGATTCCATACACAAATCCAGGATTTGAGTCGGTTGACTTTTTGGTCAACGGATTGCCTCGATTTGCGTGCCACGGATCACAAATCCTCAAAGTTGACTTTCTTTGGACCAAAATTAGAGCTTAAAAAAATCATATTATAATAAGATTAAAATACTATTTTAGGTTATTTTATTCAGAATTAAAATAGATTAAAATGGAGGAACCTATTCACCCACTTTTGTAACCTAACTTATTTAATTTATGTGACGGGTAGATCGGACGACGCCTTGAGTTGGGACTTCATTCTTTTCAGATCAGGCAAGATACCTTGCCAAATTGCTTACAGTATTTTGCATGCTTAGTATATTTCTGTATATTTATTGCATTATGTTTATTCTTGCATGTGTAGTTTTCTTTCAGTCATTACTATGTATTAGATATGTTGACACACGCATGGCACTTAGTATCATGAGAGGACAATCATTAGGCGTATGGACTTTTAACCACTCTGGTAAACCGTAGTAACTAGCACGCACTATAGTGGTCGTGTCCGATGGTCGCTACCCCCGAGGTATGTCGATTGATGGAGTCTGAGGGTCGCTACCCCCGAGGTATGTCGGCTGATGATGTCCACTGACGTGTGTGTGAGTTGTGAGGTAGATCGAGTAGCCTACCCTTGCCCATACATCAAAAAATTATCCTCATTTACATTCATATAGATTGTCTTGTACAGCGTACTTACATATTTTCTAGCTATTATGCATGTTTACTGTATTCAAATTGGCTTGCTGTTCTGTATCTTGTTACGTCCCTCTGAGGACCTGGTCCCCTTCCAGATGTATCTGTTCTTGAGTATTTGCAGGAGCGCAGATTTGGATGGTTATATATGTTTAGTTGATTTCTTCTCTTCGAGCCCGTGGTCGTTAGCTGGTATTCTTATATTGTGTTTATTGTGTTGTACTTTTCCATTCGAGTTGGTAGTAGATTTGTTTCCATCCAACCATCCTCTTTAGATGCATCTTATTGAGATCTAGTTATATAGATATTAGTTATTTATTTATATTGATTTTCTGTGGATGAGATTTAGATTGTACCCTGTGACTTGTGATACATTTTATACCACTTGTGGATTTGATATTCATATTACAGCGTACGTGTGGATTTTGGTTTCCATATATTAGAGTTGCCATATCCATGCGGCTGGCATGCTTGCGTGTCCTAGTCCTACGTATTTTGGGACTGGGGCGTGACAGGTATTGTAACGCCCCGCAACCGCTCGGAGCGTTATGCTGAGTCGGATTGAATGAATCAAATGCTGGTTACATTTGAAATGTTGGATTTTGGGAAGAAGGATTAATCGAGTTGGTTTTAATGTACAGATGGCTAGCGGGTTCGATGGAAATCAGGTGTTCGTTCAGAACAGTACTGAATAGCTAGATGGAAGCGATAATGTCATCTTCCTTAATCCGATCGGTCGAATAATTTGGAGAGCACGGCCTGCTCGCACGGTCATACCAGTTGAGTAGATCGCACTTGTATCGGACCACGGGTTCAAGGGATTGGCCGTATCGGCAGGACAGGATGCCTAACGGGATCAAATATTATGAGTGGACTCTTTTCCTTCTCCTCTACTCCTTCATGCCTAATAATATAGAAAACACGTAAAAGGCTTGAACACTTGGGCTGAAACATTCGGAAATACTACACTGAGGCGTGCATAGAGTATACGTCGTTGGCTTGGTAGGATTGTGGCTTGAAATGGTTTACGCGTTGGATAGTTGGAACTCGAGTTGGATTATGCATTTGAGGCAGTCGGTTGGATACTTGGGATTATGCTTAAATAAGTTGGAATGATACATTGTGGCAATTGGGAATATCGAGAATTTGGGCGAGCGAGCGTGCATCCGTGCACGAGTATCATTTGGTCGCTTTGTCTTGCAAAGCGAGCAGTTGTGGTTCGAAACCGAACAACTGCATCGGCGAGGTATGGTGCCGCTTGATGGGGCATTGTGCCACGAATGGGGCATTGTGCCACTGAAACGGCATTGTGCCATGGGATTGCTTTGAGCATGGGTGTTGCACCAATTCAGAATATATTGCTATAAAGCGGCAATGTGAATATGAGTATTTTGGTGCCTTGGGCTATATTTTGAGGTCGAGATTTGGATTCCTTGGTTGGATGTGTTGGAAGAATGGTTATGAATATTTGGTTGGATATCGGTTGAACGAGTCTAGGATCGTTTGGTGGGGCGAGAATGTTCGATCCTCTCGTTATACCTACTTGGTGTCTGCATGTCACGGACAACCTATTTTGCACAGGGTTTGGTTTCCTCGAACGGGAGCTCTGGGGCACCGGGACCGTTCGGCCATGGAGGAGACATTTGGGTAACGCGTCTTGGGCGCGGTGCCAGCGGTTGGATGCGATCCAGGTGGGTTAGCTACTTAGCGCTGTTTTGAATAGAACCGTATTTGATCTGTCCGATCAAAGTCCTTTATGGCTTGGCCAGTGACTTCATATAGAATAATATTGGCTTATTTTTCTTTTGTTGGTTTGGCTTTCGTGTAGGCGCGGCCACCTTGCCTCAGCAAGAGTGTGCACTCGAGATTTGGGATATAACTTTGGTTGAGGATGGATATTGAGGCGAGACTGATGGTTCGATATGTTATCGTGCAAGCGATGGCATTGAGTAAGACGGGTCGGATATATATACTGCTTGTCGTTTGGTTTGAGATTGAATGCTTGCATGCGTAAACTGCTTTACAGCTTTCCTTAACATGTCATTCATATGACATGAAAAGAATCTAGGATTCAACTAGAAAGATCACCATATAACTGGTTGCATTCATTATTTTACTTAGTGTTGGTTTAGGTGAGTGGGTTACCCCGCTCACCAGTATGGTTGTGTACTGACCCACGTTTGTGGGCAATATTTCAGGTACGCAGGCGTAGTGGCGCTGCTTGGATATATGGGACAAGATGTATGAACTGTAAGTACCTTTGTGGGCTAGAGAAAAGAGCAAGAGTATTTTATCGTCTTCGTGGCATCGCCTTTGTGGCATTGCCTCGGGGTATTTCATTTGGACCCTATTGTGAGCTTCGCTGCGTATACTCTGTTTGTGTGCTCGGTACACTAAACAGCTTCCGCTGTAACTTGGTTGTTTCGATGATAACATTGGTGTTTGAAAACATCGCCTTGTACGAGCGCAACTCCAGGCTCGTACGGCATCACGTCCCGATGGGAACGATTGTCCTGCGGGAGAGCTGCAACGTGGTGATTCACGTTCAGTAGGGACTATCGAGCTTGCGGAAGATTGGGGCGTGACAGATTGGTATCAGAGCGCCCGGTTCATTTCTTCGGACTTGGTCTTTCGCTTTATCACAAACTCTAAATCGCTTCCGCGTGTCGTTTAGCTCTTGGCTCTACTCGGTGCCGCATCGGATGTTTCATGCAATAAGTCTATATATTGCTGGTTGTGGCTGCATGTTGTTCTTGGTTGGTTTGGCTTGGTTGGTTTTCGTAGGATCGCTTAGCCTAGTTAGGCGTTGTTGCATTCGTGCAGCAAGTTGGTTGGGGTTGTTGCATTTATGCAACAAGTTGTGGGCCTTTGTTGGCTTGGCTTATCATTTGGGGAGTTTCTGATTGCCTCAATGGATCAATTGGTTGGCTAACAAGAATTGGCTATGCGACATGTTGTGAGTAGAAGTATTCGATGAGAATGGATCGTTGCACGAGTTGCTCGTCTAGCGACTGTGTTGGATAGAAGTTGGAATTTTGGCTGTGGCGCATCGGTTGAGCATGTTTGAGTTTGGCTCGGGAATATCAGAATAAGTTGGAACGAGTTGCTCGTATAACTAAATATGTAGAACCATTGAGTATTGGGTTGGAATACTTGGAAAAGATCGTTGCATGAGTTGCTCGTGTAGCGAAAGTAGCAATCGGTTTGAGAATAACTGAAAGTATTGAGAATGGGATATGGCACGAGTTGTATAACGAGATTGATGGAAATGATTGGATAATTCAAGCGTTGCCTGAGTTTTGTGTCAAACTCGAATTGGGAAAGGCGTGATCACACATAAGGGATGGTTCGAACGGATCTTGGATCTGTGAAAGAAATCGTAATGTGAGTAGCGACTTGATTCGGAGTGGTATATGGGATACCACATTGTGAGCAAGGCATTGGAATACTTAAGTTGGACATCAATGGGAATTGCCTGAACGGACTCGGATATTTGGAAATACAAGTTGGTTGGTGCACGTCAGCTGAGTTGGAAAGAATAAAAATAAAGCAAGTAAATTTTGAGTTGAGTATATGGAGAACGGACCGATGCAAATGAAAGCATTGTTAGGCTTAAGAGATGGACAAGATCGGAATGAACAACTGGGTTACGCTTGAGCGAGCGATGGGTGAATCGAATGATAGCGAGCACGGACTATGATTTTGGGCAACACATTTGAGCTGTTGGTTGAGCAATGAAACACGATTTGGTTTGGAGGGACAAAGTGATGGATTCACACAAACTTGAAAGATTTTGGATATTGCTGCTCGAGAAGTTGACTCAGGTTTAGCGAAAATAAAATTTTGGGCAAGATGGTGCAACGATGGTAGACGGATTCTTTGGAAGACGTGGACGGATTGTGGCAACAACGGAAGGAAAAAGATTTGTGGCGGACAAACTTTTGAAGATAGCTAAATATGGGAGCAACGTCGGAGCAAATCACTGTGCTGCTCGAGTAAGTTGGACGTGCATTGTGGAACATGGCAATTCGGAAATTTGATGGATTCAGGGCAGAACGGCGGATTGATAGAAGACGGTTTCAACGAGTGCGGTTCTCGGATTCGGAAACTTTGCTCGGATGAATGGTTGGATTTTGATTCAGATTTTGCAGATGATATATAGCATGGTTTATAGTACCTGTCCATCATGATGATTACAATTATCAAGCGTAGCTTCGGGACAGCTGACCCTAAGCGACCTTGCCCGCTGAATCGGATATAAATATGGTAGATCCATAGAACGACCCTTGAGGCAGCGTATTTGGGAATGCGTCGAGGGCAGATGTGAGCAATGAGATTTGGCTTATTGACTGAGTGTTGGATTCGAGAGACCCTTGGGATAGTCTTCAGCTGAAGATGCAGCCGGAAGATCGGAGCGATGATGGAAGTAGCCTAGTCAACTGATGAGATTCAGAGTCGTAAATTTTTATCGATGGCATCACCTCTGACTCATCGTGCCCTGGAAGGGAATAGCATTCATATGAATTGATGGCTATGAAACTAGCTCGTGAAGTTAAAGCAACGACTCGTTCAGATCAAATCCTTACGAATACTGGAAGGGACAGACGTGCCTCAGATTTACAAGATGTCTCAGAAATTTGTCTGGGAAGCGTGCTCGTTCGGGAGGCAATGGTGATATTCTATGCTTCGAGGCAGTAGAAGCAGCGCGAAGGACTATTCCATGCGCAACCTAAGAATTGTGGCGAGTGTGTCCACGTTGAAATCGTGGCGACACTATCCTTTGGCGTGGCGACGAGATCTTCGTGGATCACACGAACCTCGATATAGATGTTCACCCTGTGAGATATTTGAGATGGCAGAAAAATGTGTTGGACTGAGCTGATCTAAGCAAAAGTTGATATTTGGGTAAGTCGCCTAGCTGGGGTAGTATCAGTTGTGATAATCGTTCGATGCACGAGATATATTTCGAGATGTTGCTAGTACGGTTTCAGAAATATTGGAATAAAAATCGTGATTTGGTTCAATTGAGAGTAAAGCAAATGGATGCCTCGAACATAAAGATACCCTTGTAACTTGTTCAAATTTGCTATCGCAAAGCTCGGCTGAAATACATGTATTTTAGGGATGCCTTAAATATGTGTACGATCCAAAACTAAGCGATATGAGGAATTCGTATTGAGCTGCAAGGAGGATATGAGAATTCGGGAACTTGTACGAGCGTTCAGCATACGAGATGCGGAGTCAGAATCATGAATATGTGAGTTGCATAGAATAGATCCATGGAATTGGATTGTGGCATATGATAGGAATGAGTACCAGTACGGTTCGTGGACGAACCCGATTCTAAGTGGTATATTATGTAACGCCCACAACCGCTCGGAGCGTTACGCTGAGTCGGATTGAATGAATCAAATGCTGGTTACATTTGAAATGTTGGATTTTGGGAAGAAGGATTAATCGAGTTGGTTTCAATGTGCAGATGGCTAGCGGGTTCGATGGAAATCAGGTGTTCGTTCAGAACAGTACTGAATAGCTGGATGGAAGCGATAATGCCGTCTTCCTTAATCCGATCGGTCGGATGATTTGGAGAGCACGGCCTGCTCGTACGGTCATACCAGTTGAGTAGATCGCGCTTGCATCGGACCACGGGTTCAAAGGATTGGCCGTATCGGCATGACAGGATGCCTAACGGGATCAAACATTGTGAGTGGGCTCTTTCCCTTCTCCTCTACTCCTTCATGCCTAATAATATGGAAAATACGTAAAAGGCTTGAACACTTGGGCTAAAACATTCGGAAACACTACATTGAGGCGTGCATAGAGTGTACGTCGTTGGCTTGGTAGGATTGTGGCTTGAAATGGTTTACGCGTTGGATAGTTGGAACTCGAGTTGGATTATGCATTTGAGGCAGTCGATTGGATACTTGGGATTATGCTTGAATAAGTTGGAATGATACATTGTGGCAATTGGGAATATCGAGAATTTGGGCAAGCGAGCGTGCATCCGTACACGAGTATCATTTGGTCGCTTTGTCTTGCAAAGCGAGCAGTTATGGTTCAAAACCGAACAACTGCATCGGCGAGGTATGGTGCCGCTTGATGGGGCATTGTGCCACGAATGGGGCGTTGTGCCACTGAAACGGCATTGTGCCATGGGATTGCTTTGAGCATGGGTGTTGCACCAATTCAGAATACATTGCTGTAAAGCGGCAATGTGAATATGAGTATTTTGGTGCCTTGGGCTATATTTTGAGGTCGAGATTTGGATTCCTTGGTTGGATGTGTTGGAAGAATGGTTATGGATATTTGGTTGGATATCGGTTGAACGAGTCTATGATCGCTTGGTGGGGCGAGAATGTTCGATCCTCTCGTCATACCTACTTGGTGTCTGCATGTCACGGACAACCTGTTTTGCACAGGGTTTGGTTTCCTCGAACGAGAGCTCCGGGGCACCAGGACCGTTCGGCCATGGAGGAGACATTTGGGTAACGCATCTTGGGCGCGGTGCCAGAGGTTGGATGCGATCCAGGTGGGTTAGCTACTTAGCGCTGTTTCGAATAGAACCGCATTTGATCTGTCCGATCAAAGTCCTTTATGGCTTGGCCAGTGACTTCATATAGAATAATGTTAGCTTATTTTTCTTTTGTTGGTTTGGCTTTCATGTAGGCGCGGCCACCTTGCCTCGGCAAGAGTGTGCACTCGAGATTTGGGATATAACTTTGGTTGAGGATGGATATTGAGGCGAGACTGATGGTTCGATATGTTATCGTGCAAGCGATGGCATTGAGTAAGACGGGTCGGATATATATACTGCTTGTCGTTTGGTTTGAGATTGAATGCTTGCATGCGTAAACTGCTTTACAGCTTTCCTTAACATATCATTCATATGCCATGAAAAGAATCTAGGATTCAACTAGAAAGATCACCATATAACTGGTTGCATTCACTATTTTACTTAGTGTCAGTTTAGGCGAGTGGGTTACCCCGCTCACCAGTACGGTTGTGTACTGACCCACGTTTGTGGGCAATATTTTAAGTACGTAGGCGTAGTGGCGCTGCTTGGATATACGAGACAAGATGTATGAACTGTAAGTACCTTTGTGGGCTAGAGAAAAGAGCAAGAGTATTTCATCGTCTTCGTGGCATCGCCTTTGTGGCATTGTCTCGGGGTATTTCATTTGGACCCTATTGTGAGCTTCGCTGCGTATACTCTGTTTGTGTGCTCGGTACACTAAATGGCTTCCGCTGTAACTTAGTTGTTTCGATGATAACATTGGTGTTTGAAAATATCGCCTTGTACGAGCGCAACTCCAGGCTCGTACGGCATCACGTCCCGATGGGAACGATTGTCCTGCGGGAGAGCTACAACGTGGTGATTCACGTTCAGTAGGGACTATCGAGCTTGCGGGAGATTGGGGCGTGACAGGTATACCGTCGGTACACTGTAGTATACCGTCGGTATGCCGGTTTCCAAGAATAATTATGGTTGAAGTCAAGTCAAGTCTGATTTTCGGAATCCAAATCAAATCCCGAAAATTACCAGAACCAAGTCTAACAAGAAGTCAAGTCTAGAGTAAGTCTCATATCACAATATGGACTAAATCTCACGGTCACAACTCTGGTACTTTTTTCGTTACCGAGTTACCAAAAAAGGATGGGACGAGATTCTACCAGAATTCAAAACCAAGACTGTCACTAGGCTAGAACGCACGATATGAACAATTATAGAAAAGTAGGTCTGAGCTAAAAAGCAATAACCGAGCTACATGAAAGTAAAATGACAGAAAGTAAAAAAAGTTCACAAAATCGGTAAGGTATACTTGCCTAACGCGAGCTTCCAGCCTAAATCTTCTAGTCCACCACCACGAAGGGGTTCAGAAACCACATTCCAAGTCTCAAGACCACGCTTCCAAGCTCGAGATAAAATAAAAGAGAGGAGAGAGAAAGAGAAAGAGAAAGAGAAAGAAGAAAATAAAATATCTCGAGTACTATTTATAGAGAAAATATCTCAAAAATATCTCGAAAGTGAAACGAATATCTGTCGGACAGTATACCGTCGGTATACTGTAATATACTGTCAGTATACCGGTCAAGTAGTAAAGTTTTAATTTTTAGAATTTTTGGGCTTCCTCGATACCCAATAAAATGCAATAACTAGCACAAAATATGTATTCACATAAATACGAATATTGTGCGACGAGTCTCACAATCTTGGCTTTAACCATGTCATAGCGGCACAACACCGCAAGGAAGCGCAATGACTCATGCCAAGGACTCTTTAAAATAACTCACCTATAGTGTATGAAAAAGATACATGCCGTCTCTTGAGAAAAAACTTGTAGACGCCCAAAATACATACACCGAAACCATACGTGCACATGGCCTTTAATATGCAACCAGAAGCACAACAACTGATATCATTGTGTGAGTGGAAAGAATTACAACTATGTGCAGAATTCAAGGCTTAGTCAATTCTTGTATCATACTACTATTTGACCCACGCGGAAAGATTCAAGTCGAAGCGACATCTATCCTAATGCATGATGGACACTCACTGTGGGGAACCCTCAACCCATATATTGAGATATGTGGAAGATTATTGGTGTTTTTGTCTTTGGACTAGTGAGAGATAGTCCCACATCGGTTACACCACCAAGTGGGTATCTCAATATAATGCTTTACTTGTGTTGAGATATGCACATGGGGTATGGTGAGGCACATAGGTGGCATGTGGGGGTATTTTCCTAAGAGAAAAATGATTAACTCCTCATGAAAGCATTTATTCTTTTGTCATGCTCTTGAAAATTTATTCCATAGGAGCTAAGCCCCAAAGAGGCTTAGCGACTCAGACTCGGACTCGAGCTCAAGGGCGCAAAGTGGCACTTTATTGGGGGCACTTTGCACTTAGCACGTCAGCATCGACGCATAGTGCTTGTACGCATTTTATGCGCTCATGCACGAGTTGCATGCGTTGTTGCATGAGCGGGTGCTTGAGCAGGGTGCTACACGGGCGCATGTGCAGGCAATACGCGGCTATGTGGGCATGCTCAGCTGGTTAATGTGTACTGGGCCGCTGCGTCGCTGTCCTGATGCTCTGCTGCGCTGAAGGCGGTTCAGAGTCGGTTATAGAAAGATTGCGTCTTTAATTCAGATCAGATTTTGTGGGATTTGAATTAATTTTATTCTAATCTCTTTGTAACCGACTATGTGGCTAGGTTTCTCTATAAATACTCTCCTTCGTTGCTTTTTGAAGGGTGATTCATAATTTTGAGAGAGAGAGAGAGAGTTGAAGAGAGGTTACTGCACCAAGGAGTCCAGGAGTTCGTGCGAGTCCATGAGAGAGGTGACACGAGCGTTCCAGAAGTTCTTCGAGAGCTTACTGGATCCTGGGAGCAGATCGCAGATAGTATATCTTTCTTTGAGCGCCGGTGGTTTTGATCACCCAATCAGGAGTTCTGTTTAGATCTTTCTTCTTCTTCTTCTCTTTGTTCTGTTCTATCTCATTGTAGCGTCTGCAGACGTAAAGAGAAGAACAATCTATTATAGCTTCTTTTTCCTTATAGTCAGTTTGTAATATGTTCTTGGAGGTAGGCTTCTTAGGAGTTATGCATCACTTAGAGAGAGACTCTTGCAAGTTTTTGGTGAGCCAACTTCTCCCTTGGTTCTTTGTGATCCGTTGGAATCGAGTTCTTCATAGGGCAAACTTGTTTGCCGAAAGCTCTGTGTCTCGACGACAACTTGGGTTCTAGTAGTGAGCGGACTTATGGCTTTCGCTTGTAGCTCTGCTATTGGCCCGTGTTTGACCATCTTAGATCCGCCTCGGGACTAACACAGTTCATGTCTTGCCTCTCCAAATTTGATTTTCCATATCCTCTCAAAAAGAGAGTAGGTGGATTGGAGTTGTGTACATCCCACATGGGGCCTACCACTTATTTTCTAATTATTAATTATGATATAATTATTTAGATAACAAAATAATCTTTAATTAATAACTAATTATCTTAAATTATTATTATTATTATTATTATTACTATAATATACTCTCTCACCTTCGACTATCTCACGTTTCTAATCTAACAAAATACATTCTCCTTGCAAAAGGACAAGAAAGTGCATAGATTCATTACAATTTTTATCCTTTGAAATTGCAAATCCAAATCTTCCTCTTTAATGTTTACAAAACATCTCTACTTGCATAGATTCATGACAATTTTTATCCTTTGAAATTGCAAACCCAATTCTTCCTCCTTAATGTTTACAAAACAACTCTACTCATTTTGTAATTCTTGGTAATGTTTAAGTTATGGTCAATGTTAATATATATATATATATATATATATATATATATATAGAGAGAGAGAGAGAGAGAGAGAGAGAGAGAGAGAGCATCAGCTTCTCTTCTTAATCATGCAATCCATGGGGCTATATTCTGGTCATGTTAGGTGGTTCTCCTTAATTTCGTTGGTAAGTACGCTCCCCATCACCTGAACTTTTGATTGGTGTATCTTTTTGAAGAGTTTGCCCTCAAGACTCTCTTTGTTGTTGTCCCATGAATCCCAATTACTCGACTTTGATCCTAAAAGTGATTAACTGAAACCATCTGCTATTGAAAATCACAGTGCTTATTCCTCGACCTCGGCCGGGTACGTCAAGCTATTTGTAGCCCGATGACGCTCACCATGTTTTTCAGAAAGGTATAACATCCAATCATGACAGTTTTCAAACAGTTGAAATAACTCGATCTTCGAGCCCGAACTAGGAAGGTCCTAGGACAATTTGCTGATTCTATTTGCCATAACAATCTGCTTGGAAATTAGATGAGGTTATTGTATTTTCTTTTAAAAAAAGAAAAAGCTAGAATGGCTCACTTGGCAGATGACAAGACTTGTTGCTTACATGTTGAATGATATGAATTGGAGTCACATAACAACGTAATAAAATTTTTGTAGGAGAAAAATATATAATAAATTTGACCAAGAATGAAAAAAATACACTAACTTAAAAATGAAGGAAAGTTATATGAAAGAAACATAATATTTAATTAATTGAGCTAACTAGTTATCAACAAAATACAAAACAAAATATATAACATAACCAAATGTTATAAATATGATAAAAAGAAACCGAGAAGACCGAACTTGACTTTACCAAAATTTTCTAACTTGATCTTATCCAAATCTTATAAGTGGATAGCCTCGTGGCATTATGATGTCTCTTTTAGTTGTATTAGATGTCGGGGTACACACGTATCGTGTGCGATTTTCAGTAAAAAAAGAACAATACATATAATGAGAGAGACAGTTATAACATTTTTAGATTAATCCAAAATTTTGAGTTAATTGATGAGTAAATACATTTTTTATTTCTAAATAATCATATTTTTAGGTAAGAAAATATTACACTAAAAATTAGTGTTATTTCTAGTATTTAGGTTATATATTATGTTATCTTATAGATTATAGATATGAAAATAAAAATAGCTATGATTTGTTATTTTCTCGTAAATTTTTTATTTTTCAAGGTAGTGCAATAAAATTAAGGATTATTTACACTAACTATCCCTAAGATTTGGACCTATTATACGGAATATTTCTACTTTTAAACTAATTACACTAACCACTCCTCTCTTTAAAAAATAAAATAAAAATAGTAGTAGTTAGTGTTATAATTTTTTATTTTGTATCTTAAAGTAGGGGTACCCCGTGTAATAAACATAAAATATAGGGATGGTCAGTATAATTAGTTTAAAAATATGAGTACCTGTATAATAAGTCTAAAATTTAGAGGTAGGTAGTGTAAATAATTCTAAAATTAAATTCAGTACACACGCAGAGAGAAATATATCGTAAATAAATTAAAATACACGTGCATCGCAGTGGACTCAACTAACGAGTGGGGGAGAGATTTCCTATATATAATACCAATTTAAGTTAACTTTGGCTTCCGATCCCTTATAATATTTACGAAATCGGTTCGGAAATGGATCCTGAAGGTAACCGTTCCAAAACCCTAAATTTCCCCCCAAATCGAATTTTCTGCAGTACTCACGAAAATTCTTCAAATTAGGTCAAAGAGGGGGATCGAATCCCTCGGCAATGCTTTCGGTTCTTCTGAGCAAGAGAGAGAAGCTCAACGAGGAGCTCCGAAGCATCGAGAGACAAGTAGGGTTTCTTTTCCTTTCCTTTATAGGGTTTATGGATAGTTTGGTGCACTTTGCTCGAATTTTTTTTTATTGGTGTAAATTTTTGATTTTTATCACTGGGCAAGTCGCATAGAATAGAAAGGTGTTTACGTAGACTGGACGGTCAGAGGCGACGCGGGGATGCGATTAGACAAGCTTTATCACTGGACAAGTCGCATAGAGTAGAAAGGTGTTATTATTATTTTTCTAACTGATTCTATCATTTGGTGCAATTTGTTTTGACCATGTGATTATACAAATTGACCATATGGGCTTAAAAAATGTAAGCAATTTTCTTGATCTAGTAATATAATGACACTTGAGATTGTTTGTACTGTAAACTTCTCATTTTGATTCTCGTTGCTATTTAATGACCTCAGTTATGAACGCCATTTATGATCCGGATTCTAGGAAGAATGGACACTCCAAAAATTAAGGTCCGAGACACTCCAAAACACGATGGGACAAACCAAAACAGGTGCCGTATCCATGTCGTACCCGTGCAACATAGTCTGAATTGCTTTTGGCAACCTAGTGATTGTTTGGACTGTCGGAAGTTATGTTGCACAAGATACTGACGCAACGACAGACATGGCATTGATTTTGGCATGCCCAAGTGCTTACTGTTTAGGTCATGTCCAATATGTGCCCAATATGACATGACCTGGACAAGACCAATCAAGGTTCTCGACAATATTGGATATCGGACCCATACTGGTTGGGGGGTCACCATACCGAAAATGGATACTGAACGATATCGGATATATTACATCATGGTGGTATATACTATATAATAATATCTCATTTCATGTGGCATGTACAACAAATTTTCAGGATATTAATATAAATCTAATAGAATTAGTCTTTAATGTTAGTTAGAATAAGGGCTTTATCAGCACACACATATTCCAAGTCACAATAAACACTAATGAAAGATACATATTCTAAACATGTTTTTTTTGGTTACCAGGTTTAAACCCGAATGATATAGCCCATGCGGAGTTAGGTCGATATACTAGCCCCTTTAGCCAATATATTGGCTGGTTTGGCTGACTTGGCTGAGATATCAGCCTGTTTGGTCTGGATACAGTTGATGTGGGTCATTATCGATTTTTTCCATACCGGCCAGTCATATCGACTAGGTCCTCTTTGAAAATGGTATACAGGTACTATATTGGTTGATATTACAGACAAATATAGGCACCAAGTGGTCAGCTCATGTCCTTTAGAGAGGTTTCTAGGCGGAAAGCCATAAGTGGAGTAAGACGACACAATAGTGTGGTTGCTCAGTACTTGTTCCCCAAGCTAGCATCTATTGCGCAAGGGTTGAAATGGAGGCATACAAGACACATCCCGAGTCTTTAGACGAGGAAGACAAACTTGAACAGAAAGATACACTTTATGGTTGTGAAGGGAGAGGGTCTCATCTCGGGAAAAGAAAGATACACTAGAGGTAGTTTCATGGCTTCACAAGGTCCATTAGAGAATATTATGGGGAGGCAGCTCTAGGTAGCCATTTGATTTAAGGGGAGTGGCATACAAGGTTGTATGGAAAATGGAAGGAAATGAAAGAAATACCATAGGGATGAAAGAACAGGGGTTGCAGGAGGGAAGCCAAGAAGGGTTTGGTACTAGTGCACTTTGTTGCACGGACCCAATCTAGACATGGCTATGATACAGGTCTGATGTAGTTACATGCCACAGGGTGCAGAGAAAGGCAGTAACTGCCAGTCATCCCAGTCACCACCTTCCTTGTCCAAGTTAGCCAACTGTCACCAACTGCCACCAACTGCCATAACTGCCACAAGGAAAGGGAAGCATCGGTCTACTGTATAAATAGTAGGGAGAAGAGAGGATGATGTATGTGAGAAATGAATACTTAGCTTTTCTTGTTTTCTCTCTTCTTGAATTGTAACTGTTCTTCTTCTTCAGTCAATAAACAGATTGTAGTTCCACCTCTTCAATGGCTGGGACATTTAGGTCTCCTCCCAACCATGGCTCCATGGGAAAGAGACCTAACAACTTGGTATCAGAGCCGCTCGACACGGTTCTTGAGACCAGTCGAGAGGAAGGGTCGAGTAGCCGAAGCTCTCGACGAGGATCATCGGAGGACCATCGGAGCTCCGCCGGAGAGGAACGACTGACAACTTTGGAAGGTACTATTTCAACCCTCAACTCCAAATTTGACAATGTCACTCGAATTCTTGAGGACTTAGTGAAAGGGAAGGGGAGCAGTGAAGTTGCTCCATCTGGGAATACAACCACAGCAACAGCACCAACCCTTGCACCATTGCCAAATCCATGTGTGCCCCAAGCTCCTCTCATGGGTTTTCAGTCATCTGGACTGAACCCTTACCCAGGCTCCACCACAGGACCATCCTCTTCTCTAAGCCCTCATCATGTACCAATGTTTGGCTCCATGGGATTCTTGCAACCCACCAGCTCCTTTGAAGCCAACTATGGGAGACCAATTCTTGGTCCACCTCCACAATTTGACCAGATGCCAATACCCCCACCTGAGCACAGAACAAATCTTGCCCCCTCTCCACAATGGGATCCAAGAAACCCTGGGAATCACAATGTTAGAACACAAAATGGGCATGTTGCCAACCCAGTTGCTCATAATGCAAACCCCCCTTTAGGATCCACACCATTGCAAGGAGCACCACAATTTGGGGTACCACAGGGAACATGGGTTCCTGCACCACAAGTTGGGGTGCCACAAGGAACATGGATTCCTGCCCCAGTTCCATTGCAAGGGACACCACCAGCTGAATTGCCACAGGCACAGGGGATATGGAATCAATCTCCATGGCAAGGAACCCCACAAACTGGGGTACCACAGGGAGGACCAACATGGAATCAATCTCAAATAAGGCTCAAACTTCCTCAATTTGATGGGGAGATAGATGTGGAAGACTGGCTCTTAAGAGTCAACAGATACTTTAACTACTATAGGGTCTCAGAGGGAGACAGGGTGAGTCTCTGCTCAGTGCAGTTACAAGGGACAGCATCATATTGGTTTGATTGGTTGTCAACCATCAAAGGGGGCATGATAGGGTGGGAGAAATTTTGTCAAGCCATCAAGTTAGAATTTGGACCTTCCCATTTTACTGATCATGGCATAGATTTGAAATTACTCAAGCAAGAAGACTCTGTGCAAGAGTACACACAAAGTTTCCAAAAGTTGTCCAAGAAGGTGGTAGGCCTACCTGAAAAATGCATGATTAGTCAGTACATTGGAGGCCTCAAGGAGGAAGTAAGATATGAAGTACAGGTAGCTAATCCCCTTAGCTTACCTTTTGCCATGCAGTTGGCCAAGTTATATGAGGCCAAGTTGATAGCAGCAAAGAAATTGTCCAAACCTGCTCCCTATATTCCCAGAGCTCAGAGTTGGGCAAGCAGTAATCAATCCACATCAAGTGAGCCAAAAAGGAATAGCAATAAGTCATGGGGAACAGGACAGCAAACTGGCACAATCTCTCCTTCTGAAATCATCAGAAGGAAAGGATTGGGACTATGTTTTCACTGTGATGAGAAATGGTCCAGAGGCCATAAATGCAAGGAAAAGAAATTATTCATGATATTAGCAGATGAGGAGAGGGATACAGATGAACAGACAGGTCCAGATACAGAGGAAGGGGAAGATCCACAGGCACAAAGTCTATTTGAGATATCCTTACAGGCCCTGTCTGGTAGTTCACATCAATCCACTATGAAAATCAAGGGTATTGTCAAAAACAAACCTGTAATCATCTTAATAGATTCATGATCAACCCATAGCTTTGTTGATAACCAACTCAGTGAAAGGTTGGGGCTGGCAATAGCTAACAGTAAACCATTTGAAGTATTAGTTGCTAATGGAGAGAAGCTGTCTAGTAAAGGGTTCTGCCCAGGAGTGACCATTGAATGCCAAGGGAAGAAAATTACCACTGACTTACTGCCACTACCTATCAGTGGATGCCACATAGTACTGGGAGCCAACTGGCTCAGTACTTTAGGTGACATAGTATGGAATTTTCAAGAATTGACTATGAGGTATGAAGACCAAGGGAAAATCATGCAATTCACAGGGATAAAGAGTGACTCCCACACACTCAGTGAACCTATAAGTAAAGAACTGAGACAGAAACCACAACTCTTTGTTATCCAACTCTACAGTTTGGATAATAAGGAGGAAGATTATGAAGCCAGAAGTAACAAGAGATCAGAAGGAAGTGAAGCAAGAATATCTGCACTACTGAGAAGCTATGAACACTTGTTTGCTGAGCCAAAGGGGTTACCTCCAAAAAGGGCATATGATCATAAAGTCCCTTTAATGCCAGGATCACTGCCTGTATGTACAAGACCCTATAGACATCCATATGTTCACAAAAACGAGATTGAAAAACAAGTACATGAGATGTTGAGTTCTGGAATTATCAAGCCCAGTACAAGCCCCTACTCCTCACCAGTGATACTAGTAAAGAAGAATGATGGTACATGGAGAATGTGCATTGACTACAGGGCACTAAACCAGAACACCATTAAAGACAAGTTCCCTATTCCCTTCATAGAAAAGCTTTTTGATGAATTACATGGTGCAAATTTTTTTTCTAAGCTAGATTTAAGAGCTGGATACCATCAGGTTAGGATGGCAGAAGAGGACACACACAAGACAGCCTTTAGAACACATGAGGGTCACTATGAGTTCCTAGTTATGCCTTTTGGTCTCACCAATGCCCCTTCCACATTCCAAGCTATGATGAATGAAGTTTTTAAGGCACTTCTCAGGAAATTTGTATTGGTATTTTTTGATGATATTCTCATTTACAGCCCTAGCCTGGAAAGCCATTATATGCACTTAGAGGAAGTTTTCAAATTATTACACAAGCACCAGCTCAAGATCAAGGAAAGTAAATGCTACTTTGCACAAAAACAGGTAGCCTACTTGGGTCACATCATCTCTGAACAAGGGTTACAGGTGGATCAAGGGAAGATCCAAGCAGTAATGGGGTGGCCTACCCCTAAGAACCTGAAGGAACTAAGAGGCTTCCTTGGACTCACATGCTATTATAGGAAATTTATTAGAGGATATGGATCTACTGCTGAACCTCTCACAAATCTCCTCAAAAAAAATGCTTACAAATGGAGCCCAGAAGCTCAACACTCTTTTGAACAACTGAAAATGGCCCTGACTCAACCACCTGTCCTGGCCATGCCAGATTTTTCAGAGGAGTTCACACTGGAATGTGATGCATCTGGCACAGGAATTGGGGCAGTCTTAATGCAAAAAGGAAGACCCATAGCTTACCTAAGCCAAACCATCAAAGGTAGATGCACTGTTCTATCTACTTATGAGAAGGAGATGCTTGCTATCCTATTAGCAGTCAAGAAATGGAACCACTACTTATGGGGAAGGAAGTTCCTTATCAAAACAGACCACCAAGCCTTGAAATACATGTTAGAGCAAAGGGTATACACTGATGCCCAATACAAGTGGCTCCTCAAATTACATGGTTATAATTTCATAGTGGAGTATAAAAAAGGGAAGGAAAATAGAGCAGCTGATAGCTTGTCAAGAATGGACTGTAGCACTAAGTCTGAAACTCCAAATCTTACTGAAACTCATACCTTGGCTACCATATCAGTAGTAAGCACAGAATGGCTGCAACAATTCAAGGATCAAATGCAACAATCCACATATTACCAAGACCACTTGACCAAATGGTTCCATCATCAGCTGGATCCTAATAAGTATTCCTTAAAGAATGGATTGCTATACTATAAAAACAAACTTTTCATTGATCCCCAGTCAGATTTTGTTCTTACTATGCTCAAAGAACACCATGACACATTGACAGCAGGCCATTCTGGCTTTACCAAAACACTACAAAGGTTAAGGAAGGCTTGCTACTGGAAAGGGATGAAAAAGAGTGTTCAGACATACATCAAGACTTGTGAGACTTGCCAGAGGAACAAAGCTGAGACTACATCTCCTGCAGGGCTATTACAACCCTTACCTATCCCCAATGCAGTTTGGGAAGATATCTCTATCGATTTCATAGAAGGACTGCCTTCTAGCTATCAAAAATCTACTATATTTGTAGTAGTAGATAGACTCACAAAATATATACATCTCTTTGCCTTGAGTCACCCTTACACAGCCCAGAGTGTTGCCCAGGTGTTTATGAATGGGGGTTTCAAGTTACATGGGATGCCCAAATCTATTGTCTCTGATAGGGATGCTATCTTCACTAGTTTGTTTTGGAAAGAGCTCTTCAAAATACAGGGGACACATCTTAAGTACAGCACTTCCTACCACCCACAATCAGATGGACAATCAGAGGTAACTAACAGATGTATTGAGGGCTACTTAAGATGTTTTTGTAGCCATAAACCCAAGGAATGGTCCAAACATTTGTTATGGGCTGAGTATTGGTTTAACACCAACTGGCACTCAGCAACCAAGATTACTCCCTTTGAGGCAGTTTATGGGAGACCCCCTCCCAACTTACTAACTTACATTCCTGAGCTAACCTCAGACAAGGATGTGGCAGAAACATTGGCTTCAAGAGATAATGCCTTGCAGCTGCTGAAGGACAATTTACTGATGGCTCAAGACAGGATGAAGAAGATGGCTGATCTACACAGAATTGACAGGTCTTTTGAAGTAGGTGATTGGGTCTACCTCAGACTTCAACCCTATAGACAGATATCTGTGGGTAATAGAAGACCCCAGAAACTTTCTCCAAAGTTCTTTGGACCATACCAAGTGTGTGCTAAAGTAGGGCCTGTTGCTTATAAGTTACTCCTCCCAGATGACTCCTTAATACACCCTGTTTTTCATGTTTCTCAATTGAAGGCTAAACTCAGTAGAAGGATCTCAGTACAAGAGGGTACCCCTACACTACATGAAGAAGCAATCTTAGAACCACAATTGGTCTTGGACAGGAGAATTGTGAAAAAGGGGAATAGGGCTACCACTGAATTACTCATTCAGTGGAAGGACATTTCTGCTGAGCATGCTCAGTGGATTCCATACGAGGAGTTCATCAGGAAATTTTCCTCCTTTGACCTTGAGACAAGGTCAATTTGAGGGGAGAGGTATTGATACAGGTCTGATGTAGTTACATGCCACAGGGTGCAGAGAAAGGCAGTAACTGCCAGTCATCCCAGTCACCACCTTCCTTGTCCAAGTCAGCCAACTGTCACCAACTGCCATAACTGCCACAAGGAAAGGGAAGCATCAGTCTACTGTATAAATAGTAGGGAGAAGAGAGGATGATGTATGTGAGAAATGAATACTTAGCTTTTCTTGTTTTCTCTCTTCTTGAATTGTAACTGTTCTTCTTCTTCAGTCAATAAACAGATTGTAGTTCCACCTCTTCAATGGCTGGGACATTTAGGTCTCCTCCCAACCATGACTCCATGGGAAAGAGACCTAACAGGCTAGACGGACATGACACCTAATTTTGGCATGTCACAATGTATTCTGGAGTGTTTGTCTTGTGCCTGTGTCCAGCTGCACTTATATTTGGAGTTTCCGCGCTTCCTAGTTCGTGCATTGGTTACCTTCTTTTAGTTGTTGATAGGCTCATCCTAGCTCAGAGGAGGATGTATTTCAATGCTGAAGTGAGATGAATAATGTCTGGCAGAGAGAAGGATGATGTATAGGAGTTGGAGGTCCTATTAGGAGCTTAGGAAGGCAATCTGTATGGCAGAAGAGAATCAGCAGGAACAATCATTTTTTGGGTCCCTGTTTACATTGTGACTTAGAACCATGGTTGCAGTGATGTTATGTGGTTGATGTAAGAACTATATGACGGCAGTGCAGATTTCGGTAGTCTGAATTAGGCTTCTGTAACACCTTAATGTGGGTGTGGAACGGGCAAGGAAGGCAGGAGTTGGAAAGATCCCCCTTTTGAATTTGTTCTTCAAGGTCTTATTGGCGATGCTAGTTGACAGGTTTAAGGAACGTGTGAAAGTTGTTGGACAAGATCCACATGACCTTCACGAAGACAAATTCATCATTGATCCTATTAGTTGGTAGGGATGGCCATTCATTAGAAGTTACACTTTCATAAGGGAATCAATAGTGGATTCGGGCTGTTCTTGGACACTTCACTTTGTCTAACATTGTGGCTGTGTTTTTTTTTTTGGGGGGGGGGGGGGGGGGGGTCTAAGTAGGAAATATATTTCAAGTATAAAATTTTGGAAAAAGGAGATTATAGTTCTTATTACCATCGAGATGAATGATAGTCAACTCCAAAAAAATGACGGACAATGGTTTTGTATCTTTCTCGGTGTAGACCTTTTAGAAATAAAAGAAGCATTATCTCAAGTATTAATTACTTTGAATTTGGTTTAAAAAGACTTTTGATAGAGCAAATGAAACCTAAAAGGAAGCAAAGAAGTTTAGGAAGAAAAAGGAGGGAAGAAGAAACGATATTATATTTTCTAGAACAAGCAATATTTTCTTTTTCTATTTTAAAAATATTAGATTTTTAAGATATGGATTTAATTAGATCATATTTAAATTGTATTATGGACTAGATAAAGATAAATTAGGGTAGATTCTAAACTATTGATTAGATTTAATTAACTTTTAACTTCTAATGTATTGATTTGAATTGTTTTTCTATAAGAAAAAGACATTTGGAATAGATTTTAGGGGGACAAACCAAAACGAAACATAGGCTGAAGTTATGGGTGAAAGCATAAAGGAGACTCAAACCTAATTGTTTTCCAAAACCATCAGGTTTATAGTGTGGTGTCAATATTTTGTTATTACCCATTAGGGTTTATAGATATTTCGTCTAGAGAGAGCACCTGGTGATGAGCAGGTTTATAGGACCAGTAAGAGGAACTCTCGATAGTGCGTCAATATGAAATTATGAATGATGTTATATGGAGTACATGGAGGGTTTGTAGCATGATGATACTGCTTAATTTGTAGTCTATCACTTTTCGGCCATACCAAAGCTACTAAATAGGTTGGACAATGTTGGCGTGAAGCATTGGTCAGATCCTTTATTTTTATTTTTTTAGATAAGGCCAGTAATTGTGATACTCCCTTTTCTTGTCTACTAGCGCAAGAACTCCCATTTATTTATTTATTTATTTATTTATTTATTTTTTGCCCGCGCTGGGTGTCATCACCCGCTCCTAAATAATTGGGTATGAATACGTGTTATGCCCAACATATACATATGCTGGTTCTTCGTATTAAAAAGTTCCAACGATGCATACTATGATGTCTTTACCATATTCATATAATCCAACATCAATATGTATCACAAGATCAACTATTGTTAACTCATTCACAAAACATACAACTATAAACAATGATCAAGAAGAGTAAATACAAAATATAACCTAAATAGTGTTAAGATAAATAAAATCATCTAATGCCACCAAGCTGCGAAATCCATTAATATCCAAGGGAATAAGTCTATTACTCGGAAACAAATCCACTATAAATAAACAGACTAAAAAAGAAAATGTGCGACATGTCGAGAGAAGGTAACATGCAACTCCTATCAACTAAGAATCTCCAGTGCAACCATAAGTACATGGTCTGGGTCACCCGTAGCATCGCCTCCTTCGTACGGACCATAATGCTCAGAGTACTTGTCCTGATATAAAGTTGTGTGGTTTGTCCAGTTAGAACTGAGCAAAGAACAAAAAATAACGGAAATAGTACAAGTAAAACTATATGTTTATGAATAGTATGAACATGGTGATATATATATATATATATATATATATATATATATATATATATATATAGGAAAAAAGGGATATGAGTCATAGGCTCATATTCCTACATGAGCCATTGCACATGCACATGTGGACCAATATGAATTGAGTGTACTAGTGCACATAGGTGCACATGGGATGTAGGAATCCGTTTCTATTGGTCCACATGTGCATGACTCATATAAGAATATGAGCTTATGACTCATATCCCGTTTACCCATATATATATATATATATATATATATATATATATATATACTGAACCCAAGTGACCCTAGTAGTCAACGAGGAGAGGTATAAGACTGAGGGGCGGCTAGGTGGCGGGCGGTCTCAAGATCGTGCTACGGCCCCGATGATATATATATATATATATATATATATATATATATATATATATATATATATTGCCAATGACCCTCTAGCCTAGTGGTTAGTGGAGAGAGATACGACCCGGGTGGTCGGGAGTTCGGCCCCAGTGGAAAAGTGGAAGAGATTAATTACCAAGGACCAATGTGCCCCTTTCCTATATATATATATATAATAACATGAAGCGAGAGTATCAAGAATGACAATGAATGGTAAACTAAGTGCTCATATCATGTGTTTAGGAAACAACTTTCGCACAAGTGGATGGATTGGGATAGCCTATTGTTAATACGCGAGTGCATTACCAATATGCAATGAGAAATAAAGATCCAATGCTGCAACGAGAAGTGTAAAAGATTACATGTAAACGCGAGGCCGCAACACGAACGTAGTCTATGTGCCTAGTGATTGTTCCCTCCATCCCATCACTCTTACTACTAGATCATGAAAATTGATACCGGAATATGTCAACGACATAAGTATAACAATCCTATAATCTCTCGCAATGTGTACAACCATGAAAGAAATCTTGAATCTAATAGTGATGATAGGGTAAATACAATAATTCTACCTGGACATGAAATACATTGCATATATAAGAAATACTGTAATTAGATTCTTTAGGTAATATACATGCCTCTCGGTTCAACCAAGTAACGAGAAGTCGAAAGGTCAACAGTTTACTACGAATTATCTACGTCTACACAAGCACAACGATTCCATATATATCCTGCAAGTCCACGTAACACAAAACCATGTAACACAAACAAATTAACAAACATAGTATGTCTTCTTGATTAAGTAGATTTTAGAAATTAGGGTTTGTTGTTGACGAAGTAATCTTGGTTACTTATTGACAAAGTAATCTAGGTAACTTACTAATTAAGTCATAGAATTCAAATCTAAGTTATTCTAATGTTGTTAATTAAGAAATAAGAGATGTTTGGAGTTGTTACTGCGAAGTTCCAGAGTCGAGAAGATACCCGTCACACAGTGTAGTCAAAGGCGCCCCCAATGCGCAGGGACAACATCTCATTGTAGTCGAGGCAAGGCACGTTTCGTAAGGCACACATTTTCCTGATGCGTAGGATGGTTAAGGCGCGCCTGAGGAATATTCAAAAAAAAGCTTATATACTTTTTTTTTGGTTGTTTCTTTAATACTTTATTTTGTATACTGTTTTTTTCCCTTTTTTTTCTATTTTTTCTATTGTTTTGTATAATGTTATTTTTTTTACTCTTTTTTTTCTTTTTTCTGTTTTCTTATACTGTTTTGTATAATGTTATTTTTATAATATTTTTTCTGTTTTTTTTCTTTCTGTTTTCTTATTTTGTTTTGTATAATGTTATTTTTATACTGTTTTTATTTACTTGTTTTACTGTTTTGTATAATGTTTATTTTGTATACTGCTTTTTAATACCATTTTCATCTTTTGATGAAATCAAAGTCCTATTAATTTGAATTATCCTTACAAAACACTCGAAGAATATCTTAAAACTTCAATTCAAAGGGTTATATATATATATATATATATATATATATATATATATATATATTTGTGCCTCGAGCGATATGGACACTTTGTGTCTTGAGTGCGCCTTGCGCATTTGACTACCTTGCCATCACGCAAATCGAGACGATAATGACATCCAAAAATTAGGATAAATTTTAACTTGATATCCTCAGCTATTCAAGTTTTTCAACTTGATACTCTAAACTTTAATATTAGACAACTTAATACCTAAACTCTAATTTTACAACTTATTACTCTAACAATGTTAACGAAAAATACTAAACGATAAAGGTACTCTCCATTCTCTCCCCTATATCCATGATGACGACGACGACAACGGGGCAGGGGCAGGCAGCGACGGCAGCTGCAACCAAGGTTGTAAAAGTCACTAGTCGGCCACTAGTCGATTCGCGGGGACTATGGATTAATCGAATTAATCGGGGACTAGTCGGAATTATATATATATATATATATATATATATAATGCTCAGTAAAAAAACATTTTTATCGGAATGGTCGTTGTTCACTGTGTTCAGTCAGCAAGCTTAAAAAAAGAAATGCAAAGCAAGTTTAAATTGGTCTTTCTTATATTGGAATGCTCACTACTTAATGTGCAGCCAATCCAAAAGATAGAAGTGCCCACGTGGGGAACTAGTTAAGTACTATTAAAAAAAGAAGCAAAGAAGTTTGAAATTTGATTAGACAGTGAACCATTCAACCCATTTAGCAAAATAAATTCAACCCATTTAGCAAAATAAGGTAGTAAGAAAATTCCAACCTTACCACTTGGCAGCCCAGCATTTACGATGACAACATCCCAACAAAAGACAAAACTCATATGCACACAGCGAACTATTCAACCCTTTTTTTTATAGCTTCCCATGCGGTCAAGAAGACCACCCAATCAACCCTTAAAAGCTGCCACTTGCCACCCTCGCTTTTTCTCAAAATTTTAAGTTCTCCTTGGTTGTTGCTCTCTCTCTCTCTCTCTCTCTCTCTCTCTCTCTCTCTTCCTTCATTTCTTTAGCAAATGAGCAAATTCAACTCAAACTTCCCATGCGGTCAAGAAGACTATCGAGCCGCCGCTTTCACGTTACTCGTCCGGTACTGCCGCCGTGGTTGCTGCACTGGGATCCAGGTAAGTAGTTTATTTTTTTTTTGAATTTTCTCTTTTTCCACAGTCGCTGGTCGGCCGACTAGGGACCGCCTAGTCGGTCGGCTAGGAAAAGTCTCCGACTTTCTCCGACTAAGTGATATATCGATTTTTTGTCGATTAAGGACCAAATCGAGTCGGTTGGATCCGACCACCGACTAGTCGCCGCCTAGTCGGCCGGCTAGGACGATTTCTGCAACACAGCAATGGGACAGGCTGCAGCGGCGACAATAGCAACGGGACGGGTGGCAGCGGAAGCAGGGAGCGGCAACAGGGAAGGGGGTAATTTGGTCAAAAAATATTATTTATTTTTGTTGAAACAAAAATAATATGACTGACGGAGGATAACAACTTAAAAATATTCAATAGTTGAGAGTAGTGATTGATATGATATTAAAGTTTAGGGTATCAAGTTGAAAATCTTGAATAGTTGAGGGTATCAAGTTGAAATTAAGCCCAAAAATTAATTACTGTAAAATTGAAATCCAAGTAGCTAAGATTGAAGATCTTTGGCATTGCGAGTCCAACGGAATTGACCGTTTGTCAATCCGATATATGGTTTACAAATAATGGCTCCGTCACGGCGAAAACAAAATCTAATACAATACGAATTCCCATGTTAACACATGATCTCGTGATCGAAGGAAATTTCCAACGACGATGGAGAATCATGCCATGAATCCAATAGGAAAGTTGGAATTTGATTTCAAAGATTTGACCGCGGTTTCTTAATGTTGTCAAGCTTCGTACGTGTTGTGGGGCTATCGTAGTAATTGCAAGTGGAAGAGGAGGTCGAGACGGTCACACATGGTAGGGTGGATCTGGATTTTGGGGCTTGGATCGCTCGTTGGAAGTCGAACACAAATTTGGCTGCAACGGATAGGGGAATTAAATTAGGGTTAGGTTTGGTCTCGTGGGGGACAATGATATATATATATATATATATAGAGGTTTTTAAACGTGTCTGTTGAGGGTTATCAGGTCGCGGGCTAACGAGTGAGAAGTGGCAAAAAATTACTCGCCATATTAAATCTTGCCGAGTTGAACAGTCGAGATTAGACGACTTAAAATCCTGTTTGGGTTCGGTTTAGGGCTAATGGGTTGGATCCAACATCCATGATCT
Source organism: Iris macrosiphon (assembly GCA_036927795.1). NCBI lineage: Eukaryota > Viridiplantae > Streptophyta > Magnoliopsida > Asparagales > Iridaceae > Iris > Iris macrosiphon. The sequence continues at coordinate 12,422,854 of JAYESA010000005.1, read as the reverse complement.
AAACAAACATTAGATTAGCGGCCCAAATATGTGACTTAATTGGCGGGTTGGATCCAGGTTGGGCCTTATCGGGTATATCCCGATCCACTTGTAATTTAAAATAGAAATTAGTTAAATAATTTATTAAATACTTTTTAGGATTTATTAAATAGGAAAAAATAGTTTTAGGCTTATTACAAATACCAAGTCAGTCGGAAAAAGTCTCCAGAAATTGTGGAAAATACCTAAAAATATATTAATAATTAGAAAAATACCTAATAGCCTCTAATATTTTTCTAAAAGTATTAGAAAATACCTAAAAATACCTAAATTTTTTTGTTAGTTTTTAGGTTAGATGGTTAATCATTTTCTTAACATTTTTTGTGTTTTAATTATTAGAAAAATACCTAAAAATATATTAATAAAACTGGAAAATTATAGGGAGTCATCTGACTCTAACAGTGTTCTAAGACTTAATTGAGTGGTTCTAACCTCTTTGTTTAGTTATAAGATTTGAAGGTGTAGAAATGTCATCATGGTATCCCCGTTACACACTACTTAATTTTCCATTGCATATACTTTGATCAATTAATTGTTGGTTTCTAAGTCTGAAATACATATGAAATTTCATGGGTGTGACACTGGGGTTCGAATTCACGCTCGCTACTCCCCTCCCCTCCCCTCAATTGTATTGGTCAGAACTTTTCCAGTCTTCCTTATGATTATGGTTATATGGTGCTCTTTGCTAGACGAGGGAGAAGAGGAACACCATAGTGCGCCTATATATGAAATTATGAATGATGTAGTGTGGGGTACATGGATGGTCTGTAAGATTTAACCTTATGATACTGCTTAGTCTGTAATATATCACTTGTTGGCCACATATGAGAGAGTGCAATAGCCAATAACGTAACTACTAAATAAGTTAGAAATGTTGGAGTGTATGTGACACATCTGTGAGGAAGATCTTTTCGACTTTACGATTTATAATGAGTATTAGGGTTATATGATGCTGTGTGTTACCTAGATTTGACATCTCACCCTTAACCTAAGGAGTGGGTCCAGTATCAAAAAAAATCAGGATTAGTGTCCAACAAAAATGTTTCGTAGTGGAATGAATTTTTGTCTAGTACCAAAGTGTAAGCTTTGCCTTTATTGCTGACTTATCTTTGAGTGCTATTGTACAAACCTTTCTGTTTTTACGTGGAGCTGATGATGCGTTTTAAATCATTCTCTGTTTTTTTTTTGATAATTCCTGTGTTCCTTTTGTGCTTCAGTGCTTCGCTCTAGTAAAGGTATATATTATGAAAGTAAAAGAAGGATGGAATTATATTTGGATACATTCTACATATATCAATTAACAAAGTGTCTTTTTTACAGTGATTGCTATGAACTTTATGATAATTTATGTATCTCAAACTAGAAATGATACTAGGAAATAACTTATTTTCCTTTTTGTGACATGAGATATTGTAGACAGTCTTATCTGTTAAATGTTTAGTGTTGAACACATTTAATATGCTTTGCTATATTTGTAAGGTCTATGACTTGGAGACTAGTTATTTACAAGATTCAAATCAATGTGGAAGTGTACTGAAAGGCTTTGAAGGATTCCTGTCATTATCAAAGAGCACCAAGTAAGTTGTTTGGTCACAACCACAATTACATTTTGTAATATGTTTATTTTTACAAATAGTTACACATGTACTAGATGTAGTTTAGTTTCGACAGCTTTCTGCTTCTTTTCCTTATATTGGTCTTCTTTGCGTTTTCAACTACCATTTTTAGTCCCTACAATTGAGTACTAAGCTTATGGTAAATTAATGTAATTGAAGAATGTTTGTGCACATGAATTTTGCTTTGGTGCCCAATGGATGGATCAGTAGAAGAAAGAGGACATGACCAGTGGAGTTGTAACTAGTGTGAGAATAACGGGAGGAGACGTTTCTTTATCACCATAAGCTTGTATTAAAGTTTCAGCATTAACTGCATGCTGCATTAATTATGAAGACTTACTAGTTACTAGGCCATTCTTGAAGAGACTCCTTTGGTGCCTATTATTTGCTGGTGATACTGTATTCATCAATGAGACTAAGGGTTAGTTTCTATGAAATATTGGAGAAACTTTAGAATTGGAAGTATTTGGTTCGTAGGCCAAAACTATAGTATATGAAATGCGACTTCAGCAAAACTGCAAGAAGAAACAAGAGTAGTTCATGTTGATAACCAAAAGGAGATCCTTAGAGCAATTTCTTTTGTCACTTGTATAAGTTATCTTTATGGCAAAAAATGGAGAGGATGTTGTTCCGATCATTGATTGGTGGTTGACGTGAAATGCTTCTCGAGTGATATGTGATTGTAATAAAATTTTATGAGGGCTTTAAATCCGGCATACTCTATGGTTTAGAATGCTTGGCAATACGAAACGTATTTAGAAACAAGCTGAAAAGGGAATATGTTGAGATGGATGAGTGGCAACACAATTATGGATAGGACAAGAAATGAGAGCACTAGTGGAGGAGTTAAAGACGTGTTCAATTAAGGATAAAATGTGGGAAAATCCTTTGAGATTGGCTGGGCCTGTGCAATGAAGACAGTTAAGAGATGCACTAGTTAGAAGTGACAGAATAGTAGTTGGAGTTGCTTGGATGGAGTAGACCAAAAAGTATGGAAGGAGACAAAAAGAAGAATATTCCAGATCATCATGGTTACAGAATGTATGCGTTTACTGGAGTTGAATGAAAGAAAAGGATTCATGCAGCTGATCTGAAGAGTTTGGAGGTACGTGCTTTTTGTTTTCATTTCCTATGTTCATTGTCTAAGAACATGATATCAAGTAATCATATGAACTATTTTCCATCTTTCTACAAGCTATCATGATTCTTTGTTATTTCCTGTTTGCCAGATGGCAGATTCCTGCAGTTCCTTCATTTAAATCAACCTAGCTTATGTCAAAAGTTAAATTCTTTTTTTTTCTTCTGTTGATAAATTTGAATTATTGTATCCCATTGGCTTTATCTGAAGGTTGGTTTGTGTGTCTGCTTACCCAATAAGTAGCTAGGTTTTCTCTTCTTTATAGTTGCCATTCGCTAAACATGAAGCTAGAAAATTGATGGTTCAATTCAATAGATATTTAGTAGAATACTTGGCTTGCTTATTATTGATGTGGAGCTACATGTATATATGCGAGGCTAACCCCTCTCTCTACTACTCTACTCCATGTTGGACTAAAATCCTTTAATACTCTGAACACCCCTCCTCAAGATGGACGATAGATATCAATCATCTCCATCTTGTCACATAGTTTAGAAAGACTCAATGAATTAAGACCTTTAGTAAGACAATCTGCGACTTGCTCTTATGAGCGAACATGATCGAGTTTTAATATCCCTCTTTAGCTTCTCTTTGATGAAGAACCGATCGATCTCGATGTGCTTTGTTCTGTCATGCTGAACTGGATTGTTAGCTATACTTAGTGCAGCTTGACTATCACTCAGAAGGCGCAATGGTGTTCCCTGGTCCAGCTTCAACTTTGTTAGTAGTGCTTTTACCTACAACAACTCTGACACTCCCAGAGCCATAGCTCTATATTCTGCTTCAACGGTTGATCGTGCTACCACAGACTGTTTCTTGCTTCTCCATGAGACTAGGTTACCCCCCACAAAGACACAGTAACCTGAGATAGACCTTCTGTCGTCCATACAACTTGTCCTTTGCATCGCTGTACCCCTCAACACCCACGTGTCCGTTCTTGAACCATAGTCCTTTTCCAGGAGCCCCCTTCAGATATCTCAGAATATGAAAAACTGCATCCATGTGGGTCTTCCTTGGATCATGCATGTAGCGACTCACTACACTCACATCAAATGAGATAGCAGGACGAGTGTGACCCAGTGTAGTCAAAGGCGCGCCTTGCTCCTAGGCGCAGGGGCAGCGCCTCAGGGCACTCCAGGTGGGGCACAATTCTTATGGCGCACCTAAGGCGCGCCTAGGTGCGCATTTTCCGAGCTCCTTGGAATAGCTAAAGCGCGCCTTAAAAATCTTATGAAAAAAAATATTTTTAGACTTTTTTACTGTTGTACTGTTTTTAGACTGTTTTTTGAACTGATGTATTTTTTTTACTGTTTTCTCTCTCATTCACTCAATTCAAAGTGATTGCAACCTAGACATGGGGGAATTTGAAGCACACATGTTTATCAATGTAGAAATCCGATGTGAATATATATATATATAATTTTTGCGCCTTGCGTCGCTCGGGCGCGCGCCTTAAGTGCGCCTTGCGCCTCGGACGATTTGGACCCTTTGCGCCTCGAGTGCGCCTTACGCCTTTGACTACCTTGGTGTGACCTAGATAAATTAATCTGTCTACAAGTCTCTGATATCTCTCACGATCAACCGGCTCTCCTGTGTCTGCCCCCAATTTATCTTTTTGATCGATTGGAGTGACTGCTGATCGATATATCCGCATACCAGTTTCTGTGAGCAGATCTAGTACATACTTCCTCTGAGAGAGGACGATCCCATATCTTCCTCGAGCCACCTCGATCCCGAGAAAATATCTCATCATTCCCAAGTCCTTCAAATTCCTTGGCAAGCTTTGATTTCAGCTGGGTAATCTCCTTCTCATCATTACCTGTGATCACTATATCATCTACATATACTGCAAGTATGATGACGTGGCCTCTTGCATCTCGGAAGAAGATCGTGTGATCTGCATTGGTCTGGCTGTTCCCCATGCCTGTGACAATCTTCCTGAATCTTTCAAACCAGATCTGAGGAGATTGCTTGAGTCCATACAGTGATTTCTTCAGCTTACACACCTTTTCTGTTGACTGCTTCGTGCAAAAACTCGGGGGCGTCTCTATGTATACTTCCTCTTGTAGATCTCTATAAAGAAAGACATTCTTCACATCCAATTGATGAAGTTGCCACCCATGGTTTGCTACCAGAGAAACAAGGGTTCTTACAGTGCTCATCTTTGCTACTGGAACAAATGTCTCATCATAGCCGATATCATATGACTGAGTGAATCCCTTTGCAACCAATCTTGCCTTGTATTGCTCCACCTTTCCTTCTGGCGTCTCCTTTATTGTGAAGACCCATTTGCATCCAACTGCTCTTTCCTTTAGGTAATGGAACAAGTTTCCATGTTCCATTTCTTTCAAGTGTCCCAAGTTCCTCTAACATTGCATCTTTTCATCTCGGATCTTCCTTCGCTTTTTGCAAACACTTAGGCAAAGAGGTGGTGTCTAACGATGCAATGAATGCTCCATAAGTAGGGAATATATTAGAGTAGGATAAAAAATGGGCGATGTCATGTTCATAACCATAACGATTAGGGAATCTTTTCGTACTGCGAGAATATCTCCTTAAGGGAATAGGAGAAGGACAAGAAGGAGAGATCATACCATCCGAATCAGAGGGATCCGCATCCGAATCAGAGGGATCCGATGCGGGATGTGCATCTTCAGGAGTTGGGGCAGGATTAGGCGGGAGACATGGCACAGTAGGGGCAACAGGCACAGTAGTGGACTACTGCTTTCTCCTTCTGTAGACTTGGAGCTCTGTAGATTTTCCTGTAGTCTGTTTCTCCCCCGTACTTTAACATCACTTTCTTCCTCCTTATTGTGACCTTCCTCATCACCTTCCTCCCCCTCGCTCTCCCCTTTGTTCCCTTGGACCAACTTCCATTATTGGGCATGGAACTGACCCGACAATCACGCTTGGATCCATCTCCCCCTTACTCCTAACACCTCCTGTGTTAGGTGTGTCACTAAATGCGGAGCCTTCACCTGAACCATTGTGGTAGTATGATTTTATCTCTCTGAATGTAACGTCCATGCTCACAAAGAGCCTTCGCTCCACAGGACTCCAGCAAAAGTATCCCTTCTGAGTCCCTGAGTAGCCAACAAAGACCCACTTCACTGCCCGAGGGTCCAACTTTTCCACCGCAGGCCTATTATCCTTCACAAAGCAGACATCCAAATACCTTTGGGGGAACAATGTACTTGTTCTCACTTGTAAGCAGCTCAAACGGTGTCTTCCATCCTAACACCTGAGAGGACATCATGTTGATGAGATATGCAGCCGGCAACACGACATGTCCCCCAAGTGTTTAGGAACATTCATAGCAAACATTATTGACCGTGCCACTTCTAACAGGTGTCTGTTTTTCCGTTCCGTCACGCCATTCTGAGCTGGTGTATAGGCACATGAAGTCTGATGTTGTATCCCATGAGCTGATAAGTAATATTCAATAGTCTTGTTGGTGTATTATGTCTCATTGTCAGACCTCAAAGTCTTCACCTTAGCATCGTATTGTGTTATAACCCTGCGATAAAAATCTTAAAAGCATGCAAATATATCACTCTTACACTTCATTAGATATACCCAGGTGACACGTGTTGTATATCAGTCAATAAAGGTGACAAACCACTTTAAACCATTAACAGTAGTTGTAGGACAAAGTCCCAACACATCAGAATGTATCATATCAAAAGCAGCTAAACTTCTATTTTCAGAACTCACATACGAGCTTCTGATATGATTTTCAAGTTCACAAGCATCATAAACCAACTTCTGCTTATTAACCTTTTGATACATAGGGGGATACATCTGACTTAGTAGACTGAATGAAGAATGACCCATACGCTGATGTTGGAGTAATAATTTTGCTTCTACAATTCTTCGCTGCTCCTTTTGTGCTTCATCTACCAGTAATGCCAGTGCTGCATCCAGCCCACCTCTATCCAAGTACCATAGCCCTTTATGTCAAGGGCCAGTCCCCAACCGTCTCTTCGTTTCCTTCTCCTTAAAAATTATCTTAGGAATGTCAAAGAAAACAACACAATTAAGTTGAAGAACAATGACACTAATGGACAATAAATTAATAGGAAAAGATAGAGCATGCAAGACATCAGTAAGATTCATGGAAGGGGTGCATTCAACTGCCTTTACCCACAATGGGTCTAGCAGTACCATCAACAGTCTGAGTGCTTTCAAGCGTTGTCAGGTGAGTGTAATCTTGGAATTCATCATGGGCACCCGTGACATGGCGGGATGTCCCAGAGTCAATTATCCAATTTAGACTTCCTGGTCTGTGGGTAGATGCAAGGGCATGAGCAGGTATACCTGTTTATGGGCATAGTAGGTGATGTTACCCCCGGAGGTGGTTGGAGTCGATGCCCCAGTGGTGTTGGCTCGACTGTCGTTGGTTCCAAGCTTCATGCTCCTCCACATTTCTAGCATTTTCCTCTTACTATGGGTCATATCGGATGACTGACTCTCATTTTCCTCATCTGTCATGTTTTCCTTGTTCCCTCCAGAATAATTACCTCTGCCTCCGTCATAGCCTCCTCTGGCACCCCTACGTCCTCCACGGCTACGTCTGCGGCCACTGGACTGCCTTCTTAGAGGCTTCGTACAAAATCTGATGAAATGTCCTGGTTCTCCACAGTTGTAGCACCCTCCTCCTCCGGAAGTGTTTGGGTTAAACACTGCTAGAGTTGATCTTTTCTCCGGAGAGCTAGTGGTGCTAGGCATTAGCTTCAGTCGTGCCTCTTCTTGTGCCATAGCAGCTATGGCCTCCTGCTCGAATGCTGGGTTGAGCCCCTTCAGGATCTTCATCATCCTCTGTCGCGAAACATACTCCATGAACTTCTTAGAATGTTTCATAAATGCCGGTTCCACTTGCTCATCCTCCACGCCAATGGGATCATAGTGGTCGAGATCTGACATACTTCTTTAGCAGGGCCGCATACTCAGAGATTGTGTGATCTTCTTGGACCACCTTATCAAGTTCATCTTGTAGTTGGAAGACCCTCATAGGGTTGTCCGACCCTGAGTACATATCTCTTAGCATCATCCAAATGTCACCAACACCCGCCGTTGCTTCCACGTTGTTCGACACTTGGTCGGTCAATGAGTCTGTCAACCATCCAGCAACAACATTGTTGACGATTTCTCACACAACAAACTTCCGTGAGGAGTGATCTTCAGGTGCCTTGGTTTGGCCATTCACATAGCCCACTAAGCCTCTTGCCTTCAGAGTCCGCATCGCTTGACGCGGCCACTGTAAGTAGTTGGAAGTATCCTCCAACTTTATCTCCAGTTTCTCCAACTTTTCTATTTTGTATGGTGAATGATCCACATCTGCGTGTGCAACACGGGAGTTAGTCTTGGTCAGCCCCCTGGAGAAGAGATCATCCACCAAAGCCTTAATCTCTTGGGCCGTTAGCTTGCCGTAGATCGTCTCCATCGTCTTCTTCTTGTCCCCTTACATTAGTAAAACAGTGGCAGATCTATATCGTCTACACCTTTGATCGCCGTCATCTTCACGTCTACTGTTCCTCCTTCAGTGGCTGCAGTGTCCTTGAGAGTCGTCGCTCATGTCCCGTAGACGGCTTCGACCCGAGGTCGCATAGCCTGACGAGAAGGAGAGGGAAGAACCGACAATTGTAGTCGAGATTAGGAGTTCCTACAAAAGTTCCCTCACTGATATACCTTGATCCAACTAACAACTATATAATTAATATTCCGATTACAACTTGTTGCTACAAAAAACGATAATCAGAAAATTAAACTTCTCGTTCTTCCTTGCAATCGTAGTTGCATAAGGACATAACCGAGTTACAACTCGCAGAAGAAAAGAAGAAGAAGAGGGAAAGGGGCTGGCCGGCGCGGAGGGGGAAGAGCTGCTGGCCGGCGGCTGCTGGTGGAGGAAGAGGGAAAGGGGGGGGGGGGGGGCTATGATTAGAGTTTGGGAAAGGGGGGGTTGGTTCTGATACCAAATAGATATTTAGTAGAATACTTTGCTTGCTTATTATTGATGTGGAGCTACATATATATAGGAGAGGCTAACCCCTCTTCCTACTATACTCCATGTGGGACTAAAACCTTTTAATACTCTCAACAAATTCTTTGTTGAATTTCGTTGAACTTGTGCTTTTCTCCATGGACAGACCTATTTATGGGTTGAGGGTTAAACAATGATGGTTATATCTGTCCGCCAAAGGACCATCTATATATTTTAACATGTTGGACTATTCCATTCATTTACTCCTGCAGGCTTGGTAATCTCTGTAGTGCTCCTATCTATTTCCTGGAGTACTCTTTTTGTTTTTCATATATTTAAAATGGAATTTTTTTTGCATTACGTGGTATACTAGAAAATATATATTTATAAATGGTAATGAGAATGTGTTTGTTATTCTGCCTCAGCATGAAGCGGTCCAGGAAGTTCCAGCCTGAAGATAGGTTGTTTTCACTGTCATCAGTTACCTCACCCGCAGTATGTACCTGATACTCCGTGCAAATAATGCCTTTTCTTCCTTCTTTTCAAGTTGGTTAACAGTCAATAGGGTCCTACACCCTTAACAAGTTCCAGTCTTCCCACGAAATTGACCCAAGCCGATCCTGCTTACAGTTCTAATGTAATATAGCATCCATCTATCTCTAGTGCAGCATTTCTAAATTCCAGTATAGTCGAAAGATGATTTGTAATAATTTTCCTGTCAGGTTGAAGAGCATGGAGTTGGACGTGATGGTGAGCTGGCACTAATATTCTATAGGAGTAGGGGCTAATTTTAATGAAGAATCCAAACTCATCCCTTTCCTTCCCTCTTGATGGCAGATGGAAGGGCCGAGTATGGTCTGGGTCGTTCGAAGGGTGGAAGCATTTTTGCAAATGGACAGTAAGTAGTGATTAACATGCTAACATTGTTTACAAAATAATATGAAAGCCAGGAGCTGACCAAAACAAATTTGGATGCAGACTAATAGTATATATCTACACACACACACACACACACACACACACACACGCACCCCTACTACTGCATTGAAATAAAATATATGTTAAGACATTTCTACTTTGATATATTAGACATGTTTAAACAATAAGATCTCTTTTATTCTAGGTCGCATGTGCTCTCCAAAATTGGTAGCATTCCGACTAGTGTTAGACGACGCGGACATCATCCCAAAATTGGCACCCATTCTGTACCTGTGTCTGTGCAACTTACCATATCTAACTTCATTTGTTCGTGGAAAGTTATTAATATCGCAATGATCATATGTGGCGTGCAAAGAAATAATCACATAATGTGGAAAAAGTTCTTATATTTGCAATTTGGTTTCATTTATTACAGGACTAATTTCAATTTTTACACCATCCTAATCACAAGATATTAGATATCAGTTGAAGATGGGTATTTAGCTAAATATGCTGACAGTACCATCTTTGATAGAAACTGAAGGGTTCCTTCTAATTAATAATTGTTTGAGTTCTTTTCACAAGCAGATAAAAGAAATTCCTAAATGATTCTCAATTTACAAAGGTAACGACGGAAGTATTCTCCTGATAGAACCTGGGGTATCAACATCAGTCTGGTTAGTAAGGAATGAAAACAGATTCTACCAAACACGCATGTCCACACACACACACACACACACATATATATATAGGAAGGATCCACATCCCCTCCTATTGTGCATTCCCAAGCATCTCCATGTTTACAACCGTTGGATGTTGTTTAAGTTATCTAATCTTAACCATTGATTTGAACTATTAAAATCAATGGTTAAGATTAGATGGCTTAAACAAGATCCAACGGTTGATAACATGGGGATGCTTGGGGATGTAGATCCCTCCTCGTATATATATATATATATATATATATATATATATATATATATATATATATATATTGTGTGTGTGTGTGTGTGAAATGATTTTTAAGTGTAATTATTACTGTAAGTACTAACATATTTGGGAACTTACATAAATGATCACTTTTTGTTGGGAAAATATTCAAGATGTTCTGCGGAAGATGGATTGGTTCCAAAGATTGATAATATTAGTTAAATAACTAATATATTCTCTTTTTACTATGTTTTTGGATTAAGGACCTGTCACTTATTGTCTCCTTGGTTATCGAACGAGGATGGGTCTGAACCATTAGGCTGCCACCCTTTGGCATATTCTATTTTACTAATAATAAGATTATTTATGATGTATGTACTAATTATTACCTTATAGAGAATTCTTGGAGGATCTTAACTATCTTTTTGACAATGTCATAGAATATATCAGAAAGACAATGTTACCTTCTGCAAGCATGATAATGACATAAAAGTTGACTTCTTCTTGCCTGATGTTTCTTTTAAATCAATAAAGATAATAGATATTCAAAGTAGTCAAAATTAGAAGATAAGTTTACATCATATTGAATACACGAGGATTGGAAGGAGTTTGGAGCATATGGTACATTAAACCAAGAAATTTTTGCAGAAGTATAAGAGGTCGACTGGTCAACCAATGTTATCGGTTGGGTGGAAGATTAAATATTTGGACACCAAGTCAAAGATCAATTAAATATTAGATATTGTTAGATTTAATATTATTTTCTAGGGTTACTTCAGTCTTTTACTGTAATTATCTAAGTTATAAATACTTGTAAATCCCTAATAGCAAATACGATGGTTATCCTAAAAATATTACCTCCACAATATTTTAGATTTGTACCATCTTCTCAATCTCTCCATCTTTATGCCTACCGCATCATGCATCCCAATATGTAATTAGAGCAGGATCGCGGGATCTATGATTCTTGAAAGAGTGCACCTTTTTGGGTGTTTCTTTGTTCGTTGAAGTTGTCGACATCGTTCTACTTCCAAGTGTAGGCAAGATTAATAAGATGAAGAAGAAAAAGAAAAATAAAACATTGCATATATGAAGTTGTAAGAAAATTTACATGTTTTATCAAATCATTGATGTTGTCTTCCTCAGTCTATTGTCTTCTTGTCGTCGTCACTGAAAAAGAAGAGAAGTATAGATCCTCCTTCATATCGTTGTCGTCGTCGTCCACTATTCATCATTGCGGTGCTCTGCTTCATTGCTTTGCCAGACCGTCATCTTCATTGCGAAGGTAAAGCAAAATCATCGTTGCCATTTTCATCGCTGCATCACACATCACAATAGTCGACCACCGATTACAGACACCTTGTTCCGTCACCTCTGCTCGAACACTGCCACACCGTTGACCAGCAACATCGCCACATCCCGCCTCGCCGAACATGCGGATATCTGATCGAATATATGAATCGGATTAATCCGCCAGAACACGACGATTTTGTTATTCCGGAAAAGATTACCTTACCATCCGGGTATCTGACTGGATTTTTCGTCGTATTGTCAGTACGACTTCAACATTTTGTCATCGCTTCATATTAGTTCTCCATCGTGCCATTACCGTATCCTTCGTAGTATGAGTTCTCTCATTGAGGGGAGAAAGTTAACCCTTCATCAGCGGTCATCCTCACTCGTCATCCGGATTATCACTCCCCCTTCATCACGACTAGTCATTGTAAAAATGGAGCAACCACAAGCATCAACAACAGCCCTCATCACTAGGCATTAGTTGTAACAATCATCATTCGCGGTCATCACTCCATCATCGCCAACCATTGTCATCGCCGTTCTCGCCGACCGTCAGCCTCAACCATCTTAGCAAGGAGAAGTAACCTTAGTTGCACTTTGCTAATATCTCTTTATAATCTCCAAATTGAAGACAATTTGAGTATCCAAACAAGATTTGATATGGATTCAGACGAAGGGAATCACATATGAGTCCCTTAGTTTGTGTTGATCCAAGAGGAAATTTGTCACACCCCAATTTTCAATAATCGAGTCATTTAGGAACGTAATGTCGTACATGCCTAATTTGACTTGTAGAAGGCTTAGAATTTCGATTTACTCTCATACATCATCAAAAATGTATCATTAGATCAATGAACATGGAGACCTTTAGAGTCATGCTGAAGAATAACAATACATAGCCGCATACTTCAACATAAGAATCATTCCAAAGAAGTTGAGAACTATCCAAGAATTCAAATGACTAGATCTCAAGGGACTATCTTGATATTCTTCCATACATTATGCCCCATATTGGACAAGCAAAAAAATCTTTATTAAAATATGTCGGTATGCGAGTTCTTGAAACGTCTCCTGCACCTGTAAGGGTAAGGGTGGGTCGGTACACTAGGATGTATTGGTGAGTGGTACAATTCAATCCACTTAAAATCGAACACAGTAAATATGTGAAGCACAAGCATCAAATTATGTTGGTGGTCTTTCTAGTATTATTTCAACATACGTGTCAACAACTATAAAGTTGCAAAATAAGATATAGTGATCCTGCAACTGTGAAAAAATATGCTAGCGTTCCCAATTAGGTGAAATTTTGAATTATACCGATTTGAAATCTGATGGTGTTTTTCGTAACAGTCCAAGGGGTTGGTTCACTTTTGGGCATATTGTTTCCACACGAACAATAGTTCCACCATATTATCACTGAACACAATCATTCCAACAAAGTGTCACATTATATCAACATACGTGTCGACAACAATACATTTGCACAATGAGTCCATTCACCAACATTAACTTTATTAATCTCAACATTTCATCGAACATTTTTAATGCAGGTAAATCTCTCTTTAAGAAGCGACCATTCCACGTTATTATTAAGGACCATTAACATGAAAGATGAAACATACAAGAAACATATAGAATATTTTTTTTATTCTTTAGTCTTTTTAAACATTATGATATCAACCAAAAGGAATATTAAGGAAAATGCAAAAAAGATTTCTTTAATTTAGGATGTGAGAAATCAAGGAAAGAATGGTTCCGCCGACTCGTACTTTTTTGAATGCCCAAGCGAATGATAGAGCGAGCCCCCCCCCAACACACACACACACACATTTGTTGTCGATTCTTCGTCTGATTCAACAGAACTTCGATAGACTTCTGCAATCTTTTCTTCGTTCTCTTTTCATTTTTAAGGTGATAGAGCCCTCACTCTAAACAACTTAACTCAATTTTTTCAAGATATGGTTCAATGAACCTAGCATCAGTTTCAAACTAAAGTCCAACCGGAAGATAGAAAGGATCTCAGCTAAAGTTATTTCCAAAGATATTAACCAAAGGTATTATTCAGTTATGAAGATACAAGGAATCTTCCAAGATATCAAAAATTTCCAAATATATGATTTAATTTGGTAGAAGATCTTCTTAATGGCTATCATATCATCCATGGGCCTCATCCAATAATCCATTTTGAATCCGACTCATTAAGAAAGTATCTCTACTCGAACCCAAACCATCACCATATGACCAACTCAAAGTACAACCAATCAAAATCTTAAGGCACAATCTTCAAACAGGTGGTTTAAGTGAGCCAACTCAAACCCAAAGGGACAAATCATGATCCACATCCAACATGGCAATCATAGCTCAAAGATCGAGCCCAATCGGACCCTATTGCCGAGCCAACAAGTAGGCAGACCCACTATAATGCTCAAAGAGATAGCAAGGTATTACAAATTCAACGTAAGATCGTGGGCTTCGTCTTTAGAGCTCCAGAGTGAGGGCTCATTGAGCTCTAGTTCCTTGCAATTTGAGCATGATGATTCATCATACTGAACATAAGGAGAAGATATAAAGGGAGCAACCACAAGTATCAGCAGTAGCCCTCATCACGACTAGTCACCAGTTGTCGCAGTCATCAGTCGCAGTCATCAATCATCAGTACTCGGTCACTGCAGACATTAGTCGCAGTCATCGATACACCTAGCCATAAGTCATCGTAGTCAACATCAAATCATCAATCATCATCCAACAAGAGCAACAATCTTTAACGCCGTCATCCGACATTCGACAGGAGCAATCTTGAAGTTTTTGATGACTTACTTTGAGTCGATTTGTAATTTTAAAAAAAAAATTTGGGTGGGGGTTTAGAAGTATAAGAGGTCTGCCTGTAAACCGGTTAACTAGTTTGGGTCCAAGGAAGATTAGTACTTGGACACCAAGTTATAGATCAACAAAATATTAGATTTAGTTAGATTTAATATTATTTTCTAGGATTATTTTAGTCTTTTCTTGTAATTTTCTAGGTTATAAATATTTGCAAATCCCTAATAGGGGTTTTACTGGTTATTCTAAAAATATTGCCTCCACATTACTTTAGGGTTTCCACCATCTTATCATCTCTTCATCTCCATGCCTACCACAACATGCATGCAAACAAGTTAGATAAACGAAATTGAAGCAGATAGTAGTTGCTTAACAAATGATTTAAGTGGACATATATGCATTCTATTTGTGGATATTACTCGCATTATTGTAACTTCTGTAGCAAATGTTCATTTAATGTGGATCCTCAACTTCAGTTTTCTTCGTTTCTCAGACCCATATGTTAGAAATATGGTGTATGACCATCTGTTTTTGTGGTTTGAAAAAACAATAGCCTTTTCTACCTATTTTATTTGGCTATGGATCATACATTGCATAGATCACAAACTATGTTGTCAGTCTCGTACGGTGCACGATATGTATCATACGATACGATACGGAAGGTTTTCAATACGGATCGTATAGGTGTATCGGATTGGGACAAAAACTTGTGTTGTACGTTTTTTTATTGTCCGATATGATACTATACTTTTCTTGTTTTCATTTCAATTTTTTTACCTTTTCTATTTTCTTGTTTCTTTACTGAGATTTTTTTATCTTCTTTGTTTTTGGATTTTTTTTCTTTTCTTTTGGTTGTTTCATTGACCATTATTTCTACTATGGACATGGTATTTAGTGGATATATTTATGGATGTTAAGAAGTTATTGTTGTCTAACTTGTGTTTTAGTTACACCTTTAGTTGTCAACTTTGTAATGAGTGTTAGTTAGATGCTTAATGATACCCTTTATTATTGCTTAATGTGTTCAACTTATCCTTATATATATATATATATATATATATATATATATATATATATATGGCGTCTAGTCTAGTGGTTAAGACCGATGCATATTATCCAGGAGGTTGCGGGTTCGAGTCTCTTGGGCGCCATTTAATTCCCCTTTGGGGAAATTAAGTGGTGAGTTGGTGATGGGTGCAGCGCAGGTGCGGTTCAAGTGACCTGCAGGTGCAGGTGAGGGCCTACGGGCCGAGATGTGTGGGACCTTCGGGTCGGAATGTGGTCGGCCTTCGGGCTGAGTTTGTAGGCCTTCAGGCCAAGAGTCTGTAACACAATTACCTCTTCCAAAAAAAAAAATATATATATCCAACTTATATGTTATATTAATTTTTTCAATCTATTTGTCAATGGAATTATGTATCTTAGGATGTGCAATACGATAATCAAGCAAACCGGTATACTACGTATTGCGATATGACAACATAGATCACAAATTACAAAGAATGTAAGTTGAGGAACTGGTAAGGTTATGCTATGATGTCTATATATCCATGTGCAATCTTCTTTTGTAAGAACTGCAAGGAGAAACTTAATTTCTTTGTAATTCTGTGCGATAGAAGACTTCCTATTTTGCCAGATTCTCGATCAGCCTCTTTGTAATTCTTGAACTTGCTAGGTATGATTCATTACCCAACAAATCGGGTAAGAAAAGTTGCTCATTTTTTCAACCACAAAAATGGATCGTTATTTACCATCTCTCTAATACTTGGGCTTAAATATAGATGAAAAGTTAACATTCCACATTAAATAAATATTTTAGTGAAACCTGTAATAACTAACAATACAAATAATGTACCTTTGATTAGGATACTTACATATCCACAACACTCGTATATGTTAAACAGAAGACTAAAGTTTTCTAATTTATAAAAGTTTGTTGCTTTATCACCTTTCTGCATTTTAGCTCCAATTTCCATGACCAATATTATTGTAATTGAGATCGCTCCCTCCATGAATAGTCTTTAAGGTATCAATTATTAAATTAATCATTGTAATAACATCCCAATAGTTTAATATAATATATAATGTATTACTAAACATACCTTAATCTTTAAACAAATCCATCACCCTGAACTCCTAACCCCCACCAACACCCCCCCCCCCCCCCCAACCCACCCACCCACACACACAGAGGAACCGCTATTTGGATCCATCGACCCTATTTGATGGGTTGCCAATCAAGATCATAATAAGTGGCGATCCGATTCTTACTAGATGAAGTTCAACCAAAATATCAATCAAATGATGATAAAAAGACAACAAAATTATCAAAATAAAGTATACAATAGTAGGTGGTTGTAGCATTCACAACCAATTCTTCCCCAACAAACTCAATAATATATATATATATATGTCTTTTCCTTATCCACTCGCCTTGCTTGAGAAAGCTTAATGGCCTAATTTGAAACGAACTATATATATATATATATATATATATATATGCACACTAGCAAACCACTCTTGAGCGAACGGTAACGTATTGGTTGAGCCTACCCCCTTGGACTAAATACTAGCATGAAAAGTAGCGTACCCCCGTACTTGTACCACAGAGGGAAATGAACCATGTACCAAGTAACTATGCTCTCTATCGAAGATTTTGATGGAAAATAAATCCCTTTCTTGGATGTAGTTGTTTGGTAGTCTCTTTTTATCCATACTTCAATTGAGCCAATGCGGATATCCCCACTATCTCACATAGCAGCATTCCCCGATACCCCACTATTCCAGCTAGCAGCATTTCCACAAGGCCACTTGTCCCTTAGAAAATAAAGAAAATAAAATCGCCTTAATCGGATCACCAACTTGCATTACATATAAGAATGGAAGTTAATAGTTGTCCTTAGTTTTTACTGAACAATACTTGTTTCAAATACAAATGAAATATGGTATATGAGGAAAGGAAATTATGAATCCTAGCAAGAGTTTCTGCTATGTTTGGACACACATCGCGTTTCAATTATCTTACACATGATATTTGTTTTATTGCTATAAACACTTGATGTTGTTAGTTGTAACATGTTATGGTTTTTTTGTGTAGAGGAAAGCCAAAGAAAGGAGGAAGAATTGCAATGAGGGAGGGGAGGAAAATGCGGCCATCTATTGATCAGGATTTGGAGGAGGATGATGATCTTGATCTAAGTACAAGATAGATTACGCATATGTGTTCTGTATTGGTTTTGGATGGTAATCTATACCATTATGGGTTCGGCTGTACTCGTCAGACTTCCAATTGTAGTATCTATCTAGTTCTCTTCATTTCAGAATGGCCGTGTGAAGAATTTTATTTGCTCCGGTCATTCCAACTTATGAGATTCGCTTGGCTGACTGTGTAAGTAATGACATGTTGAGTCGAATTGTGGGTTCTGGCTGCTTCTTTGATACCCCGCTTCTTTTCAATTTGGAGATTTGTAAATATGATGTGCTGAACAAGAGAGTTGCAAGCTACAAAGAGTGGAAAATAACATGAAACATTGTTGGTGTGGCATAAACATTCAGGTTTATATATTTGGAAAAAAAAATCCATCTGCAAATGCCATCTTGTATCTCCTGATCTTATAGATGATTGTGGATACCCAAAATGGATATGCAAATTGTGGTAAATCCTTCAGATCTGCAGTTTGGCATACTGTTTAGTTCTTTTGTTGTATCTGTATCTGTAGCTGCAGCATGAAGTTAAGCCAAATGCCAGCATTTGGGACTCAAGTCAGGAGTGGTCTGTTTGGCACCATTGCGATGTACAGATATTGCAGCAGTAGTTGCATGGGCATTGTCCAATTTATTTCATTCCTAACCAAGAATTATGCTCGAAAAATTGCAGCAATAGAAAGGTAAGAAAAACTTGCTTTTGAGGGGTGTTTGTTTTTCTAATGTGTTGATATGCTGATTTCTATTGGATGATCGCTTGTTTTCAAAGGCCGGGGCGTGGCAAATGTTTTCTGACTTATTACAATTTTTTTTTGATATGCATAACAAATGAAATCTAAATAAAAATGACCTACCTTTGAGAAATTTTCGAACCAAAAATTAGAAATATTGAGCCAAAAGAGAGTAAGAGTAGGAAGAGGAAGAGGAAGAGGAAGAGGAAGAGGATTTGTTTGGAGATTAGAAGGTTTGTTTTGATTTGAATTGGACTGGGTAAGATTTATGGCTAATTTGGGTAAATAAGGTGTGTTGCCTACAAGAAATATTGTATAGTCCCGAAGAGAGTGTGAACCGACGCCACATGTCGTCCTCCCATTGGTCGAGCTGTGGATTCGGAGTGGGAAGGGACTCAGTTTTGTAGAGTCCGCTACCCAACCAATGGGGGCCGCCATGTGGCGTCAGTTTCACGTGCGCTGTCCTTCCGGTCGGTTTGTTAGGCTTTTTTGTAATTCAGCCTCCACTTCTCGAGGATAGATTCATAAATCTGCTCTTCCTCTATCATCCATGTCAATCTGGCATGTCCATATAGTTGTTCAGCAATACCACCAAACTTGCGACGACATATTTCTTGACATACTCGGACCTCTGTCATCTGTGTCCACTTCGATTTGGTGCACATATACAGAAATCAAAGAAAGATGGATTGCCTTATCGCAAACAAATAACAAGGCATCCACAAATTTACAAATGGAATGATATTGAGGAGATGAAACGCTAAGGAGAAGTTTCTAAATTTAACATCTTCAATCAGATTTCGGCCATTGTACATCAGAAGGGATACAAAATAATTTAGTTCCCCACTCCAGCCCCAAAATACACACGGAGGCAAGAAAAAGCCACTCACACTTACAAGTCCCAAAGATCTCTGAAGCTGCAAGAAAATTTTATTAAACAAATGTCAATCCCTCAAGTTACATAAGCTCTACTTACATAACCTCCAAAATATATGATAAAGCAAGCTGACAAGACATAAAATGAAATTCCGAAAGCAAATCCCACGATTAAACCAACAAACTCCTATGCCTAAAGCTACAAAGTCGACTGGATCCAAAAGTGAGTAGTTGGCCACTTGGACCAAACTTGTTTAAAATTGAAGAAGACATGAATTTTGTTTTTAGATCCTAGATATGACATCTATTATTCATTAAGAACTACATATTATAATAAGCATACAACTACTTTTCTACAATTGCTTGGGTCATGCAATCTGTGTTATTCCCGAGGCTAAATCAAAGGTGGTAGAACCAGAAGTTGAAGTCGAGATCAGGAGTTCACACAAGAGTTCTCTTCCTGATATCTCTCGATCCAACAAGAAGATAATATAAAGGATCTGATTACAACTTGAAACAAGATAATAAATGAATCAGAGAAAACTATTTTCTCGTTCTTCCTTGCAATCGCAGTTACAAACGGACAGAACAGAGTTACAACTCACAGAAGAAGAAGAGACTTTGCTTGCCGGGGTAATAAAAATCACCGTTGCTCAAAGCAAGATTCGTCCCACAAGAGTTCACGTAGAACTTCTGGAACGCTCGCTGTCACCTCTGTCTGGACTCACATGAACTCCCTGGACTCCAATGGTGGCGGCAGCAGCAACTCTCTTCGTCTCCTCTTTTTAGAAGTAAGTCCTCAAAGAGAGACGAAAATAGTATTTATAGAGAGAGGGTGAAAACCCTAGCCGCCCAACAGTTACGGAAAGATAGGAACATATTAATTACGAATCCCTAAAAGATAGCCATGTATTAATTTCAAATTCCTCAAAAAATGGATCTGAATAACAGACCGTATCTTTAAATAACCGTTCAAATATATCCGCAGCAGCAGCAGCGCATGCGGCAGCTCATGTGGCAGCCCATGCGACAGCGCATGCGACCTTCCATGCGACCGCGCATGCAACCCGCCCATGCGATCGCGCATGCAGCTCGCGCATGAGAGACCACATCAATTGCGCACAAGCGCCTCTGCCGATGCTGACGTGCTAAGTGCAAAGTACGCCAACAAAATGCCACTTTGCGCCCTTGAGCTCGAGTCCGAGTCGCAAGCCCCTTTGGGGCTTTAGCTCCTATGGAATAAATTTCAAGAGAATAACAAAAAGCATAAATGCTTTCATTAAGGAGTTAATCCTTCTTCATCCTAATAAAATATTCCCACATGGCACCCATGTGCCTCACCACACCCCATGTGCACACCTCAACACAAGCAAAATATTATATTGAGATACCCACTTGGTGGTGTAGCAAATATGGGACTATCTTTCATAGTCCAAAAGTAAAAACACCAGCAATCTCCTACATATCTTAATATATGGGTTGAGCGTTCCTCACAGTGACTGTCCATCTTACATTAGGATAGATGTCGCTTCGACTTGAATCTTCCTGCATGGGTCAAAATAACAGTATGATACAAGAATGGACTAAGCCTTGAATTCTGCACCATAGTTGCAATTCTTTCCACTCACACAATGACATCAACTGTGCTTCCGGTTACACATTGAAGGCCATGTGCAAGTCTGGTTTTGGTGTATGTATTTTGGTTGTCTCAAGTTTTTCCTTAAGAGACGGCATGTATCTCTTTTCATACACTATAGGTGAGTTCTTAAAGAGTCCTTGGCATGAAGCATTGCGCTTTCTTACGGTGTTACGCCGCTATGACATGGCCTCCTGCCGAGGTTCACTCCCTCATATGGTGTCATCCTCTGTAGCATGAGGTTCACTCCCTCTTTGTAGTGCCAAACTACCCAGCACGAAGCCTTGCGCTTTCTTGCGGTGTTACGCCGCTGTGACATGACTTTCCGTCGAGGATTTATATCTTTTACCTCTGTGGTGTCACACCACTGTAACATGAGGTTCACTCCCTCTTTGTAGTGCTGTCTATCACTCTTCATTCTACATCATTAGACTACCTGCCTATGTGCGGTGCTACACCTCTGTGACATGACTTAATGCCGATGATTTATATCTTTTACCTCTGTGGTGTCACACCACTGTAGCATGGGATACAAGTCCCTTGTAGTACTGAAACTACATGCTTCCTGTAAATCACACCGGATATTCACTCTGTCCGAGAACTCATTAAGGTGTCAAAGCCATCCTTCCACAGGAAATTATTCTTCATAAAGAACAAGAAGTAGACAACAGTGGTTCTGGGTTCGTAACCCTTCAATGTCTCAAATGACTACCCATTGTTACTGATATTCTCCCAGTCAATGGTCTTTCTTTGAACCAAAAGCTAGATGCCTAGTAGATTTTTCTTTGAACTAATAACATAAAATTTTATGATAGAATTACATAGACACAATATCAGAATGTCTTCAAGCCCATTTTGGTTGTTGTGTCCTCGACCAGCTGGCGCTTGAGACCCTTGGTGAACGGGTCCGCCAGGTTCTCCTGACTCCAAACATCAATTACGGCAATGACTCCAGTCTTTATCAGATCATTCACTGCCATGTGCCTCAACCGCACAATCCTCTTCTTACCATTGAAGAGGTCATTTGATGCCACCGCTGCAGTCGCCTGGTTGTCGCAGTATATCGATACCGCCAAAA
This sequence comes from Iris macrosiphon, assembly GCA_036927795.1. Classification (NCBI taxonomy): domain Eukaryota; kingdom Viridiplantae; phylum Streptophyta; class Magnoliopsida; order Asparagales; family Iridaceae; genus Iris; species Iris macrosiphon. Next base: position 12,400,592 of record JAYESA010000005.1, on the reverse strand, counting down.
TTTGCACACCAACCAATAGAAGATCATAAATGAGCTCCTGAAGCCACTCTGCTTCATCCGCTGTAGCAGCCAGTGCATAAAACACAGATTCTATCGAGGAATGAGAGAGCATAGTCTGCTTCTTTGACTTCCACGATATAGCAACTCCACCCATAGAAAATATATATCCTCCAGTGGACCTTTCGCTTTCTACTTTTGAACTCCAGCTTGCATTACTGAAGCCTTCCACTATTGTCGGATACCCGCTGTAATGCAGTGCATACTTCTGAGTCCTCCTGAGATATCTCATCACTCTCTTCATAGTCTTCCGGTGCTCCACACCTGGGTTGCTCGTGAATTGACTCAGCATCCCCACGACAAAAGCTATGTCAGGCCTTGTGGCAGTTGTTGCATACATCAAACTCCCAATGATGCTTGAATACTCCAACTGCCTGACGCTTTTCCTAGGATTTGGCTTCAGCTTCTTGTCACATCTGTACGGAGTATCGATCCCTGAAAGATCCTGATATCCATAGTGTGTGAGCATCTTCTCGATATAATGAGACAATGACAGCGCCACTCCAGTGTCTGTCCGGATGATCTTTATCCCCAGGATAACATCAGCTTTCCCTAAGTCCTTCATACTGAACTTAGATGAGAGAAACTTCTTTGTCTCAGTGACACGTGCTAGATCCGTACCCAGGATTAGCATGTCGTCCACGTAAAGACAAACGATGACTCCTCTTCCGTCATCCAACTTAGTATAAACGTACTTGTCCGTTTCACTGACCCCGTAGCCGTTTGATCTTATGACTTTATATCAAACTTCTCGTGCCATATTTTGGGAGCTTACTTCAGACTGTATAATGATTTTACCAACTTGTAGACTTTGTCTTCAAGCTCTTTGATGACAAATCCTTCTGGTTGTTGTATGTAAATCTCTTCGGTCAATTCTCCATTCAGGGATGCTGTCTTAACATCATCTGATGAATGACTAGCTTATGTATTGCACTTAGAGCAATCAATATCCTGATGGTCGTCATCCATGCTACTGGAGCATATGTGTCGAAGTAGTCGATCCTCTGCTTCTGAGAAAACCCCTTAGCAACCAGTCTTGCCTTGAACTTGTCAACAGTTCCATCGGCCTTCATCTAATTCCTTTTGAAGATCCACTTGCATCCAATTGGTTTAGCTCCTTCCGGTTGATCGACCATCACCCAAGTGTTGTTAGATTTTATTGAGTCATACTCGTCATTGATAGTCTCCCTCCAGAAGATAGCGTCTCTGGTCTTCATCGCCTCATCATAGGTAAGCGGATCTGCTTCCACATGATATGTGACAAAATCTTCTCCGAAGTCCTTCTGTCTTCTTACCCGCTTAGTTTTCGGTTCTGCGAGTTCTGGTTCGAACGTTGTCTCTGGAATGATAACTTTTTCTTGTACTACATCTTCTTTGGAAGCTTCAGCCTCCTTTGCACCCACACTATTCTCCGAAATATTCGCGATAATAATGTTCTTGTGCCTTACAAATTTATCTTCAAAGAATTCTGCGTTGCGAGATTCAATGATATGATTTGATTCTATATCAAGAAACCTCCGAGCATCACTCTTCTCAGCATAAACCAAGAAGATGGTCTTCTTTGTCCTCTACCCAGTTTCTGAAACTTAAAGTCCGGGAGCTTCACATATGCCAGACACTCCCACACTCGAATAACATTCAAGTTGGGTCCAACTTTGAACCAGAGTTCATGAGGAGTGACATCGGATGTTGCCTACGACACTCTATTCAGGATGAACATAGCCGTCAACGCAGCTTCTCCCCAGAAGCAGTTTGGAAGACCCGTAGTTAACAACATTGAGTTCATCATTTCTGTCAATGTCATGTTCTTCCTCTCAGCTACTCTATTTGATTGAGGTGAATATGAGCAGTCATCTCATTGACAATTTCATGTTCTTTGTAGAACGATACGAATTCAATAGACCTATACTTTCCACCTCGATCACTTCTAAGTCTCTTGAGTTGTTGTCCTGTTTGACATTCAGCTTCAGCCCTGAACTCCTTGAACTTCTCGAATGCTTTGTTCTTTGACTTGAACAGATAGACGAACGCATACTTCGAGTAGTCGTCGATGAATGTAATAAAATACTTCATATTGGCCTTTATGGAGAACTGTTTGAAGTCACAGATATCTGAGTGCACCAACTCCAGAAGATCTGTGCTTCGGTTAACCCGCTTGAAAGAATTTCTAGTGATCTTTGTCTGCGCACAGACCTCACACTTCTCCACCTTCTTACCCCCACATTTGGAGATAAGCCATAGACTAGACATCTTGTTTATTCTATTACAATGAACATGTCATAATCTATTGTGCCATAACTCAAGAGAATAACCAGAAGAAGCGACTGTATTTATCATTATAGCAGGAGTTACAAGTTAAAGTTTGAACATCCCTTCGGTACAGAAAGCTTTTCCGAAGTATGTTCTTTTGAAAGACATCACCATCTGTGCAGCATTAATGTCCATCCTCAAGCCTGCGTTGCAGAGCAGACTTCTTGAGACCAGATTCTTGGCTATCATTGGTACATGCTTCACATCCTGAAGCGTCAGCGACTTTCCCGAAGTCAGGTTCAGTACCACCGTTTTGATCCCTAGTACTTCAGCTTGTGCCTGGTTCGCCACCATAATCTTCTCAGAAGTAGGCTTATAGGTGGTGAACAACTCCTTCTTTGAACAAACATGGCAGGATATGCCAGTGTCCACCCACCAGTCAGAGTCGACATCAGTTGTGATAACCTGCATAATCATAGCAACCTTGTTAGGCTCACATTGCTCTGTCTGTTTGGGCTTGGATCTGCATTCACTCCGGTAGTGGCCCTTCTTGCCATAATTGAAGCAAGTCACTTCGGACTTGGGCTTTGGCTTTGGTTTGAACGAAGCCGACTTTACATTCAGATGGTTGAAGTCTTTCTTTTTCTTGTTGTGAGAAACCTTCTGCTTTCCCTTGGAATTACCAGCATGCACCAAGTTGACTTTTGCCAATTGTTTGGACAGAAAATTCAACTTCAGTTGTCCCCTGGCCTCATCTTCAATGTGAATCCAGTGAAGAAGCTATCTTCGAGCTGGATCTCCATCTTCTTACGCTACATGTCAGTCTTGAACCTCATCCAGCCTGGAGGAAGCTTGGTGACGATAGCCCCCACCATGAACTTATCTTCCTGCTTCATGTCCTCTTCCTCCAGCTTTTGTTGCATCTTCAGAAGTTTCTTGACTTGCGGCAGCATTACCTTCTTGTCTTCAAATTGCAAAGTAAAAAAAACTTTTCAACGAGATAGATTTTAGACATCTTTTCATCAGTTTTGTAATGCTTCTCAAGAGCTTTCCAGACGTCCTTCGCCATCTCTTTCTTGCTGTAAGACTCTGCCATCGAGTCCTCCATTGCATTGAGGATCAATAGCCTGCAGAGGTCGTTGTCTTCTTTCCACTTCTTGTGCGGGTCCTGTGCCACACCAACTTCAAGTTCTCCTCCATCTTCAGGGATGGTAGGTTCCGGATCAACCAACACATAAGCAACTTTGACAAGACAAAGATTCAGAGAGATCTTCCTCTTTCAAATGTTGTAGTGTTCGCCATCAAACTTCTCAAGCTTATAAAAGCTAGTATCGAGAAGGTTTGATCGGTTCTCCATCTTACTCGGATCTTGCTTTGAGATTGTTATTCCCGAGGCTAAATCAAATATGGTAGAACCAGAAGTTGAACTCGAAATCAGGAGTTCACACAAGAGTTCTCTTCCTGATATCTCTCGATCCAACAAGAAGATATTATAAAGGATCTGATTACAACTTGAAACATGATAATAAATGAATCAAAGAAAACTAACTTTTCGTTCTTCCTTGCAATCGCAGTTACAAACGGACAGAACATAGTTACAACTCACAGAAGAGAGGAGAAAGAAGAAGAGACTTTGCTTGCTGGGGTGATAAAGATCACTGTTGCTCAAAGCAAGATTCGTCCCACACGATCTGCTTCCAGGAACCAATAAGTTCACGTAGAGCTTCTGGAACGCTCGCTGTCACCTCTTTCTGGACTCATACGAACTCCCTGGACTCCAATGGTTGCGGCAGCAACAACTCTCTACGTCTCTTCTTTTTCGAAGTAAGTCCTCAAAGAGACGCGAATAGAGTATTTATAGAGAGAGGGTGAAAACCTTACCCGCCCAACAGTTACGGAAAGATAGGAACAAATTAATTACGAATCCCTAAAAGATAGGCACGTATTAATTTCAAATCCCTCAAAAAACGGATCTGAATAACAGACCGTATCTTTCCATAACTGTTCAAATATATCCGCAGCCGCAGCAGCGTATGCGACAGTACATGCAACAGCGCAAGCTGCAACGCATGCGATAACGCATGTGGCAGCCCATGCGATAGCCCATGCGGCAACGCATGCGGCCTGCCCATGCGACCGCCCATGCGACCATGCATGCGACCCGCCCATGCGACTGCTCATGCAGCTCGTGCATAAGAGAGCGTATCAATTGCGCACAAGTGCAAACCCTCTGAATTTTCAAAAATATTAAACTTGGATTTTTTACAATTTTCTGGAATTTTCTGGAAATTTTTCTGTAATTAAAATCAGGGTTTTAATTATTAAATAATTTTTAATTAATAATAAATAATATTAAAATATTATGGAAATAATATTTTATGGTGTAGAATTAAAAACTGGACTTAGGGTAATTTTTCTGGAATTTATCGGGCCCCGGACCTATTTTAAACCACCTAAAAACTATTATTATTTATTTATTTATTTATTTATCTATTTATTTTATTTAATTATTAAACCCAAACCCGGCCCAAACCCTCACCCGCGGCCCAGCCCAATATCCTAACGGGTCGGGTCGGGTTCACCCGAACCCGACCCGCCGCCCGCAGACCCACTCCTCCTCTCTCCCCCCCACGACCGCTCGGCGTGACCGGTTCCCATGCCCCGCTTCCCGAGCCGCCGCCGCTCCGTCCGGCTTGCCCCACGACCCCGCGGCCCTCGCCGCCTTGCCCGGCCTCCCCAACCTCCCCCTGAACCCTATAAATACCCTCGACCCCCCCCTCCGGCCACGACTCCCCGCTCCCTCACCGCCACCCTCGCCCAGCGCCGCCTCGCCCCAAGCCGCCTCGCCCCAGCTCCGCCCCGCAACCGACCCCGCTGCCCTCGATCTCCTCCTCCTCCTTCTTCCCCGCTCCGGCCGCCGCAGCATATCCAGAACCCTAACCCTAGTTCCTCCTCGTGTCGGACACGTTTCGGACACGACACGGATACGAGAAACTCGGTTTTTTTGGACCCTGTTCAGGTACGCGTATCTCTCTGCTCATAACCCCGTTTCTGATTCCGTCTTTTGCGTTGTGAAGCCTGCATGACCCTCTCGGTGTCCGGGCAAATCGCTCGGTGCATCGCGTCCTGTGGTGATCGCGTACCGCGATCCAAAACAGGAAAAACAACGATCCGATTCACCCCGGAACTGGGTACGCCCCGCCAAACGGGACGACTTGGTCGTGCGCGGTCTTCACAGATACATGTGCGCCGTCGATACGGACGTGTGGGATTTCGCAGAAGTCGATTCGGGTGTGCGTGCACACCGGGATAAACCTGTATCCGCGGACACCGTCCCGTATCCGTCTTTTCTGAATCATGCCCTAACTTTTTGTACACACGTCAGATTGAAACAAAACTTGTGCCATCGGACTCGTAGCAATACGCTGGTCCTGTGACCCAAGTTTGGTTCGATTCTGAGAACGTTGACGAAATTGCGTGTCGTGGGCCCCACAGGCCCCGCTCGACGGGCGATTTTGTGATCGGCTCATCGGAATCCAATTCTGGAAGTTCTGTTGGGTTCGTATCATCGTTCCTGACCTGTTGACACTAAGTTTGGTAATTTTGGAGACCTTTGACCCTGACACATTTTTCGGTGCAAAGCGGCCCACATGTGGACCCCGTTTTGACCCGAAATTGTCTTTTTTGTCCTTGTCTCCAAATTGGACTCAAGAACAGGCGTTTCTAGCTATTTGATATCTTCTGAGCATGATGGTAATATTTATTTCAGCATCCGGATACATTTCTAAAATTTTTCCCGAGAACAGAACCGTAGTGGAATTCAAACATCAGGCAAGTAGCTGCACTTCAAGTTTAATCTTTATATTATGATAATTATTTCCTTGCTCTACTAGGACCATTGGATGATTACACTTAGTGTTAGGATTTGGAGTTCATGTCTTGCTTTTCGTGTCGGGAGGGAGAATATTAGGAGGCATGTAGTTTATCCTTCCCCCTGTCCTGACTGCTAGCTGTTGGTACGCGACTGTACCATCAGCCTGATACTCGATTATTCCTGACTGATAGCCGTCTATGACGGCCTGATTAGCCTTATAATCCCCTACATGCCAACTATGTATTCTAAATACACAATCACACACACATAGTTTCTTGTCTTGTTGTAGTTCCATTTTCCTGTCTCATTATATTTTCTGTTTACTCATATCCCTGATTTACAGCAATTAACTCTTAGTTAATTTTACTACTTATTATGCATATTCTTAACATGATACTTAGTCAGTTTTCACTACTTGTCATAAATATTTAGTTTAAGCTTTGTTGTGCATTGGTACTTTGCTCTTTTCCTGACTGGATCCGTTGATATTAGGCGATGATAAAGACTATGCCCCTACCTTTTATAGCCCATATGACGTAGCAGATGATACATTTGAGGAGCCGGTTCCTACTCAGGAGACTACTTTTGAGGAGTAGTTAACCAGTTAGATAGTATTTCCTTTCAGCATAGTAATCGGGTTTGTCCCCGATTTATCTTCTGGTTCTGTAATAAACTGTGGAATTATTTGTCACAATTTGTCTTTTGAAATCTTAGCATTCCTATTTCCTGTTTCCTTGCCTATTTATTTTTGTGAATGAGCTAGATTTTAATTTAACTGTGAATATGACCTAGACAGCGTACTACCGCCGATACTGCGGCGTAGGCTGGACGTACTCACGAACCGGTGCCCGATTCATCTGGGTGCGGGTCGTGACACATTTTTATGGTGGCCCATAGAATCCTTAAATAGGGTAATATCCTAGGACAGAGTATGAAATAAGATTGAGGATTTTAGGAAAAGCTCATTCACAGAATAGGATCTTTTATTTCAAATCTTGATATCATTCCTAGTAAATTTTCCTATCGCCCTTGATTTCCAAGTAATCTATTCTAATCCTCCTATCCCTTAACCTTTCAGAATGGTTCAGACAAGGAATACCGTAGGAGGCACATTCGAACCCGTCGAACAGACTGTGCCTGAAACCCTTGCACTCCCTCCGCCTCCAACTACTCCGACAGTTACTATGGATGGAGCACAGTTACTCGGAGTATTCCAGGGACTTATAGAATCCCAGAAGGAACAGACTGCCCTGCTACGAACTAGCCTTTCAGATGCTCTTCGGTCCCAGGAGGCACCACAAAAGAGGCCAGGAAGTGCCAAGGACTTCAAGAACCTTGGACCCTTGGAATTCTATGGGACTGAAGGTATTCTCTATGTCGATGAATGGATAGAGAATGTGGAGCGACTCCTGAAAACTGCTCGGGTCCCTGATGATCTTAAGGTGCAATCTGCAAGCCTGCAACTATTCGACATAGCTCAGACTTGGTTTAGAGATGAACCTCAGTTATCTGCTCCTGAGCTCACTTGGGAGGATTTTAAGAGGCTGTTCAAGAAGAAGTTCTATCCCGAAGTGGCTCGGGAAGCTCTCGAAAGTCAATTCGAGAGGCTGGAACAAGGTAATCTTTCTGTTGATGAGTACACTGCTGAATTTAGCAGACTGAGCCACTTTGCAGAATATATGGTTCGTACCCCTAAAGATAGAGCCCGTAGATTTAAGAAGGGGTTGTCTCCTGATATTCGCCTTGCTGTCACCACTAGCTGAGCTCGTACATACAAAGCAATCTTGAGCGTGGCACAAGGTGTTGAAAGAGACATGGGACCTAGACTAAAGCGGGAAAGAGATACTGGAAGTATGGTACCCCACAAACGCCCATTCCAACCGCAACTACATCAGAGGGCCCCGCAACAAACCCAGCGTCCTCTCCCTCGAGCCACAGCACCCCAACACCAAACTCAAGGACAGAACCAACAAGCTCCCCCTTGTGGCTATTGTCAAAAACAAGGTTATACTTGGCAAGTTTGTAGAAAGAGGCTAGGTGCCTGTCTATATTGTGGATCAGCAACACATCAAATGAAGGTCTGTCCTGCTGCTCAAGGACGCCAACTGCACAAAAAGTTCCAGGACAGGCCAGGCCCCCAGCAGCGCAGCAGAGAGGACCCCCACTCCCAACTCAACAACATCGCTTTGCTCAGCACCAGCATCAGCAACAGAGGAGTGCACCTCAACAAGGCCGTGCTTTTACAATGACTCTAGAGAAAGCTGAAGCCACAGCAGATGTGATAACAGGTTCTGTACTTATAAATTCATTACCAGCCATTACTTTATTTGATTCTGGAGCTTCACATTCATTCATGTCCGTAGATTTTCTTATGAAGCATAGCTTAGTCACAGAACCTCTTAGGAATTGTTATAAGATCATTACCGGTGGAGGAATTATCCCGGTTAGTGATGCATGTAACAATTGTCTTATTACACTATGTGGGAGAGAATTATATGCTAGGCTACTCGTAATGCCAATTCTCAGTTTCGATATTATTCTGGGTATGGATTGGTTGAGTCAGCATCATGCCACTATAGATTGTCACAGAGGTAGTGTAATCTTCAGGCCCCCTGACAAGCCAGAATTTGAATTCGCTAGAGGTTCTAGAGAATTGGGTAGTAACCAAATTTGTGGAGCCCTAGTACCAGAAGAAGTGCCACTACCTATCATTTCTGAATATCTTGATGTCTTCCCTGAGGATCTCCCAGGATTACCCCCAGATCGAGAAGTTAAATTCTCTATTGACTTAGTGCCAGGAGCAGCGCCAGTATCTCAAAATCCATATAGAATCAACAAGAAAGAGATAGTAGAATTAAATGAGCAGATAAAAGAGTTAGAAGACAAATGCTTTATTAGGTCTAGTGTTTCACCCTGGGGAGCTCCAGTATTATTTGTGCCAAAGAAGGATGGAACATCTCGAATGTGTATTGACTATAGGGCTCTGAATGCTTTAACAATCAAGAATAAGTATCCCCTACCAAGGATAGATGATTTATTTGATCAATTAAGCGGAGCTCGGGTATTTTCGAAGATTGACTTGAGGTCTGGTTACCATCAAGTAAGGGTGAGAAAGGAAGACATCCCTAAAACTGCTTTCAATATCCGGAACGGACATTACAAATTCTTAGTGATGCCTTTCGGGTTGACTAATGCTCCAGCAGTATTTATGAATTTAATGAACAAAGTCTTCCAGCAATATCTAGACAAATTTGTAGTGGTTTTCATTGATGATATTTTGATTTATTCCAAGACTCCAGAAGAACATGAAGAGCACTTGAGGCTGGCATTGGAGACATTAAGGAAGGAAAAACTTTATGGAAAACTATCTAAATGTGCATTCTTCCTAGACAAAGTAGAATTTTTGGGACATATTATAACTGGAGATGGCATAGCAGTAGATCCTAAGAAGATAGCAGCAGTAGAATCATGGCCCACTCCAGACTCTGTAGCAGAAATTAGAAGTTTCCTGGGACTAGCTGGCTATTATCGAAAGTTTGTGAAAGACTTTGCTAGAATTGCTGAACCAATGACGAAATTAACAAGGAAGGATGGAGAATTTATATGGACTGATGAATGTCAACATACTTTTGAAGAATTAAAGAAAAGGCTGACTACTGCCCCTATTTTGACCTTACCATCTGGAACCGGAGGATTCGCTATATACAGTGATGCTTCTGGAAAAGGTCTAGGTTGTGTATTGGAGCAGAACAAAAAGGTAATAGCATATGCTTCTAGACAGCTTCGACCTCATGAAAAGAACTATCCAACTCATGACTTAGAATTAGCAGCTGTTATCTTTGCTCTTAAGCTATGGAAGCATTATCTTTATGGAGAAATGGTGGAAATTTTTACAGATCACAAAAGTTTAAAATATATCTTTACTCAAAAAGAGCTGAACATGAGACAAAGAAGGTGGCTGGAGTTAATGAAAGATTTTGACATCACCCTTCAATATCATCCGGGGAAGGCCAACGTAGTTGCTGATGCTCTAAGCAGATATCCTATAGCAATGTACTTGACGATGGACCGACACTTGCTTGAGGACTTGGAAAGTTTGGGAATTGAGATAATTATTCCAGTAATAGAAGGTCAAATGATAAATTTGAAGATCCAATCTACCTTAATAGATAAGATTAAGGAGACTCAATTTCAAGACGAAGGCCTACGAAGCATTCAAGGCCAAGTGCAAGCTGGATTATTGGAAGAATTCAAAATTCATGAAGATGGATCACTAAGACATGGAGATAGATTATGTGTACCTCAAGGAGATATAAGAGAAGAAATTATGCAAGAGGCACACAGATCGCAATACTCTATACATCCAGGAGCCAACAAAATGTACAAGGACCTAAGGATGCATGTTTGGTGGTATGGCATGAAAAGAGAAGTAGCCAAGTTCGTATCTCGTTGCTTAGTGTGCCAACAAGTCAAGGCTGAAAGACAAATACCTGGGGGATTGCTTCAACCACTACCCATTCCGGAGTGGAAGTGGGAACATATTACTATGGATTTTATTTCTGGACTTCCAAGGACACCTAGTGGGAAGGATGCAATATGGGTGATAGTGGATAGGCTGACCAAGTCTGCACATTTTCTACCCTTCAAAGTAGGGCTATCTACGGAAAAGTTGGCAGATTTATATATTCGACAGATTGTTAAATTGCATGGAGTTCCAGTAAGTATTGTCTTCGACCGAGATTCAAGATTTACCTCTCACTTCTGGAGGAGCTTACAAGCTAGCTTGGGGACTCAACTCAAATTCAGCACAGCTTATCATTCCAAAACCGATGGACAATCTGAACGTACAATTCAGACACTTGAAGATATGCTCCGTACATGTGTTCTAGATTTTGGAGGATCGTGGGAAGATTATCTACATCTTGTGGAGTTCTCTTATAATAACAGTTACCAAGCAAGTATTGAAATGACTCCATTTGAGGCCTTATATGGACGAAGATGTCGTACCCCACTATCATGGGATGATGTAGGAGAAAGAGCTTTACTGGGACCAGAGATGGTGGTCGATTCAACCGAGAAGGTGAAACAAATAAGGGAAAGACTTCGTGTGGCTCAAGACAGGCAACGACATTGGGCAAATAGCCATCGAAGACCATTGGAATTTGAGGTAATCAATTTATGAAATTCAAGTTAATTTAACACTATGATTATGGAACTAAGACTTGATTATGACTTTATTAAAGGTTGGAGAATTAGTATTCTTGAAGATTTCTCCGACACGTGGCACCATTAGGTTCGGAAGGAGCGGAAAACTCAGCCCAAGTTTTATTGGACCGTTTGGCATACAGGAGAGAATCGGAGAAGTGGCATACCGTCTGACATTGCCACCCTCTCTGGATGGGGTCCATAACGTATTCCACGTGTCGCAACTGAGAAAATACGTGTCAGATCCAAGTCATATTTTGGATCATTTAGAGCTCGAAGTGGGCCCAAGCTTGACTTACCAAGAGCAACCTGTGGGGATACTGGACCGAACGGAGAAAGTCCTAAGGAATCAAGTTATTCCCCTTGTTCGTATAGCTTGGAAGCATCATTCTCCCGGCGAATCCACCTGGGAGCGAGAAGACGAGATTAGGGAGCGCTACCCCTATCTTTTTGAACCTTGAGGTATATTTTAACTCGATCTTCCTTTTGTGCCATTGTTATTTTAAATTTCGAGGACGAAATTTTTATAAGTTGGGTAGATTGTAAACCCCCTGAATTTTCAAAAATATTAAACTTGAATTTTTCACAATTTTCTGGAATTTTCTGGAATTTTTTCTGTTATTAAAATCAGAGTTTTAATTATTAAATGATTTTTAATTGATAATAAATAATATTAAAATATTATGGAAATAATATTTTATGGTGTAGAATTAAAAACTGGACTTAGGATAAATTTTCTGGAATTTATCGGGCCCCGGACCTATTTTAAATCACCTAAAAACTATTATTATTTATTTATTCATTTATTTATTTATTTATTTATTTATCTATTTATTTTATTAAATTATCAAACCCAAACCCGGCCCAAACCCTCACCCGCGGCCCAGCCCAATATCCTAACGGGTCGGGTCCACCCGAACCCGACCCGCCGCCCGCAGACCCGCTCCTCCTCTCTCCCCCCACGACCGCTCGGCGTGACCGGCTTCCACGCCCCGCTTCCCGCGCCGCCGCCGCTCCGTCCGGCTCGCCCCACGACCCCGCGGCCCTCGCCGCCGTGCCCGGCCTCCCCAACCTCCCCCTGAACCCTATAAATACCCTCGAACCCCCCCTCCGGCCACGACTCCCCGCTCCCTCACCGCCACCCTCGCCCAGCGCCGCCTCGCCCAGCGCCGCCTCGCCCCAAGTCGCCTCGCCCCAGCTCTGTCCCGCAGCCGACCACGCTGCCCTCGATCTCCTCCTCCTCCTTCTTCCCCGCTCCGGCCGCCGCAGCATTCCCAGAACCCTAACCCTAGTTCCTCCTCGTGTCGGACACGTATCGGACACGACACGGATACGAGAAACCCAGTTTTTTTTGGACCCTGTTCAGGTACGCGTATCTCTCTGCTCATAACCCCGTTTCTAATTCTGTCTTTTGCGTTGCAAAGCCTGCATGACCCTCTCGGTGCCCGGGCAAACCGCTCGGTGCATCGCGTCCTGTGGTGATCGCGTACCGTGATCCAAAAACAGAAAAAATAATGACCCGATTCACCCCGGAACTGGGTACGCCCCGCCAAACGGGACGACTTGGTCGCGCGCGGTCTTTACAGATACATGCGCGCCATCGATACGGATGTGTGAGATTTTACAGAAGTCGATTCGGGTGTGCGTGCACACCGGGATCAACGCGTATCCGCAGACACCGTCCCGTATTCGCCTTTTCTGAATCATGCTCTAACTTTCTGTACACACGTCGGATTGAAACAAAACTTGCGCCATCGGACTCGTAGCAATACGCTGGTCCTGTGACCCAAGTTTGGTTTGATTCTGAGAACGTTGACGAAATCGCGTGTCGTGGGCCCCACAGGCCCCGCTCGACGGGCAATTTTGTGATCGGCTCATCAGAATCCAATTCTGGAAGTTTTATTGGGTTCGTATCATCGTTCCTGACCTGTTGACACTAAGTTTGGTTATTTTGGAGACCTTTGACCCTGACACATTTTTCGGTGCAAAGCGGGCCCACATGTGGACCCCATTTTGATCCGAAATTGCCGTTTTTGCCCTTGTCTTCAAATTGGACTCAAGGACAGGTGTTTCTAGCTATTTGATATCTTCTGAGCATGATGGTAATATTTATTTCAGCATCCGGATACATTTCTGAAAATTTTTCCGAGAACAGAACCGTAGTGGAATTCAAACATCAGGCAAGTAGCTGCACTTCAAGTTTAATCTTTATATTGTGATAATTAGTTCCTTGCTATACTAGTACCATTGGATGATTACACTTAGTGTTAGGATTTGGAGTTCATGTCTTGATTTTCGTGTTGGGAGGGAGAATACTAGGAGGCATGTAGTTTACCCTTCCCCCTGTCCTGACTGCTAGCTGTTGGTACGCGACTGTACCATCAGCCTGATACTCGATTATTCCTGACTGATAGCCGTCTATGACGGCCTGATTAGCCTTATAACCCCCTACATGCCAACTATGTATTCTAAATACACAATCACACACACATAGTTTCTTGTCTTGTTGTAGTTCTATTTTCCTGTCTCATTATATTTCCTGTTTACTCATATCCCTGATTTACAGCAATTAACTCTTAGTTAATTTTACTACTTATTATGCATATTCTTAACATGATACTTAGTCAGTTTTTACTACTTGTCATAAATATTTAGTTTAAGCTTTGTTGTGCATTGGTACTTTGCTCCTTTCCTGACTGGATCCGTTGATATTAGGCGACGATAAAGACTATGCCCCCACCTTTTATGGCCTATATGACGTAGCAGATGATACATTTGAGGAGCCGGTTCCTACTCAGGAGACTACTTTTGAGGAGTAGTTAACCAGTTAGCTAGTATTTCCTTTCAGCATAGTAATCGGGTTTGTCCCCGATTTATCTTCTGGTTCTGTAATAAACTGTGGAATTATTTGTCACAATTTGTCTTTTAAAATCTTAGCATTCCTATTTCCTGTTATTATCCTTGCCTATTTATTTTTGTGAATGAGCTAGATTTTAATTTAACTGTGAATATGACCTAGACAGCGTACTACCGCCGATACTGCGGCGTAGGCTGTGTCACGCCCCGATCTCCCGCAGGCAAATCGACCGTTCCCGCTAGGCGGGAATCACCCTCGCCAGTGCTCCCGCAGAACGATCGCTTAACCCATCCGAGCGTGATGCCGCACGAGCGTGATCCACGTCCGTGCAAGGCCATGGTTCATTGGCTGGCGGCAAGAGTTCTAAGCCACAGAGTCGCACAGATTGTCCGAGTGCAGCGGAGTCATGAACGCATAGGCGATCGGTAACAGGTTCACTGAGTCGACAATATAGCGGAAGTATTGAAACACAAGTTCAAGTAAAGCAAGCTCTTTTATTAATATGAACATGTGTTACAGGCGGCGTATAGCCGAGATTATAAGTCGCTCAAGCCTCTCTCTGAAACAGTATAAGCGTGCCAAGTGGCTACAATTGTGGAATGATTGTACAGGCGATGTTCAGGCAACGCTCCAACATTATGTCTTGTATATGTGATTCTGTTCCGGACGCACCGTTGCAAGGCTTCAGAGGGAACTCCTGGCCTTAGCACGCACGTTGGAGGCATCCGCACCGAACGAGGTTCTCCCGCACCCTGCATACAAACTGGTGGATTATCAGTACATTGAATGCACTGGTGGGGAAGTTACTCGCCCGCTCGACAAATCCAAACACGTAATATAAGTTTCGTACACAACTATTAAGTTGTCTCTCTAGTTGCCTTAGGATCAGTTTCATGCAGATATTGAATAGCCTATCGTGTCGGGCAGTGCGCCGTGCGATGTTAGAGGAAACACGACGAGACTTACCAACTTACCATCTCCTTCCCTGTCCAAGGCAAACATTGAAGCAAACATCGTTAATTCAAGCACGGGCAAGTATAACATTCAGGAGGCATAGCATATGCAAACAGGAGGGTCATTTTAACATGATCGTTCAGGTGTTCAGTTGTTTCTTGATGCGATGCAATGACTCGTACGCGGATAGCCGCTAAGCGAGGATGACTTATCTATATGAACACGGTCGCTGGCAAAGCCACTATGGACGTAGCCGGGGACAAGGGTAGCATGCTACGAGAGTACACGAGGCGCTGCAAGCTACCCAGTCCCGAACACGACGACTACACACGAGCTCCATCCGGACCGGATCGGCCCCGGTGCCCCGGTGACCGTCCGTGGAACTAGTCCGCGACATGCACTTTCTTTTTGGGTCATTCAATTATCACGAGATACACGAGAACACGCGTGCACTTTGAACAAGAGAACACGAGAACACGAGTGCACGGGAACACGAGTACACGAGTACACGGGATACTTGGATCTTGTTCTTTGTACAATAACTTGTCTTGATGCATTCCCCTGGTTCGAGGCTGCTTGGTGACCTAACGGTCCTGGATACTTGCAGGGTCAATCATACACGGAACGACTACTGAGTAGTCTCCCGGAGTTGGATGAAAACACGGCAACATTCAAGCAGACAAGCATGCGTTTCTAGGAACATAAGCAGGCACGTTGCTCGGGCCCGAAGTTAAGCCGAGAGGTGATTAGGGACTTAGCATGCGACGGTCTGAACATATATAAGCAGTATTTCATTTTCATGTTCTAGCAAGCAATACAAGTTGGGATTATTCCCTTAGCTAGGTGCGTTGGATTTATTAGCATGTAGGGGGTTATCACCTAGCGACTAGCATGAATATTCCAGATTTTATGTGTGCTGGCTAAGCAAAGACAAGTTTACCGTAGCCACCCACCTTAGTGATGATTCGCCTCGGTAGAGCGATACGCCGAGCGAGCCTCTGAAAGCCTAAGCCGGATTCCTGTAGGGACAAGTCTGGATATCCTTTGCTTCTCCTTTGAGGCAAAGCGGGTCGAGACAGCTGCACGATTGCCGTTTGAGACGGCAGTCCGCTTGAGCGGAACGGGGTGTTACATCCTACCCAACTTAGAAAAAGTCTCGTTCTCGAGACTTACTAAGGACAAGCAGTAATCTAGGGTTGAGGCAATCCTAGACAAGTCGTTGCACTTGTTCATTTGGATATTCACTTGCACAAGCTTCAAAATCAGCATATCGCTTAGACTGGATCGTGCGCACTTTCGAAATGCATTTCTAGCGTGAATACGTCAACCAGCTTAGTGATAGCGAAGTCTTAGCACTCGAGTTTCACCGTTTCTTAAGTCTTGGATGGTGCACTAGTTCAAGGCGTCCCTCGAATAGATGCATTCAACCAAACTTAGGGTTAGTGAAAATCGGACAAGCTACTAGCGATACTCTCAAGGGTTCGCACAGGTTGGCACAAAGGCCACTCGCAGCATACAACCAGACAAGCAAGCATATCATTCAAAAAGTATTTTGAAAGTATTTAGACTTATTGTTGGAATATCCCATCGAGGCATTGAGAGAGAGCGTGCACATAACCCACGAACGAGCTTTCGAAACAGAGATATCGAATTGAAGGCCAAAGGCGTAGAAGCCAGGATCTGATACCAACATGTCACGCCCCGATCTCCCACAGGCAAATCGGCCGTTCCCGCTAGGCGGGAATCACCCTCGCCAGCGCTCCCGCGGAATGATCGCTTAACCCATCCGGGCGTGATGCCGCACGAGTGTGATCCACGCCCGTGCAAGGCCATGATTCATTGGCTGGCGGCAAGAGTTCTAAGCCACAGAGTCGCACAGATTGTCCGAGTGCAGCGGAGTCATGAACGCATAGGCGATCGGTAACAGGTTCACTGAGTCGACAATATAGCGGAAGCATTGAAACACAAGTTGAAGTAAAGCAAGCTCTTTTATTAATATGAACATGTGTTACAGGCGGCGTATAGCCGAGATTACAAGTCGCTCAAGCCTCTCTCTCTGAAACAGTATAAGCGTGCCAAGTGGCTACAATTATGGAATGATTATACAGGCGATGTTCAGGCAACGCTCCAACATTATGTCTTGTATATGTGCTTTTGTTCCGGACGTACCGTTGCAAGGCTTCAGAGGGAACTCCTGGCCTTAGCACGCACGTTGGAGGCATCCGCACCGAACGAGGTTCTCCCGTACCCTGCATACAAACTGGTGGATTATCAGTACATTGAATGCACTGGTGGGGAAGTTACTCGCCCGCTCGACAAATCCAAACACGTAATATAAGTTCCGTGCACAACTATTAAGTTGTCTCTCTAGTTGCCTTAGGATCAGTTTCATGCAGATATTGAATAGCCTATCGTGTCGGACAGTGCGCCGTGCGATGTTAGAGGAAACACGGCGAGACTTACCAACTTACTATCTCCTTCCCTGTCCAAGGCAAACATTGAAGCAAACATCGTTAATTCAAGCACGGGCAAGTATAACATTCAGGAGGCATAGCATATGCAAACAGGAGGGTCATTTTAACATGATCGTTCAGGTGTTCAGTTGTTTCTTGATGCGATGCAATGACTCGCACGCGGATAGCCGCTAAGCGAGGATGACTTATCTATATGAACACGGTCGCTGGCAAAGCCATTATGGACGTAGCCGAGGACAAGGGTAGCATGCTACGAGAGTACACGAGGCGCTGCAAGCTACCCAGTCCCAAACACGACGACTACACACGAGCTCCATCCGGACCGGATCGGCCCCGGTGCCCCGGTGACCGTCCGTGGAACTAGTCCGCGACATGCACTTTCTTTTTGGGTCATTCAATTATCACGAGATACACGAGAACACGAGAACACGCGTGCACTTTGAACAAGAGAACACGAGTGCACGGGAACACGAGTACACGAGTACACGGGATACTTGGATCTTGTTCTTTGTACAATAACTTGTCTTGATGCATTCCCCTGGTTCGGGGCTGCCTGGTGACCTAACGGTCCTGGATACTTGCAGGGTCAATCATACACGGAACGACTACTGAGTAGTCTTCCGGAGTTGGATGAAAACACGGCAACATTCAAGCAGACAAGCATGCGTTTCTAGGAATATAAGCAGGCACGTTGCTCGGGCCCGAAGGTAAGCCGAGAGGTGAAACCGTTAGGGACTTAGCATGCGACGGTCTGAACATATATAAGCAGTATTTCATTTCCATGTTCTAGCAAGCAATACAAGTTGGGATTATTCCCTTAGCTAGGTGCGTTGGATTTATTAGCATGCAGGGGGTTATCACCTAGCGACTAGCATGAATATTCCAGATTTTATGTGTGCTGGCTAAGCAAAGACAAGTTTACCGTAGCCACCCACCTTAGCGATGATTCGCCTCGGTAGAGCGATACGCCGAGCGAGCCTCTGAAAGCCTAAGCCGGATTCCTGTAGGGACAAGTCTGGATATCCTTTGCTTCTCCTTTGAGGCAAAGCGGGTCGGGACAGCTGCACGATTGCCGTTTGAGACGCCAGTCCGCTTGAGCGAAACGGGGTGTTACAGGCTGGACGTACTCACGAACCGGTGCCCGATTCATCTGGGTGCGGGTCGTGACAACAAGCGCCTGTACCGATGCTGACGTGCTAAGTGTGCAGACACGTATTAATTTTAAATCCCTCAAAAAATGGATCTGAATAACAGACCATATCTTTCCATAACCGTTCAAATATATCCGTAGCAGCAGCAACGCATGCGGCAATGCAAGTCACTGCGCATGCAGCCGCCCATCAATTGCGCACAAACGCCTGCGCCAATGCTGACGTGCTAAGTGCAAAGTGCGCCACTTTTCGCCCTTGCGTCCGAGCCCGAGTCGCTAAGGGGCTTAGCTCCTATGTAATATATTCCAAGAGAATGACAAAAAGCATAAATGCTTTAATTAAGGAGTTAATCCTTCTTCATCCTAATAAAATACCCCCACATGGCACCCATGTGCCTCACCACACCCCATGTGCACACCTAAACACAAGCAAAGCATTATATTGAGATACCCACTTGGTGGTGTAGCCAATGTGGGACTATCTTTCATAGTCCAAAGGCAAAAACACCAACAATCTATAGAACTTCATGCAACCTTCTTATGCCAATGACCTGCTACCTAATATGCAGCTCTTCAAGCAATCATTTAGTATTTACATTAAACAACTCCCAAATTTTCCTTGAAAGAGACTTCATAACTTGTACCTTTATCTAGAATTACCTAGAGCTCTTCCTGACCGCAAACAATCACCACAGCAAAAGTTTAATGGACTACACTACACATATACAATAATTTAGAAGGCCCGAGTTATCCAGTTCTTTACACTGATCACTTGATTCAGGAGGTTGAGATATTTATGTCAACTTCCGCTTGGATATAATTACAAGATCAGTACTTTGAAGTTTGAACATAAAGAACCACTCATATCGATGTGCCAAAGAGTTATTACTTAGGTGGTTGAGAGACTTCTTTGGGAAAGGGGGGAACCTAAAATTTGAAACAATGATGGGCAGGATGCTTGTCAAAGATGCTTTACCTGATTAAGCATTGTTGACATAAAATAGTTTCTTGACCGTTAATTTCTCAACATGATGGTCGACCACTTAATCGAAAAATACAATAACCAGCCAACTTTTTATTTATATTTGTTAGAAAAGGGCAACCAACCTTAAAGACTTCACCTTTTCCAAGGGAGGTTCTCAACCATCCTACTTTCTCCTTTTGGCTTTTCTACCTCATATCAAGTACTTGGTTCTCATCTTCTTCATATGAAGACATTGGTATCAAAACATACCATAGAAACATGAACAATAAATGTAATAAAAAAGAAGAAGGTATCATTGTGTCATTGATCATGCCACCATTTGGATACAAATTCGAAGAGTTCAATAATTAAGGAATCATTTAATTCTCAGGAAAAGGAATTAGGCCTCAAATCTAGATTCCTAAATGCGTTTGGTTAGTTCTTGAATCAGGAGCTCTTCCTCAATTCCACCTTCCGATGGGAATATAAATAAGAGGCCAAAAGCAGAAAAGGATAAGGAATTACGAAGGTGTCTACAGAAATGACGAAATACGATTCCTAGATACGCCAACATAGTGATCGACAGAATTGCAGGAATTATACGATAATTCCTCAATTCTGCACCATAATTCTAGTATCCAGTTGTGGCACGCGTTTTAGAAGCTCCAATCATCAGTCCCTTCACCTCTTTGTTTTAGAATTTTTTTTATATGTTTCTCATAACCTCGGCATTAATCCAAGTGACTAGACATAGAGACACCTGCAATGCCTCCAATATATCAGCCTCTCTCTACCTTCCTAGTTTCAAGAAATGTATACCTTAACATGCTGCTTCACAATACCTGCATCTTCTTTACCACAAGTTGCCAACAACAAAGCAAAAAACCTTATGTCATATTAACACTACAAGAGGTTTTCCCCTCAGGTTGGGCAACAGAGAGTCTTATAGCAACAAGAATCTTGCCTATTTCATCCATGTCTACAATAGAGAAAGGACAAAAATTATTTCACATAATTGTGCAGAAAGCAGGAATAGTGACTTCTACATAGTGACCTAACTTAGACAACTACTCCAAAAGCATCTACATTACCAACAAAGGAAAAGTGTAAACTGAAAAATAAAAAAAAATAGACAACTACTCCAAATGCATCTACATTGGTTACACTCTCCAATAGATAAAAAAAAAATTACTAGATGAACAAGGTCCTATGACTTAGTTTGCAGATTTGGTGGACCGGTCACCCAAAAGGTGTCATATGTGCACATTAACGTTAATTATTTTATTTATGGGGTATAGTAATGGTTAAACTTTGATATTTGCATTCCCCACATGAGTTTTTATTTATTTTAAGCCCATTTAGTTGACATGTTTCAATAATGATGTGCAACACGACTTTTCATTTCGAATCTACGTGGCATGCACCCATACGTGCACGCACCAAGTTGCCTATCTTGGACCTTCTTCTATTGATGCATAACACACAGGGTTCGGAATGAAAAATTGGGATAGAAAATCATATTGAATAGCATTATTTTGGGTGGTCATCTCCACCATATCTACAAAATGTACTTGAAAGAGAAAGAAAGAAAGAAAGAAAGAAAGAAAACTCTAAAGT
Organism: Iris macrosiphon; assembly: GCA_036927795.1. Classification (NCBI taxonomy): domain Eukaryota; kingdom Viridiplantae; phylum Streptophyta; class Magnoliopsida; order Asparagales; family Iridaceae; genus Iris; species Iris macrosiphon. The sequence continues at coordinate 12,379,190 of JAYESA010000005.1, read as the reverse complement.
CAGATTGCTCCAATGTTGTAAGCAGAGTATGCAACAACACCAGGATATCAAACATAAACTAACATAACCATTTGCATCCTCCCTTTCCATGCCAAAACTTAAAATGCTAATCAATCTACAAACTCGATCTTGACCATTCTGATGAGCACATACTCTCTAAATCTAGCATTCATTGGAACCAAAGAGTATGCTAAATAACTGACATATAATAAATAGCAAGCTAATGATGGCATCCCCATAAGCACAACGAAAAAGATGTTACCACCAAAATGCAGAAGAATTTTTTTTGCTTTTTTCCTTGTACATATCGCGCTTTGATCACATCGTTGAACTCTCCATCACTGTTCACAAACAACGTCTTCACTACTCCGCTTTCCGGTGGCTGTTCGGATGGTTGCCACATGGTCGGTACACCACGCAACGGTCATTCATTGAGGAAGAGGTGGGGCCGAAGGTGGCCCACATAGCTAGAGGGTGAGAGAGTTGTAAGCATTTGGTAGTAAACTTAGCATTACTGCAAACTAAATGGGTTCGATATTGCTTACCATTTTCCCCAGCAGAAAGAGAAATTACTGGGTGAACCTGGTCTATACCATCTTATATGCAGATACGGTGGACATGGTCACCCAAGACATGGCGTGTCTCCCTTAACATCAACTACGTTATTTATGGGATGTTGTTGAACTGTTAAATTTTGAAAGACCCATTATGTTGACAAGTTTCATGTCATGCAACATGACTTTCTATTCCGATCTTCCAGCACAAATCTTATGTGGCATGCGCCCACGTCTGCATGCACCAAGTTGCATGTCTTGCACCTTCTACTGTTGGTGCATGCCACGTAGGATTCGTCGTGGAATATGGGAATATAAATACTATTACATAGCATTACTCTTGAAATCATGGGTTGTTATGTCCGCCAAATCTGCAAAATGAAAAACTTGTAAACAAAAACTAAAGTCAGGTTGCTACAAATGTTATAATCAGAGCATGCAACACCCCCACGAGATCAAACTTAGTTTAGCAAACCATTTGCATCCTCCCTTTCCATGTCGAATCTTAAACTGCTAATCAAACTCTTAGAAGCCAGGAGCGAGAGCAGAAAAGCACGAATATTTAGAAGAGTCTAAAGTTGAAAGTATAATGAAAGTATGCGCTAATAAATTTTTTATGTTCATTAATTATTGTTATCAAGATTTATAGGTATCTTAATATTTATTATATTTTATAAATTTTAGTTCAAAGTTACAGAGAAATCATTCGCATGGTAATTTTTATGATGTCAAGGTAAGTAATCATTAGCTTTTCGTTACTTTGATGAAAGTGTAATAAAAAATCTCCAACTTTCTCCCTAAAACTAATGTCATTTTAAAAAAAATTGTCCATGTTATGGGAAGCGCTATCGTCACATGGAAAACGCACTCCAGTCGCATAAAAAACGAGCTCCTGCCACCGGAAAAACGAGCTCCTGCCACCGAAAAAACGAGCTTTCAAATAAGAAATGGCAAATCGAGATTCTTACCGAGATTCATTGGCCTCCTAGAAAACTCTGGCTTCTAAGATCAAACTACAAATTCTTCACCATACTCTCTCTAAATAACTCATATATATAGTAGCAATCTAAAGCAATTGCATTCCCGTAACAACAACAACAACAACAACAACAACAAATGTTAGGCAAATTCTATCGGCACTACAAAATTTGTTTAGGACAGCCTAAATTTTGATATTTTTTTTACAAGTTTGCCATCGAAAAATTGCTCCAGGCACGTCAATTTTTTTTCCAGGACTGTCAACATAGTGACAGTCCTATAGAAGGAGGAGAACAGAAGAAGAAGAAGAAGAAGACGAAGAAGCAGCGTAGGGGCGGGCGGTGGCGACGACTGCGGGGCAGACGGCGGGGTGCGGGGGCGGGAGACGGCACGGGACGAAGGTGCGGGGTGCGGGATGGGAGCGTACGGGGTGCAGGGCCGGAGGTTCAGGGTGCGGGACGCACGCAGGGCGGGGCTGCGACGAGCGGGGATGGCGCGGGGCGAAGTTGCAGCGTGTGGGACGAGCGTGGGGTGGGCGCGTGTGGGTTGCGAGACACGCGCGGGGCAGCCTACCTCCTCCTCCTCCTCCTTCGCCTCCTCCCGCCACCTCCTTCTCATCCTCTTGCCACCGCCTCCTCCTCCTCCCGCCGCTGCCTCCTCCTCCTCAGGCATGTGGGATTGGGGTTAGGGTTGGGCTGTCCTGAGTAAAACTTGGGTTCTCCTCAGTAAAAATTAAAAAAGCCTGGGCTGTTCTGAAGCAATGTGCCGTCATAAGCAAAAAATGTAGTGCCTATATAATTTGCCAAAATATTACCACCAAAATGAAGAAGAAAGAAATCTCCTCCTTCAGAGCGCTCTCATCACCCAAAACCAGCAGCCCTAGGACAACCTTTAGCAGCGGGATGGACTAAGGTTCATATCACGTCCCGATCTCCCACAAATAATCGGCCGTCCCCGCTAGGCGAGAATCACCGCGCCAGCGATTCTGCGGGACGATCGCTTGACCCACCTGGGTGTGATGTCGCACACGCGTAAGCCGTGCCCGTGCAAGGCCGTGATACGAACAGACGGTAAGAGGTCTAAGCCACATAGTCGAACAAATTATCCGAGTGCAGAGGAATTATAAACGCACAAGCGATTGGTAACAAGTTCACAGAGTCGTCAATAGAGGAAGCATTGAATGACACAAGTATAGAATTAAAATAAGCTCTTTATTGATATTGAACAAGTGTTACAATCGACGCTAGGCTGAGTTTACAAGTCGCTCAAGCCTCTCTCTCTCTGAAATAGTAAAAGCGTGTCAAGTGGCTACATTTGTGGAATAATACATAGGCGATATTTCAATATTATGTCTTGTATATGTGCTTCAGTTCCGGACGCAACGCTCCCAGGCTCCAGAGTGAACTCCGAGCCTTAGGACGCACGAAGGAGGCACCCGCACTGAACGAGATTTTTTCGCACCCTGCAAGCAATCTTGTGGGTTATCAGTACATGAATGCACTGGTGGGGAGGCTTCTTGCCCGCTCGACAAATCTAAACTTGTTATATAGGTTCTGTGCACCATCTATTAAGTTATCTTTTTCTAGTTTTGCCTTAGGATCAGTTTCATGGCAATGATGAATAGCCTAACTCGTATGGCAGTGGGTCGTGCGATATAAAGGAACACGGTGAGACTTATCAACTTACCATCATTCCTTCCCTGTCCAAGGCAAACCAAGTTAAATCAAGCACAAGCATTTATAATAAAATCCAGGGGCAATAGCATATGCAAACACAAGTGTAGTGAGCGAGATTATGTTTTGGGTGCACGAGTATACAGTTTATCCAGAAGTGTTACAATGGATGTTCAAGTGTTCAATAGGTTGCTCAGGTTGCATAATTTGTATAGATGACTTATACTCATATTGTTTAGGTATTTTAATTTACTGGATGAGATGCAATGACTCGCATGCGGATTTCCGCTAAGCGAGGATGACCTATCTATATGAACAGGAGTCGCTGGACAGCCATTATGGACATAGTCGCAATAAGACGGTGGTCCCGGTGCCCCGGTAATTGATCGAACTTATCCGTGCTAGCTATAACTAGCACGACTAACAGATTTTTTCCAAGGCCGGATCGGTCCGGCTGCTCCGATGCCCCGTCCGTGGAAATCAAGCTTGTGCACAAGCGTTCGCGACCAAGCGAGCCTCTTTTATTTGTTCTTTCTTTATTATGAGTAAACGGCAATGGTTATAGGCGCAGGTAATGAGCCTCGCTATAAGCCATCCCAGGCCATTCCTGACTCATTTGTTCCTTGCATCTTTATTCGTTACGGGCTCCCCGAGCCATTCTTTTTGTGCCATTCACTTAGTGTCGTTCTTTAGTGCTGTTCAATTTATTTATTCTTTTACTTGTAAATTACTTTTAAGTTTTCTTATCATCCTTGCAGCTCCCGATATGAGAACTACCTTGGAGACCCAACGGTCCCGAGGTCGTTCCACATTATCTATTATTTGGCTCAGAATGACTATTTTGATAGTCTTCCTGCCTCAGGTGAGTGAATCATATTTCGTGTTATGTTCCAGGCCGTGGCAGCGACTAGCATCAAAGTGGGGCAACGAGTACAAACTATAAGTAAATAGACAAGCATGCATTTATATGAAACATAAACATTTACGTTGGCACGGTCTAAGGGTAAAGCGAGGAGTGAAACAGTAAAGGGATATACCGAGAGACACGATCTAGGGACGTGCAGTGGAAACAAGTGAACAGTGCACTACGAAGAGTATAATGTTCTACTCGAGGCATAGCGGGGTCTACTTGCACCAGGCAAAGGTAGCATGCCAGGGTCTATTTATAAGCAAAGTTTCATTTTCATGTTCTAACACAAGCAATATAATTTAGGATTACTCCCTTAGCTAGGTACGTTGGATTCTTTATTAGCATGAAGGGGGTGATTCACCTAGTGACTAGCATGTATCGTCCATATTTTAAGTGAGCTGGCTGAGCAAAGACAAATTCATCTTAGCTACCCACCTTAGCGATAATTTGCCTCGGTCGAGCGATACTTCGAGCAAGTCTCTGAAAGTCTAAGTTTGAACTCCTGAAGGGCCAAGTCTGAATTTTTTTTACCTCAAATGAGTATTCTCGCTGAGCAAAGCGGGTCGGGTCATTGCACTTGCACCGTTTGAATCGGTTGCCTGCTTGAACAGAACGGGTCATTACAGTTCAAGGCATAAAATAGACCAAATCAGGCCACATTGCTACCATGGTAGCTAAGCCTGCAGGGGTTGTAAACAAGGGAGTACAGGGACAGGGAGGTAGGGCTCCTATTAATAAACAAGAAACTAAAAAGAAAGGGGGGCATAATTTTTGTTCTTTACCATATATACATATATTTTTTACCTATATCCAAAAAGGGGAATATCTATACATCTAGATATCTAGATGAATAAATATGTATCGCGCTCTAGACTATTAACGAATATGGAGCAGAAGTGAGTACTTAAGCGGACTTAGCCGCTGATTGAACTGATCTCAAAGTGGACCGGGCGGGGTAGGATTTGGCTATTTTGTTGGGGCAAGGAGAACAAAGTGAGGCGACCGTTAGGGAGCTAATAGGGGGGTATAGCTCAGTTGGTAGATCTCCGCTCTTGCAATTGGGTGCATGAGCCTATGTTCTACACACAAAGCTATGCTCCTCGATGAGAGAGCTATGACTAAGGAATAGTGAGGCGAACGCCACCCACTCCGCCAACTCCGCTTTAAGATATTGAGTCAATGAGTCGAGGTCTCGCTATGAAGTCAAGAAAATCATCGATAGATAGAACGTCGAACATTCCTGGAAAATGTACACTTTTATTTTTGATTCGTCAAGGTCTGGTTAGGAAAGAACAAAGCAAGGTTAATTTATTCACCGTCTAGATAATATTTTTTCTTGTTCACTAATAAATCGACTAATTAAACACATGTTTCTATAATCTGTCCAGAAAAAAGAAAGGATTATAGAAAATATTGGACAACGGCTCTCCTTCGTTATGTTATATAAGGCTCAAATAATGTGCTCTTTTTTGAACTTCCACCTAATCTCCCTTAGTCAATGACTCCGCGATGATTAGTAAGATAGGATCAAATCTCTTTGGGATCCTCTGTTCATGTAAATGAAGGGTAAACAAAAAAAATTACAGCATGCTTTCAGGTCTAATACGGTCCTTCAAATATTGAGGTATGACTATGATCCAACTACTCGCTAGAACGATCTATTCTCTCCTTCCTTAGGCATCACAATCTTCATGACAGCGGTCGTACTGGCAGCGCAATCAAACAAAGCATACCCGCCATTTTCATCTTCTTTTGTTGTCTTTTTGTCTGTCTGTGTGATCTAGAAACTCCTGCATTTGTCAGCCGTGGGGAACTACTCCCTTTATGTCTGAGGCGGGGGGAGGGAAAAGCTTGGACCTACCCCATAAAGGGAGCAGTTGAGAGGTTCCAGCCGAGCCAAAGGGCAAAACTTTTGTACGTGATCGTAGTACATCTCGTCCTCGCAGTGCTCCGCCTTCTGAGATGGGCGTTCTCGTCCTTGTCCTTGAGGAAAAGAAGAAGCTAATAACTCTGCTCTTTTTGATGCAGATGAAGACGGTCTCTTGAATCTGCTGGTATTGAACTGCTTTCAAGGCTTGGTTCTGACCTCTCAATCATTAATGATTGAGTACAATATAAATTGTTGGATACTTCTGATAAAAAAGATAAGGAAATTCTTGACTCAAAGTTTTAACCGAGAATGACCCAAATTATAGGACTTACTTTCTAGGCTGGGAAACGAAGGGAGTAACTTTTAGTCCCGGGAGCCCAACCCCGCTAACGCCGTGTTTTAGTGTTACCAGCGGCGAGCAGAAGCAAGGCTATTAGATACCGAAGGGTTCGGCTAGAACTGCACGTGCAAGTTTTCCTGCCTGTGGCTCTCCAAAAACTTGGAGATCCAACCACAAGGAGACAAGTAGTCTGATACGAGATTGCTACGGTATCTTTCACCTCTATTTTTTTATTTGAATTGCCATAGGATACCTAAGAAATCATGGCTTGAATTACCCAATTTTCTTTGATTTTTTCCTTTTTATATGGTAAATGATCCCAAATGAATAGGTGTGGAAGATAGAATTGAGTGCAATGTCTAGAACCTTCAGCCTGAGTTTGTGAAAAGGCGAAAGCCCCCCTCCGAAGGAAGCCAACATTGGATAGTCCGCGGGGTAGCTTAAGCCACCCACCGGTTAGTTAGTATTACAATGTGAGGATTTATCGTGACTTATCACACATTGTTCTAGAAATGTTCTTCGACTACTTGGAAACGGCCAAAAGTTCTATTTGCATTGCTGCTCACTCGTAAAGGTCCCACACTGTTTGACGGTTGGCTTGGAAGAGAAACTTGATGGGATTGCCTTTTGCTTGCCGAAAATGGAGCTTACTTCAAAAAGTCCTGACAAATGATGATAGAGACGAGATTCGGTCATCGAACTCTTCGTCGCTGCTGTTGGAAGCAAACAACGCCTTCACTGCACCGTCTACTGTGACTATGAGGAACCGCTCTGAACGCACCCCGAACCCTCCTGCGAAGTCTGCTGCCATCCCGACGGCTCTCGTGAGGACGGCTCCAGGGTCGGAGAGCATCACCACCCCTCCCTCGGCCGCCCCCAGCATCTCCCTCCATGCCCTCATAATGAAGACGTCGTTCGCCGACACAATCCCGATGGTCCCCGTACCCCTCCAACAGAACTCGTGCGCTTTCCTGATGATGGACTCAGGGGAGAAGGAGGGGTTGGGGCGGGGGGAGAGGAAGGCGCCAGGGACAGAGAGGAGAACGGACTTCTATCCCGGGGGAGAGAGGGATGACACGGACACGGGACGAGCCATGTCGATGCCGTCGAGGAAGGAGAGGACGATGTCGAGGTGGCCGGGGGAGGGGTGGGGGCGACGGAGGGCGCCAGGAAGGCCGTAGAGGGAGAGAAGGGAGGAGCGGGAGGAGAGGGGGAGGAAAGAGTGGGGGTTCCATGAGGCAGATATCAGAAGGGCGTCGGCGGCGCCGATAGCGGTGGAGGCAGAGGAGGGGATGGAGAGGGCTTCTTATGCTGCTGACACAGAGTAGTAGTGCTGGTGGTGGTGGTTGGAATCAAAGGAGGAGAGGGCGTAGGCAAAGGTGGTGGCGATGTTGTTGACAGAGGCTGCCATTGATGAGGGATTGTTGATGGAGAGTGAGATATGGGTTTATAGAGAAGGAGATGGTGGCTTTTAGGATTTTGCATATAAGTCCTTCAAATGAATGAGGTCCAATTAGGTTAATACTAGCTAATGGGACTATCTTGGTCATTAATTAGCTAATACTGGCTATACTAGGTGAGTGTGACACCAGCTCGGACACCGAGTGACATTATTTGCTCCAGACTAGAGGCGAGTACATTCTCTGATAGTTTTTTTATTTTACTGCCTCTATATTTCTTGTATTTAGTATTGAGATATTTGATTCCTGACACGATAGTCATACGGATTGGTATACGTGGATCCTTGTCATGAGATGTTATTGTCGTGATAACTCAGTGATCATCGTATCGTATTTCGTGATTACTTAGTGATTACGTGATATCTCCGTGATTATATGTACCGTGATCATAGTGACATTATTTACTCCAAACCAAAGGCGAGTACATTCTCTGATAGTTTTCTTATTTGACAGCCTCTATGTTTCTTTTATTTAGTATTGAGATATTTGATTCCTGATACGATAGTCACATGGATTGGTATACATGGATCCTTGTCATGAGATGTTATTATCGTGATAACTCAGTGATCACTGTATCATATTTCGTGATTACTTAGTGATTACGTGAATTCTTCGTGATTATATAGACCGTGATCATAGTGCATGATATTATAGACCGTGCATCGTGGTATACGTGTTATAACTTGTCATGATTTGGATCCGTGTGCTAGTCGGGGGATGAGAAAATATTAGTAAATATGTGATCATATCTTATAGCCCGTGATATAGTGTAGCCCGTGATAGCTAGCAGATCATACAACTCAAGTGTAGTCACGCCAGCTCCCATTTATTTATATAGCCAGTGTTAGGCCCAAGTCGATCACATATTTTTCTAATATTTTAAGGCACCCGCTATTATTTTATTTTCTTATTTCCAGTTCATTACAGTGATGTTCTATATCATATTGTTCTCAGTTATTTCCATTGCTTACCATGATTCTCTTTCTGTGATTTTGTCTAGTTCAGTTACTTCCATCATATATTTTTATTACTATTATTGTTTCATAGTTTTTGTCAATTATTAGAACTGCTATTTGGTTGTACTTTGCTCCAATCCTGATTAGATATATTTTTTAGATAATTCATTAGAGGACTGATGTCCTACGCACTACGGGACACAGGAGCGAGACAGTTGAGCCAGTGCCCGTAGAGTTACTTGAGATAGTACCACCAGCTGGGGAGACTTAGACTTTTCATTATGAGTTGTATTTAATTTTAGTAGACTTTTTGACAAGTATTATTATTTTGAGATTTATGTTGGGATTGGACTTGTATTGAGACTCTTGTATTTTTTCTACTTCTAATATATATCGTGTCATTCTTCCTCTAGTGATATTATGATTGAGTATTGATTATCATTTATCACACATTATATTGTTCATCCAATTGGAGTTGAGATGACATGATAGGTACCTTATATATATTGTGACAGATGTGTAGATAGTTATATTGACCGAGACAGCGTTCTACCGCCGATATTGTGGCGTAGGCTGGGGGTTGTTCACCACTTGTGCCCTTATTTCGAGTACGAGTCGTGACACATTTTTAGTGGTGGCCCATGCCTAGTTTGACTGTGTTGACCTAGATTTGACCTAGTTTGACTTAGTTGGACCTAGTGTTGACTTAGAAATCTAGTTTCAAGCTAGTATATCATGTTTATGATTCCAAAAAACTATTTTGACTTGATATTTCATATTTAGGTCTTTGAGGCACCGATACGGATATTATTTGACATTTATTGCTCTGGACCATAGACGAGTATATTCTCTGATAGTTTTTATTTTTTGATAATTACTATAATACAAGTATTTAGAAATATTTTTTTGATTCCTGACACATTGGTACACGGACTAATATATACATGGATCTTTAGTCATGGGATGCTATTTATTGTTTCATTGTTCCTTGTGTTCTCATATGGTGAATAAACAATGTTTAATTTTAGACAATATTTAATTTTAAACAATGTTCAATGTTCAAAGTTCAATATTCAATGTTTAATATTTTATAATGCCATGAGTACCATCATAGGTAGAGGCTGCATGAAGCATGATGTTTGATATCGCATTGACTTGGTTCAGGATGGACCCCAGGATTTTAGCACTGGGATTTACTTGGGAAGCTTTTAAGAAGATTTTTAAGTCAAAGTTCTTTCCAGACGTAGCTCTGACATCTTTAGAGAGCCAATTTCAGTACCTCGTCCAGGGAGGTATGACGGTGGATGAGTATGCAGCAAAGTACTGAAGATTGGGTCACTTCGTGGAGGGGCAGAATCCCCGGGGAAAGGTCCAAAAGTTCAGAAAAGGTCTGAACAGGGAGATTAAATCTCATACTAGTGGACACCGTACCGCTACATTTGAGGAGATTCTAGAGAGGCACAGCAGGCAGAGGTTGATTTGGAGTTCGGCTCCAAAAGGATAAGAGATCAATCAAGGACTAGTAGTACAATGGGCCCAGTAAAGTAGCCTCACTTTCAGCAGCAGCAGAGGCACTTTCAGCAGCAGCCGAGACAGCAGTTTCAAGGCACCAGCTATTATTTTATTTTCTTATTTTTAGTTCATTACAGTGATATTTTATATCATATTATTCTCAGTTATTTCTATTGCTTACCATGATTCTCTTTCTATGATTTTGTCTAGTTCAGTTACTTCAATCATCACTACTAAAATTTGCGAGAATAGCGATATTTTTTAGCAACGTCAAGTAATACGTCACTAATATTGAAGATAGCAGCGACTTCAAAGAATAACGTCGCTAAATATCGCTGTATTTTTATTACTATTGTTGTTTCATAGTTTTGTCAATTATTGAAACTTCTATTGGGTTATACTTCTGCTCTCAGAGGCGACGAAGTGACCGACCTCGCTGATACTGCGCCTGAGCACTGGGAACGCATCTTCGACGGCATCCTAAAGATAGATTTCAACAACAAAAATTAATATTGAGTAAGATAACGTATCATTAAGGAAGGACAAATTTATTCAAAGTAAAGCATCGGTGGTAGAACACTGTTTAGGTCAATAAGACTATCTAAACATCTTACACAATATATAATGGTACATGTCAATAATATCTCAACTTTAATTGGAGGAAAATATAATGGTTCAATTATAATCGATACTCAATAACAATATAAAGCTAAATAAAGATAAAGGCTCGATATAAAATAGAAGAAAGAGTCATGAAACCATAATATAATACATCCAAGACTAATAGTCTAGTTACAACACAAATCTCAAATAATATATACATACCAATGTCTAAACTGAGATATATATAATAGGCTAATAGAAATCCAAGTCACCTCGGTAGCTGGTACTAATCCTCTATCGGCTCACCCTTTTGTGGCCCATAAAAGGTGGAACACATCTCCTCTAACCAATCATCTAAAAAATACATCCAATCAGAATTGGAGCAAAGTACAACACAATAGCAGTTCCAATTAATTAATAATAACTATAAACAGAAATAGAGAATGCAATACAAGATGAGAAATAATGAATAATATCATATTATGGTAGAAGAAACAGATAAATAAGAGTAATATGGTATACACTGATCACGATTAAATAGAATGAAGACATTAAAATAGAATATTATGAAGAACTGTAACTATACTAGGTGTTTGAAATACTAGTTAGATATGTGATCAGCTTGGATTGAACATTGCCTACTTAAACGTTGGATAAACATTGTCTAACTTAAATATTGAACATTGTCTAAGCTTTGATCACATATCTAACTAGTATTTTAAAAACTTAGTGTAGTTACAATTCTTCACTATATTCTATTTTATTACCCTTATTCTATTTTATTGTAATCAGTATATACCATATTGCATCAGTATATACCATATTGCTTTAGATTAACTGTCTCTTTCCTACCATAGTATGATATTGTCCATTATTTCTCGTCTTGTATTATATTCTCTATTTTTATTTATAGTCGATATCAATTAATTTGGAACTGCTATTGGGTTATACTCGCTCTATCCTGACTGGATATATTTTTCAGAGTATTGGAAGGATTTGTCTCCGACTCATTACAGACCACAGGATTGCAGCGCTGGGACTTACTTGATAAAACACCTTATTCATCAGATTCTTGAATACCTTCAGGGCATTAGCCAACCCAAACATCATCACCAAGAACTCAAATTGCTTATACCAAGTCTTGAAAGATGTCTTCGGAATGTCTTCCTTCTTCACTTTTACCTGATGGTACCCCGACCTCAAGTCTATCTTTGAGAATATCTTCGCTCCGCTCAACTGATCAAACATATCATCAATCATTGGCAACAGATATTTATTCTTGATAGTGAGGTTGTTGAGAGCCCTGTAGTCAATACGCATACGTACTGACCCATCCTTCTTCGGTACAAACCATACCGAAGTACCCCACGGTGATGAACTGGACCTGATGAAGTCTTTATCCTGTAACTCATCCACCTGCTTCTTCAAATCTGTCAGTTTGCTATTGTTAACCCTATAGATGTGTTATGATATCGGCTCTACGCCTGCCACCAAATCTATAGAGAACTCAATATCTCGATCTGGCGGCAAACCCGACAATTCCTCCCGAAAGACATCCATAAATTCTGCAATCAATGGATGTGGTGGATCATGCTCTTCCATCGAAGCTCCATAGAAGACTCTCTCGTTCTACTCTGTTGCTCCTCTGGCAAACTCAAACTCTAGCTCTCCTGGCATCTGAAATAAAACTCTGCCTCCACGGTAATTAATACTAGCATGGTTCCTACTCAACCAATCCATCCCGAGTACTATATCGTAGCTCAGAAGTGGCATTACGAGTACGCATGTGCTCAACTCTCGGCCTCCCAGAGAAACTCTATGATCCATTCAAATACCACTGACCAGGATAATGTCACCCCCGATCGTGATCTTGCAAGTCCTCGCCAACGGTTCAGTTTCAAGATGATGCTTCAGGGCAAAGGTTACAGATACGAAACTATATGAGGCACCAAAATTAAATAAAGCATGAGCTAGAAAAGAATCAAGATAGACTAAACCTGAGATGACATCTCCTACTGGCTCCTCCTCCTCGACCATCATAGTGAAAGCTCGCCCCTGAAGCTGAGCACCTCTTTGCTGCTACTGGTGCTGAACGAACCGATGCTGCTATGGTGGTACCAGAGATCCTCTCTGCTATCCTGCTGGTAGTCTCGTGGGTGCTCTCTGTTCTTGGCCTCCTCCCTGACCTGCTCGAACGGTAGCTAGAACACAATCTCGTAACTGATGGCCTGCCTCCCCATAATAAAAGCACACCACAAGCCTCTTCCTGCAGACCTCTTGTGTATGTCCCATCTTCCCACAGTGAGTGCACTGTGGGGCATGCTGTACTGGTCTCGGGGCCTGATGTGTCTGCTATACCGATGCCCAGAATGGTGTCTAAAACTTCTGTCTTGGCTGGTGCTGCTGAAAGTGCCTCTACTGCTGCTGATGAAAGTGAGGTCTCTTCGCTGGACCCGCACTACTACTAGCCCCCTGAATGATCTCTCATCCTCTTAGATCCAAGTTCCAAATCATCCTCTGCCTGTTGTGCCTCTGCTAGAATCTCCTCAAATGTAGCGGTACGGTGTCTACTAATATGAGATTTAATCTCCCGGTTCAGACCTTTTTTGAACTTCTGAGCCTTCCCCCAGAGATTTTGCCCCTCCATGAAGCGATCCAATCTGCAGTACTCCACTGCATACTCATCCACCGTCATACCTCCCTGGACGAGGTACTAAAACTGGCTCTCTAAAGATGTCAGATCCACGTCTAGAAAGAACTTTGCCTTGAAAAGCTTCTTAAAAGCTTCCCAATTAAGTCCCGGTCCTGAAATCCTGGGGTCCGTCCTGAACCAAGTCAATGCGATATCAAATATCATGCTTTCTGCGGCCTCTACCTGCAACCTCTCTAGAATTTGCGACAGCCGCAGGTTTTTCTCAATGTCTTATATCCAATCATCGGCATAAATAATTCCCTCAATGACTTTAAAGTTCTTCGGCCCCATCCTTTTGAAGTCTATGATAGTCCCCGATCTCGGCTGCTGCGGGATAAACTAAGGTGGAGCTACCTGTGGCTGGACCAAGGCAACTCTCTCGACTGCGGCGAGTGCAAGCTGGTGGACATTCGTAATACCCTGCCTCATGACCTCTGACTGGCGCTGATGGGCCTCTATCATCTGCTGAAAGAGCGTAAATACCTACGTCTGATCAACTGTGGGTGGTGGAGGTGAAAGCTTCTCCGAAACTGTCGGTACTGTCCTCTGTACCGGAGGTGGAGCACCCCTGAAAGCTATTGCAAAAACGTCTACCTAGACCGGTGAAGCGGACATCTGAACTGAAGCTGCAGTAACAGTGTCTGCTGGTGCTGTCCTCAGAGGCGACGAAGTGACCGACCTCGCTGTCACTGCGCCTGAGCGCTGGAAACGCGTCTTGGGCATCATCCTGAAGATAGATTATAACAAAGGAATCAATATTGAGTAAGATACGGTATTATCAAGGAAGGACATAATTATTCAAAGTAAAGCAAGCATTCAGATAGATAAGGATAGCAAAGAAAATAATTGGAAGTATTTCCTAGTTATGATTGAGTATACTCTTAGCCTATATCCTATATCCTAAAGCAGGCTCGTAGCAGTATCCCAGACTTAGAGTACTACTACGATATCACACTTGTTGTGACTCTGACCTGCATGGGCTACCACAAAAATATATTATGACCCGCACTCGGATGATCGGGCACGAGTATATGGGTACGTCTAGCCTACGCCATAGCATCGGTGGTAGAACGTTGTCTAGGTCAACAATATTATTTATCCATCTCACACAATAATATATAACCTGTCAATGATAATCTCAACTTCATAAGAAGGACAAGATGATAATATAAAGTCAATATATATAATTAATCACAAAAAAATCTATAAGAAGGATAAATGACACGATATGATAAAACAAAAAAGTCACAACTGGATAGTCCTCAACATCAACATCAATCTAAACAAGTCAAGAGTAATAATAATACATCATAAAAATCTAATATGCTGTAAACAAATTATGTACTATAATTCTGAGTAAAGGTAACTAGGATAACTAGTGATACCGGCTAGGCCTTCCGATTATCACTCATGCACTAAAGGGTCCAAAGCTGCAGCTACTACCTCCTGCGGTTCGTAATGAGTCGGGCACAAATCCTCCTAATACTCTAAAAAATATATCCAGTCAGAATGGAGCGAGCACAACCCAATAGAAGTTCTAAGTTAATTGATAATGACTATAAATAGAAATAGAGAATGTAATACAATATGAGAAAAAATGAACAATATCATACTATGAAAAAAGAGACAGATAATCTAGAGCAATATGGTATAAACTGATCACAATAAAATAGAATAATGACAATGAACTAGAATATAGAGAAAAACTGTAACTATACTAAGTGTTTGAAATACTAGTTAGATATATGATCGGCTTGGGTTATCGAGATCTACTAACATGATTAATAACATAATCATATGATCAGTATGATTGGTTGTTGTATACAAGGAACACAATCATTTAAGTTTGGTTGTTGTCTATAAGAACACAATTATTTAAAATTGGTTGTTCTCTACGGAGTAACACAATCATACGTGACGTGTATGATTGGTTGTTGTCAATATGATACAATACAATACTGAAAGTTTTGATCACATATCTATCTAGCACTTCCCCTGCCCCTAACAAATACTCATGGATTCGATCATGACACGTCACGAACACGAATATAATATGAGTACACGAAGAACACGAATATACACGAATGAACACGAGCACAAGGAATACTCGATGCACATAATAAATTATATGTGATAGAAGTATCCGGAGTACACGATAATGGGATGACATCTCCTGACAGGATCCATATAGTACCAGTCCATATAACCACAGTTTCAGAATCAAGTAAAATATTTCTAAATACTGGTATTATAGTAATTATCAAATAATAGAAACTATTCGAGAATGTATTCCCCTGAGGTCCAGGGCAATGAATGCAAATCGGTGTTCGAACTGGTATCACACTGACTTATATATGAAATATCAAGTCAAAATAGTGTTTTGGAATCATAAACATGCCATACTAGCTTAAAACTAGGTCTCTAAGTCAAACACAGTCAAACTAGGTCAAATTTGGTCAAACTAGATCAAATCTAGGCCAACACAGTCAAATTATGTCATTTTCTAGTTTCTAGGTTGATTTTACCTATTTACAAGGTTTATAAAGTTATACTAGGTCTTAACAAGTCACTATTTGGTTTTTAGGTGCTAACTAGGTCAAACTATTCAATACTAGTTAATACTAGGCTAATACTATGTTTAAAGTCATACTAGTTAACTATAATATAATAATATTATATATACTATATAGATATACTAATATATATAATAACTTAGTCTAACACTTAATACCTAGCTAATACCTTAGTATTATCTCATTACCTAGCTATTACCTTAGTATTACCTTATTACCTTAACCAATACATTAAAATATTACCATGTATCCTAGTTTCTAGACTAATATCTTAGTTAATACCATTACCTTGACCAATATCCAATATATTAACTCATACCTTGGTACATAACCCATTACCCAAGCTAGACACTACCCTTACCTTGGTATCTTAATCCAATACCTAATATTATAACCTTACCTTAGTATCCTAGTATTACCTCATACTAGTTCTAATATTTTGGTATTCTAAATACCTTGATACACTATATGATACCACACTCTAATTTTCTCCACACATATTTCACTTGTTTGTATATGGTACCATGGTACTACACTAATATCATATGATACCAACCCCCAAGATACTAACCCATGACCATAACATACACTTATCTTACATCCAAAATACTCACCCTACTATTGGCACTTGACATCTTGATGTTACCCATTACCTAGTTCTAATACCCAATATCTTAGTATCTTGATCGATACCTTATCCTCCTAGATACTTACCCAACTAACTCTAATACTAATACTTGATACCAAATATGATACATTACTCAAGCCCCAATACTCACTTACCCTCACTCATGATACTTGATTGTCATGATACCAATACCCTCATGGTACCCAAGTATCATACTAGTACCTTGCCACAAATTCTAATACCTTGAAACATAACTTACCTATACTTGGCTTACTTGATAACCACTTGTATCAATAATAACATACACACTAACTAACACATATTACCTAATACTTATATATATATAAATATATATATATGCTATATCATACATATGTAGTGCTCCGCTCCATGTTGGCACTATGTACAAGAGATATCGATTTGCTAACTCAAAAAGAAAATATTCTTGGAGAGCTCCTTGTTGAACCAGAAAATAACTGATATATGTGAGTGAGCAGAACTTCATTCTCTGATTATTGCACGCCTTAATAATGAATCTGAGTTTTTGCAATACTTGTTTGCTTAGTAAGATAACAATCTCATGAGAATGATAGAACGAGAACATGCCTGCTTAACTAGAGAACTTGTATGCTTGTCTAAAAGAGATAGAACTATTGCCATGCTAAGTTAAAGAATTGAATGTTGCATACTTAGTTACATGGATACCGCTATCGAATGAACCATTGCCATGCTAATAAATAAGAGTAAAAGAATGTTCATATATTTTTATCGTACGCTAAAACAAGAGTAGAACTACATGCTTAGCTAAAAGAGAGAGAAGAATCGTGCCACATTTAGCTTGTTATTGATGCTTGAAATATATAACTGTTTGAATAACTTGTATGGTATGCTATTGAACCTATCGATTAATTGAAAGAAAGAAGATTGAATCTATCAAAATGATTGAACCTATCAAATTGATTGAATGTATCAAACCTATTGAATTGATTGAATAAAGAGAAATAAGAGCTCTTGCTCTATCGCTTGATATTATGTTTGCTTGTTCACGTACATGTGTTTTATATAGTCTTTATCTGATAGAATCGCATTCATCGCATCGGTCTTTGGATAACTTGTGCACAATGTACTGTCTCTCAAGCATTTCATAGGGCACTGGGAATCGTTCGACCTGGAGGAGATAATCGAAGCACCCTGAGGCTTGTAGTTCTCGCGATTAGGGGGGTGTTATGTCTAATAGTTAGTCTGGGCTTGTAGTTCCAGCTGCTATTCATGGGTTTTTCGTGGACCATCATATAGTTAGGACGCATGCTAGGCTAGCCTTCTTGCATACCTAACTGTTTGATGCAGAAACAGACAGGAAGAAAGAACATTGTTTGTATATGCATATGTTGCTAACTTGTATGTCTGCTGCCGGGATAACCGTTCGACAAGGGATAAAAATCACTATATAAGTGATACATATTATTTTGCTTATTGTCTTACATCGCACCTAGACTTGCATGCTTGCTTGAATATTATGATCACATTGAATAGTATAAAGAAGATAGTCCACTAGATGTATGCTAGAGTCTTTAAAGAAATAAATATGGCTCACGAGACACGATGCGCACCAGAGTTATTAAATGAACTTGCTTATCGTACATGAACTGATTGCCTTGCATGCGTGCTTGTATATCGAACATGAACTCTATTTTCAAAAATGTTTCCAAAAGAAGTAATATGACTCTATTCCTGTACTGTATGTAATGAACCTAGGTAAAACTAGAAAGATCACTAGTAATCTAGTATTTTATAACATAATTACTTAGTGTTGGTTTTAGTGAATGTGCTTATGTTCGTTGATTTTATACTCACCAGTACTTTCTCTAAAGTGCTCACCCACCAACAATTTGCTTGTTCGCAGGTACTGGATCATCCGAGGAAGTGATAGCCGTGCCTCATCCCCAGGATCCAAAAATATGGTTTCGATGTCTTGAGCCGTATCGAGATATTTTTGAGCTATTTTTGTATAGAGGGACATAATATATGGAACAATGTCATTATATTCAGAGAACTCCGTGCCTTGAGATTTGCCCCGTATACTCAGATGGATTATTGTTTGTAACACTGTCCCTCTGCTGCGTACTCGATCGGTTCGATGATAGCCACAAAAATTAACAATATTTCCTTGTACGGGCACAACCCCAAGCTCACACGGCATCATGCCTCGATGGCAAAGGACATACGCCCCACGAGAGAGCCGGGGTGAGATGATTTACGTCGAACGAGGGCATTGTCGGGACCTTCGGGATCGGGGCATGACAGCATATGCTTGGCATGTAATGACCCATTCCGCCCAAGCGGACAACCGATTCAAACGACAAAAGTGCAACAATCTGACCCTATTTTGCTCAGCGAGAAGACTCGTTTGAGACAAATGATTTTCTGAATTGGCCCTTCAGGAGTTCCGGCTTTGACTTTCAGAGGCTCGCTCGGAGTATCCCTCGACCGAGGTGAATCATCGCTAAGGTGGGTGGCTACGATGAACTTGTCTTTGCTTAGTCAGCACACTTAAAATATGGATGATGATTGCTAGTCGCTAGGTGAATCACCCCCTGCATGCTAATAAAGATTATAACGCACCTAGCTAAGGAAATAATCCTAACTTATATTGCTTGTGTTAGAACATGGAAATAAAACTTTGCTTATAGAATAGACCCTCGCATACTACCTATGACTTGTGCAAATAGACCCCGTTATGCCTCGAGTAGAATGTTATATATACTCTTCGTAGTGCACTATTCACTCGATTACACTGCATGTCCCTAGAGTATGTCATTCGGTATGTCCCTTTACGATTTTACTTCTCGCTTTACCCTAGACCCGTGCCAACGTGAATGCTTAAGTTTTAAACTTAAATGCATGCTTGCCTGCTTAGTGTAGTTTATACTCGTTGTCTCATTTTAATGCTCGTCACATAATTATGCCACAATCAAGTAATACTATTCGTACTCGTGCATGCATCTTGTTAGCCAGAAGACTATCAAATGGTCATCTGTGCAATATGAACCTGCAAGTATCCGGGACCGTTAGGCGCCAAGGCAATCCCTGAACCAGGAGAATACATCAAGGCAAGTGGAACACTAATCGAGAATCATGTCAAGTTTATATCTGAACGAGAATCATGTCAAACAAATCAAAATCACAGCTCGTGGAGTAATGCTCGTTCTGAACAAAAATTATGGATTGTCTTGTCAAGATGTGAAGTTGGAATGACCCAAGACTTGTATGTCACGGATAACTTATTAAGAAGTGGATCTTCGGATCCAGTTCTATGGAAGATCTCCGGGGCACCAGGGCCGAACCGATCCGGAATGGAACTTTCGGTTTAGTCTCTCCTGTACTGGGACGGGATGGCTTGTAGTGCACCCTATTTTTCGTTGTATACCATCCTCATCCATGACTATGTCCTTTATGGCTATGCCAGCGACAATTGTTCATATAGATAAGCCATCATTGCTTAGCGGCTATCCGTGTGAGAGTTATTATATCGGATCGAGAATATCTGAAACACCTGAACGATCATGAGTATAACACACTTGTACGTATTGAACACATTGACCATCCAATTCAAAATGCCATATAATTCGTGTAATCGTGCATCAAAACAGAACCTCGCTCACAATATTTGTGTTTGCATATGTTATTTGTCCCTGGATTTTATAATAAATGCTTGTGCTTGTTTTAACTTGGTTTGCCTTGGACAGGAAAGGATGGATGGTAAGTTGGTAAGTCTCATCGTATTTCTTATATCGCACGGCGCACTGTCACACGAGTTAGGCTTTTCATCATTGCCATAAAACTGATCCTAAGGCAAGATTAGAAAGAAAATTTAATAGATTATGCACGGTGTCATGCCCCAGTCCCAAAATATATAGGACTAGGACACGTAAGCATGTCAGCCGCATGGATATGGCAACTCCAATATATGGAAACCATAACTCATACGTACGCTGTAATATGAATATCAAATCCACAAGTGGTATAGAATGTATCACAAGTCACAGGGAACAATCTAAATCTCATCCATGAAAATCAATATAAATAAATAACCAGCATCTATATAACTAGATCTCAACATAAGTATCTAAGGATGATAGTTGGATGAAAACAAATCCACTACCAACTCGAATGGAAAAGTATAACACAACAAATATAATATAGGAATACCAGCTAACAATCACGGGGCTCGGAGAGAAGACATCCTCGAAACATATGTAACCATCCAAATCTGCGCTCCTGCAAATACTCAAGAACAAATACACCTGGAAAGGGACCAGGTCCTCAGAGGGTCGTAATAAGATACATAGAAGTAAGCCAATTTGAATACAGTAAACATGCATAATATTTGAAAGTAAATAAGTACGCTGTACAAGATAATCTATATGAATGCAAATGAGTACAACTTTTCGACGTATGGGCAAGGGTAGGCTAATCGATCTAAGCCTCACAACTCACACACCCGTCAATGGACATCAGAAATCGACATACCTCTGGGGTAGCGACCAGCGCAACTCTACATAAATCGACATACCTCTGGGGTAGCGACCAGCGCGACACACGCCCGTAGTGCGAACTATATACTACGGTTTACCAGAGTGGTTAAAAGCCCATACGCCTAATGATTGTCCTCGATGATACTAAGTGCCATGTGTGTGTCAACATATCTAATACATAGTAATGACTGAAAGAAAACTACACATGCAAGAAATTTACAGAAATGCAATAAATATATAGAAATATACTAAGCATGCAAAATACTATAAGCAATTTGGCAAGGTATCTTGCCTGGCAAGAAAGCTATAAAGTGTAACGTCCCGAAGTCCAACACACAGAACAAATATCTCCGAATACTGAAATAAACATCACCAACAGGTTCAGAAAATATCAAATAGCTAGAAATGCCTGTCCTTGAGTTCAATTTGGACACGAGGGCAAAAATGACAGTTTCTGGTCCAAGCAGGGTCCACATGTGGCCCGCCTCGCACCGAAAAATATGTCAGAACCAATGGTCTCCAAATTCGTTAAACTTAGTGTCAACAAGTCCAAAACGATGATACGAACCCAACGGAACTTTCAGAACTGGATTTCGATGAGACGATCACAAAATCGCCCGTCAAGTGGAGCCGCGGGGCCCACGATATACGATTTTGTCAACGTTCTCAGAATCGAACCAAACTTGGGTCACAGGACCAGCGTATTGCTATGAGTCTGATGGCACAAATTTTATTTCGATCCGACGTGTGTACACAAAGTTACGATGTATTCCAGAACAGGCGGATACGGGGCATTGTCGGCGGATACGTGTTGATTCCGGTGTGCACGCACATCCAAATCAACTTCTGCAAAATCTCGCACATCCGTATCAACGGCGGGCACCTTTCGGTGAAGACCGCACGCCACCAAGTCGTCCCGTTTGGCGGAGCGTACTCAGTTCCGGAGAAAAATGGGGCATTATTTTTCCTATTTTTGGATAGCGGTTTACGATCGCCACAGGACGCGACGCACCGAGCGGGTTGCACGGGCATCGAGAGGGTTACACAGCCGACGCGTCACAACTGATAGAATAGAAAATGGAGCAACGAGGAGAGAGAACGGGTTACCTGAACAGGGCTCCGTGGAACTGGATTTCTTCGTGTCCGTGAGGCGACACGACACAAACTGTGTCCTGGTTACTGTGCTGCTGTGTCCGGGTTTTAGGGTTTCTGCCGGAGATCTTCGCCGGAGCTGGTGGCTGTACGGGCGGCTGCTCGCCGGGGCTGGGTCGTCAAGCGGGGCTGGCCGGGGTCGAGGCGGAGCTGCGGGTCGTCGAGGGCTGTGCTGGGGAGAGCAGCTGCGGGATGGGGAGAGGGGCAGAGGAGGGTTGGTGGTGGTGCTGGGCGGCCGGGGATGATGGCGGTGGAGCGGGGAGAGGGTCGAGCGGCTGCGGGGACTAGAGGGTGGTGGTGAGACGGTGGGGAGAGGGGCAGAGGGGAGGTGACGGTGGAGAGGGACGGAGGACGACGAGGTCGTGGGGTTAGGGTTCAGGTGAAGGCGAGTCGGGGAGAGGGGGAAGGTGATGCAAGACGGGGGGGGAAGAAGCTCTGGAGGAGGAAGACGAGGGGTTTGGATTCAGGCGGTGGTCGGAACGGCGCTGCGGGTGTCCGGGCGGAGATGGCTAGGGTTTCGGCCGGCGGAGCGTGGGTTTCGAAGTAGATTTATAGGTGGCCGGAACAGTAGAGTCGGCTAGGATTAGGGTTTCCGTCGGGTTTCGGGTCTGGGTCGGGTTTACTTCGGATCTGACCCGACCCGTTAAGAGCGGGTTTGGTTCGGTTTGGTTTGGAAGCGGTTCGGTTCGGTTTATTTCCAAATAAACCGGGTTCAATTCAGGGTTTAATTTGGTTTAAATATAAATTAGTTTTTAGGGCTTTAAAAATATTTTCGGGGTCCAATAAATTCCTGGAAAATTATTCTATGTTTAGTTTTTCATTTTACATCCAAAAATATTATTTTTATAATATTTTAATATTAATCAACATCATTTAAAAATTATTTAAATTCAAAATACCTTAGTTTAAATTCCAGAAAATTACAGAAAATTATGAAAAATCCAAATTAAAAATTCATGAAAAAATCAGGGGGTTTACAATCTACCCAACTTAAAACAATTTTGTCCTCAAAATTAAACTAGGGTAGGGTCTCTCTATCAAATCTCACTTGATTACAGTCTAAAGAATTCCTCTCAAGTGAACATTGCGGTCTCTACCCAACTTAGATTTTACCCATCTATCATCTAAGGCTATACATCTAAGAAAGCTATGCCCCAAATTATTTAATCATGTTATTGAATCCTCAAAGTTTTTAACACCAAATATATCATCTATGATATGCTCTTAATCATTTATAACAGAGAGTCACCAAGTCATATGATTAGCCTATGGGGTGTACCTAGCACTATCAGTGTATCACTTATTTCCAAGCACGAGGTTTCGTCTTTCCGAAACAAGGGAAGACGGAAAACAATGGTAAAGAGTTCAAGGAGGGGTAATAGAATGGAAGTATGGGAATCAAAGCGTTTAAAGGATTCATATGGGAATTGTCAAGGCAGTTATGGATTGAAACACTATTTGGTAACTTCTTATTTGCATGCTCACATCGGTGCAGTTATGTACTTGATATGATATGCTTTGTCGTATCTAGAGGGTAAGTATATTTGTCTACTGGTCAACTATACATCTCAATCCACGTAAAATAGTATTACGAATGGTGAATCAAGTGCACTATGTCTAGCTAGACCATAATACACTGATTCTGATTAGACAATTTGTATTAGTGTGGTTGATCAGGCCCCAATAACATATATGTCATGAACAAGCTCGATATAAGATTAAGCTTGCAAAAACTAGGCTATAATTACGGCAGAAGTCAAGTTAGTACAGCAAACATAAATACGCTGGATTATGATGAGAGAATGTACATAATAATTTAAGTTCACAAAAGATAAGACTCCATAATCTCTACAGTTGTCATACTAATTCCTTGTCTAAGTCGATAGTCGACAAAGTAGGAGTATAGCCTCTAAGTTCTACAGTCTGAAAAAAAATACCGTCGCCCTAAGCTAGCATACAGTTAATGTTGTTCAATCACACTTCAATAATAGGTCAAAAGACTATGTGATACTAGGTTGTGAGGTATACTACCCAACTTATAACAATTAACTAATACTGTAATTGCCTTAAGGATACCATAGAAACTCCTGTTAAGGTTTACGAGAAGGGGGTCTTGGTACTTATTAGGGTATCCTCTTTCATTACATAGGTCATGGTCGTCCTAAGTCTTAGCCTTAGTGCAAGTGTCAATAGTAAGAATGGAACAGTTACTGGCCTCAAGGGAAAGGGAATATAACTCGTATTGAGGTGTGGTACAAGTTACGCAATTTAAAACTAAGGGATAAGCACCAGGTCTCAATCTATAAGAATAACTTAAACTATCAAGTTCTAACTACTAAGCACACAATTTAAAATTTTAAAAATTATAACTATAATCCTAGCAGGCTATATATACTAATCATAGAATAAAAACACTTGGTCTATAAGCAGAGGTGGCAGGTGACACGAGTTAAAAGATTAAAAAAAAGAAAAAAGAACATAATTTAGTCGTAGCGCAATTAGCGAACGCTAAGGTCGCAGAGGAACAATATATGAAATTAAAATAGAGGGCTCTAGATAGCATCATGGTTTTCTAAGGAGGAGTGGTATGCTAGTTGCTACGTTCGAGATATGATCAAGAGAAATATTATATTCATTGCTCTTGGCTTCCTAAGGTACTGTCTGCTACTAATAAGACAATGATCTAAGTTTTATAGTTCTCCAATACTATCTAACTATGAAGGTTAGGTTCAGTCCTAATATTTAATTTTGGTTTTCTATTGGTTCCTCAATACTAGGGTCAAACATTATGGTAAAACTTCTAACTAACTCTAGTAGCGTCTATACTACTCTCAAGTCTTCATAATACATCAAGGGGTAATGGTAAACCAATCTATAGATAAGGAATTCTAGGGTTCACTAGATATTCTAAACTTAGTGGTGTGTCTATATTTCCGTTGTATTCTTAATAGGTGTGCTACCATAATTATCATCCTAATAATAGGGGTTCCTATATTCTAGCAGAAGGCTATACTCAAAGAACTATTAGGGAAGTACAGGAATCAAGCAGGATATAATTATTCAGACAAAATGAATTGGAAGGAGAGTGGATCATAGTCAATTGTGGATGAGATCCTATACTCTATTCCTAGGTGCAGGCTTGTTTGGTACAATAACGTAACCGAGACAATATGCTCTTGACCTGCATGGGCCACCACAAAAATATGTCACATCCCAGTCCCAAAATACATAGGACTAGGACATGTAAGCATGCCAGCCGCATGGATATGGCAACTCTAATATATGAAAACCATAACTCATACGTACGCTGTAATATGAATATCAAATCCACAAGTGGTATAGAATGTATCACAAGTCATAGGGAACAATCTAAATCTCATCCACGAAAATTAATATAAATGAATAACCAGCATTTATATAACTAGATCTCAACATAAGTATCTAAGGATGATAGTTGGATGGAAATAAATCCACTACCAACTCGAATGGAAAAGTACAACACAACAAATACAATATAGGAATACCAGCTAACAATCATGGGGCTCGGAGAGAAGACATCCTCGAAACATATATAACCATCCAAATCTGCGCTCCAGCAAATCCTCAAGAACAAATACACCTGGAAAGGGACCAGGTCCTCAGAGGGACGTAACAAGATACATAGAAGCAAGCCAATTTGAATACAGTAAACATGCATAATATTTGAAAGTAAATAAGTACGCTGTACAAGAAAATCTATATGAATGCAAATGAGGACAATTTTTCGACGTATGGACAAGGGTAGGCTACTCGATCTAAGCCTCACAACTCACACACCCGTCAATGGACATCAGAAATCGACATACCTCTGGGGTAGCGACCAGCGCGACTCTACATAAATCGACATACCTCTGGGTTAGCGACCAGCGTGACACACGTTCATAGTGTGAACTATATACTATGGTTTACCAGAGTGGTTAAAATCCCATACGCCTAATGATTGTCCTCGATGATACTAAGTGTCATATGTGTGTGAACATATCTAATACATAGTAATGACTGAAAGAAAACTACACATGCAAGAAATTTACAAAAATACAATAAATATACAAAAATATACTAAGCATGCAAAATACTGTAAGCAATTTGGCAAGGTATCTTGCCTGGCAAGATACCTGTAAAGTGTAACGTCCCGAAGTCCAACACACAGGATCAGAAGCTATGACCGCAGAACAAATGTCTCCGGATACTGAAATAAATATCACCAACAGGTTTAGAAAATATAAAATAGCTAAAAATGCATGTCCTTGAGTTCAATTTGGACACGAGGGCAAAAATGACAGTTTCTGGTCCAAGCGGGGTCCACATGTGGCCCGCTTCGCACCGAAAAATGTGTCAGAACCAATGGTCTCCAAATTCGTCAAACTTAGTGTCAACAAGTCCAGAACGATGATAAGAATCCAACGAAACTTCCAGAACTGGATTCCGATGAGCCGATCACAAAATCGCCCGTCAAGTGGAGCCGCGGGGCCCACGATACGCGATTTTGTCAACGTTCTCAGAATCGAACCAAACTTGGGTCACAGGACCAGAGTATTGCTACGAGTCTGATAGCGCAAGTTTCGTTTCGATCCGACGTGTGTACACAAAGTTATGACGTGTTCTAGAACAGGCAAATATGGGGCGTTGTTGGCGGATACGCGTTGATTCCGGTGTGCACGCACATCCAAATCAACTTCTGTGAAATTATGCACGTTCGTATCAACGGTGCGCACCTTTCAGTGAAGATCGTGCACGACCAAGTCGTCCCGTTTGGCGGGGCGTACTCAGTTCCGGGGGAAAATGGGGCATTGTTTTTCCTGTTTTTGGATCGCGGTTTACGATCGCCACAGGACGCGACGCACCGAGCGGGTTGCACGGGCATCGAGAGGGTTACACAGCCTACGCGTCACAACTGATAGAACGGAATATGGAGCAACGAGGAGAGAGAACGGGTTGCCTGAACAGGGCTCCGTGAAACTGGGTTTCTTCGTGTCCGTGAGGCGACACGACACAAACTGTGTCCGGGTTACTGTGCTGCTGTGTCCGAGTTTTAGGGTTTTTGCCGGAGATCTTCGCCGGAGCTGGTGGCTGTACGGGCGGCTGCTCGCCGGGGCTGGGTCGTCAGACGGGGCTGGCCGGGGTCGAGGCGGAGCTGGGGGTCGTCGAGGGCAGTGCTGGGGAAAGCAGCTACGGGATGGGGAGAGGGGCAGAGGAGGGTTGGTGGTAGTGCTGGACGGCCGGGGATGATGGCGGTGGAGCGGGGAGAGGGTCGAGCGGCTGCGGCGACTGGAGAGTGGTGGTGAGACAGCGGGGAGAGGGGCAGAGGGGAGGTGACGGTGGAGAGGGGTAGAGGACGGCGAGGTCGTGGGGTTAGGGTTCAGGTGAAGGCGAGTCGGGGAGAGGGGAAAGGTGATGCTCGACGGGGGGGAAGAAGCCCTGGAGGAGGAAGACGAGGGGTTTGGGTTCAAGCGGTGGTCGGAGCGGCGCTGCGGGTGTCCGGGCGGAGATGGCTAGGATTTCGGCCGGCGGAGCGTGGGTTTCGAGGGGGATTTATAGGTGGCCGGAACAGTAGAGTCGGCTAGGATTAGGATTAGGGTTTCGGCCGGGTTTCGGGTCCGGGTCGGGTTCACTTCGGATCCGACCCGACCCGTTAAGAGCGGGTTTGGTTCGGTTCGGTTTGGCAGCGGTTCGGTTTATTTCCAAATAAACCGGGTTCAATTCAGGGTTTAATTTGGTTTAAATATAAATTAGTTTTTAGGGCTTTAAAAATATTTTCGGGGTCCAATAAATTCCTGTAAAATTATCCTATGTCTAGTTTTTCATTTCACACCCAAAATTATTATTTTTATAATATTTTAATATTAATCAATATTATTTAAAAATCATTTAAATTTAAAATACCTTAGTTTAAATCCCCGAAAATTATAGAAAATTATGAAAAATTCAAATTAAAAATTCCTGAAAAAATTAGGGGGTTTACACACGGAACCTATATAACGTGTTTGGATTTATCGAGTGGGCGAGAAACCTCATCACTAGTGCATTCATGTACTGATAATCCATCAGATTGCTTGCAGGGTACGAGAGAACCTCGTTCGGTGCGGATTCCTCCTTCGTGCGTGCTAAGGCGTGGAGTTCACTCTGGAGCCTTGGAGCGTTACTTCCAGAACTGAAGCACATATACAAGATATAATATTGGAACATAGTCTATGTATCATTCCATAAATGTTGCCCCTTGGCACGCTTTTACTGTTTCAGAGAGAGAGAAATGCTTGAGCGACTTATAATCTCGGCCTAGCACCGCCTGTAACACTTGTTCAATATCAATAAAGAGCTTGATTTACGTCTACACTTATGTTATTCAATACTTTCGCTATTGACGACTCTGTGAACTTGTTACCAATCGCCTATGCATTTATTATTCTGCTACATAACTCGGACAATCTGTGCGACTCTGTGGTTTAGACCTCTTACCGCCTGTTCATATCACGGCCTTGCACGGGCGCGGCTTACGCTCATGCGGCTCCACGCCCAGATGGGTCAAGCAATCATCCCGCGGGATCGTTGGCGCGTTGATTTGCTTTGCCTAACGGGGATGGCTAATTTGCCTGCGGGAGATCGGGGCATGATATATTGGTATCAGAGTATGACTTTACGCCTTTGGACTTTGTTTTAATTTTCCCAGTTTCAAAACCTCTTTCGTGGGTTATGTGCATACGCTCTCTCTCAATGTCTCATCGAAATATTCCAAACAATGAGTCTAAATACTTTAAAAAGTGTATGTGAATGATATGATTGCTTGTACGAAATTATAATGCGAAGGCTTTTGTGCCGAGCTGTGTTTGGCTTGGTTGGAATAGACTCTTGCTAGAATTACAAGTTATGTGCGAACCTGAATGTCTATATATGATTACCCAGCTTGTTAGTATACGAAATAGAATATCGTTCAAACGGTTAGCTATGCACACAGTCTTTCGGCTAAGTTGTGTTGAGTATCGTGCGCCAAGACCCTTTGGTGCTAGCTAAGTTGCAAACAAAAAAGGGATATCGTTCAGATAAGGGATAAGTTAGACTTAGAATGGCAACCGATAAAAACCTCATCAGTTTATCGCTTAGACGAATATTGAGAATCGTGCTTAAATTTTGGAAAATAGCTCAAACGATATTTTTGGTCGGAAGATACAAATCGAATATGGTTTACTTGGATGACTATCAGGGATATATATATATATATATATATATATATATATATATATATATATATATATATATATATATATATATATATATATATATATATATACGAGACTAAGATTTATCAGGCGATACCTAAGTATTGTGCAGGAATTCTAAGGAACGATTTGGTGAATATGCTAGCGATCGATGCAAACACGATTGAGAATATAATTGGGTGACTCGATTCCGAGTGGTGTATGGATCATTTAAAAATATCTAAACGAATTCATAGGTCTCGTGCGATAGTCGGATTGAACGTGTCACGCCCCAGTCCCAAAATATGTAGGACTAGGATACGTAACCGTGCCAGCCGCCCGTATATATGGCCACTCCAATATATGTAAACCATATATACGTGCGTACGCTGTATAATGAACAATAGTTCACCAGTGGTATAATTAATCACAAGTCACAGGGAAATATCTAAATCTCATCCACAGAAATCACATAGACATGAATAACCAATAACTAGGTAACTAAATCTCAACAGTAAATAACTAAAGAATGACAGTCGGATGGAAACAAATCCACTGCCGATATGGAATATAAAAGGAACCAGAATACACACCATAAAAGATCAACATCTGACAATCCCGAGGCTCGAAGAGAAGACCTCCTCGGAAAATATATAACCTGTCCGGATCTGTGCTCCTGCGAGTACTCAAGAACATATACACCTGGCAGGGGACCAGGTCCTCAGAGGGACATAGCAAGATACAGAAAAATAATATGCCATAATGTAAATACTGAATAAATAAAGGGGTGTTCTAACCATCTAAGTGAATGCAATTTAAAGACCTTGTAGTACGCATGGGAATGTGTGGCTAGACATATGCTGACGTAATTCACCAATCGTCGGGACTGGCTAGTATATGTGTCATATGCCCCCGACTCAGGGAACTCTGCAATCGTCCATCTCCGAGGAGCATGGATCGAAGGATAAAAGACTCAAGGAGGGGGTGTCCCATACGCCTACTAAGTGTCTTTCCCGCCCAATGTAGATATACAAGTCGTGAAAACGACGTGGACATCTCAACTATAATGCAAGTCTCAATAAAATAAACAACTGAGCTAAATACCGCTACACGTGTTGCTCACACTGATGGCCAGTCGCGCATGAGGCACGCGTCCCTACATGTACTCACTCTGTGACGTGTAATGATACGTGTCAAGGCCTGAGAAGTTATATCAATAACTTCACAACTTTAGGTGGGTCTACTAGACACTAGGTCAGACACAAGTCCTAACGTCAACGCCATCGTTGACTGCACCCGAGTCTGCTCGGACGCGCACATTTATATAATATTAAAATAAATAGACATGTAACTAACAATAACTGAATTTAAACAGTACAACAAGGCAAGGTATACTTGCCTGGCAAGAGAGCTGTAAACGTAATATCCAGATGTCAAATACCAAGTGTCAGAACTATGGCCTCAGAATAAAGTCTCCGGATGCTGAAATAAACATCACTAACAGTCTCAGAAAATATCAAATAGCTAGAAACGCCTGTCCTTAAGTCCAATTTGGACACAGGGGCAAAAATGACAGTTTCCGGTCAAAGCGGGGTCCACATGTGGGCCCACTTTGCACCGAAAAATGTGTCAGGGTCAAAGGTCTCCAAATTCGCCAAACTTAGTGTCAACAAGTCCAGAACGTCGATACGAACCCAACGGAACTTCCAGAATTGGATTCCGGTGAGCCGGTCACAAAATCACCCGTCAAGTGGAGCCGGTGGGGCCCACGATACGGGATTTTGTCAACGTTCTCAGAATCGAACCAAACTTGGCTCACAGGACCAGCGTATCGCTACGAGTCCGATGGCGCAAGTTTCGTCTCGATCCGACGTGTGTACACAAAGTTGCAGCGTATTCCAGAACTGACGGATACGGGACGGTGTCGGCGGATACGTGTTGATTCCGGTGTGCACGCACATCCAAATCAACTTCTCCGAATTCCTACACGTCCGTATCAACGTCGCGCACGTTTTGGTAAAGACCGCGTGCGACCAAGTCGTCCCGTTTGGCGGGGCGTACCCAGTTCCGGGGTGAATCGGGTCGTTGTTTTTCCTGTATTTGGATCGCGTGCCGCGATCACCACAGGACGCGATGCTCCGAGCGGGTTGCACGGGCACCGAGGTGGTTACATAGTCTACACAACGCAACTGACGGAATTAAAATCAGAATTACGAGGAGAGAGATATCGTTACCTGAACAGGGCTTCGTGAAGGCTGATTTCACGTGTCCTAGACGTGTCCGAGAGTCGTTGACACGAGCCGTGTCCTTGTGTCCGCTGTGTCCGACACGAACTGTGTCTAGAGCTTGCTGGAGACTCGTCGGAGGGTGACTGTGCCCGGGGTGGCCGGGGAGTGGCTGCTCGGGAGGAGGACGCCGCTGTCCTCGGGGTCCGGCGTGGCGAGCTCAGGGAGGAGGAGAGGGGAGGAGAAGGAGAGGAGGGAAGGGAGAGTCGGGGTAGCCGCTGTCGAGGCCGGCGGGGGTTGGCTCGCCGTGGGGGGTCGGCTGTGAAGACGGCGACGATGATGATGGCAGTGGTGGTGCTCGATGATAGTGGTGGTGGCGGTGGAGGAGAAGAAGAGGGAAGAGGGCTCGGATGGGGGTGGTGGTGGTTGTCGGTGATGGGGATGGCGGTGGTGGTGGAGTTGACAGGCGGAGGAAGGAGAGGAGGAGGTCGAGGAGATGGGAGCTGGGACCGCCGCCGAGGCCGGCGGGGGTCGGGCCGACAAGGTCGGGGAAGGGGAGTGGAGAAGAGAGCTCGGGGAGAGGGAGAGAGAGAGCCAGGGGGCGGGGGGGGCTGGCTCCGCCGCGGGGAGGAGAGGGCGCCGCCGGCCGGGGGGGGTCGCCGCCGGCCAGGGGGGGGTCGGCTGCGGACAGGGTCGGGGGGGGAAGTCGGCTGGGGCTGGGTAGCTTTTAGGTTTTTTTTTATTTTCTTTTTCTTTTTCTTTTCTTTTATAAAGAATAATATTAATATTATAACCAAATATCTTGAGATATTTTGGGATATTACCTGGATATTTTCGGGATCTTTCCGGGATCTTTTTGGGTGAGTCCCGACTCCAAATGGACGGTGCCGGTTCACCGGCCAATGAGGGGGTGACACCTCGCACTGCAATTTGCAGGAAAGTCCCTGTAGTTTCATAAATTGCGTAAAAGTCCTATTTTGGGAAATTGCGCAATTTACGAAATTGTCTGGAAAAATACCCGATTCCTGAAAATTCTAAAATTCACAGAATTGAGGGAAATTGCTATGTGAGGGTCCTGGGAAAATGGGGGTGAGTCTGGGCAGGGGTTGGACCTGGTTTCTGGGTGACACGGGTCATCGTATTTATTAATTAATAAATACTGCGCACGGTGTTCTCTAATTATTTAGAGGCAGGTAGGGTCATAATTTTTCTACGGTGTCAATACACTAAATGTAGTATACTCAGTGTAGAAAATTAACGTATTTTTGTTTGGGCAAAACAGGTGCATGTTGGGCCTCAAATCTCTAGGGGTACAGAGGTGGGTAAAGAGCAGGAAATTAAATAGGAAATAAATACGGACTTTTGTAACGATAGTTGTGCGTCTCATTCGAGGCTCAAAACAAAGCATCTGGGAGTTGCACAAAATTCAGAAAAATAATCTGGCATGTCTATGACAGGTATGTGAACTTTGTTCGGGGATATCAGTCAAGGTAAAGCTCCAAATAATTCGGTGATGGACAGGTGTACAAGTCAATAGGATATGTAGGCAAAATAAATTAAAATATTGCCACAAATCCTAAATTGTTAAAATAATCCTAAAAATAATGAAATCTGGTCGAGGGGGTTTACAGAACGATTGGAGAAATATCTTGAATAAGTGATAAGGCTTATATCGAATAAGGATTCGTGGAAATAAAAATCGATATCTTGGTTAGAAAACTTGTTAGAAACTTGGAGTATCGTGCGAGCGATTTTGGATTAAAATAAATGGACAGAACTTGAATACAATATCACTCGAATAGAAGTTAGCCGAGAATGAATATTGTGGTTCAATGAAAGAGATAAGCTATTACGGATTCGACTTGGAGTTTGTAAGTACGATCTTGAATCAAGTTCAAAAAAATAATCTTTGAAATCAGTCCCCAGCGAGAACGATTATCCTGCGGGAGCTTCGCGTGGTAATTTTACGTACAACAGGGATGATCGAACTCACGAAAATATGTTCGATGATTATTCCAAACGAACTCGATAAATAGAACGTATCAAAAGTGGATAGACTTTGGCTTGGATATTTGAAACTAAGTTATTTGAGGAATGCCAGAAGTAGACTATAGATTTATCGAACGGTAACGTTGAAGTTGGATAATTTTGCTAGAAGAATTATAACTACTGCATAAACAGACATGACTTGATAAATTTTATATATAACTTGGATGGAGCAAAGTGAAAGAAAAATGTGTCTCGATCATTTCGATGATAACCATAACGTTCAACGTTCTTGTCTTATACGAAAGTAACTTTATGTCCGTACATGCGTCAAGCCCGGATTAGGATAAACAGCGGAAGCGTTGGCGTGACGATCTCATGTCCAACGAGGGTGATCAAACTTGCAGGAGACCGAAGTGTGACAACTAATGGATCGTCTTGACTTTTGGTTCGACACGATAAGATGAATTTAAAAATACAAGTGAATCGGAAGTGTTTCAGGATAAGTTAGCCTAGAACTTAGAATAAATCACGCTTAATGGTTTCGTGAATGGATACATGAATCATGTTGGACGACTTGGAGTTATAAACAAAAGGTTTAGAATTGAATCTTAGCTTGGTGGTCTAGACTTGGAATGGATAAGGACTCTATCAAAACATGTTTGAAGAGATAGACTGCAAATTACTAGGCTTGTCCTACAACTTGGATATACCATGGATTTGATCGAGTGGACTCGAACCTTACAAACAAACATATTATTGTGTGTAGGATGATCCATGCTCGATGTTTAGAAATCTAAGTGAAACGAGCTTGGGTAGAATACCCCATACAAATGAACAATAGTTTGACCTTAGAAATTGGGGCAAGCATTGTGCAATAAATTTGCAAGATGAATCATGTGGTGAACCTGTACCTATGACCTTGTGAGATGCCCTAGTAATTAGACAGATGACCATGTGCTCAGTGAAAGAACCTGTGTGACCGACTTTAGCATATTGCTTGAAAAAAGCTATAGAAGTGGGGCAGCAAGACTTAGTGTTAGACTTAGAACGGTAACATGTGCTATGTTTCACACGAACGGATGGACGCTAGTCGGTTTATCAAATAGATCGTGCTTAACGGTAGTACAAAACTTGATTTAAATTAGAATAAAAATAACTTGGATTTGATTGACCCTGTCGGAAGTATCCTTGCAATTTGAAAAACGAGAACCCTTGAGATTTTCGCAAAGTAGCTTGTCCGATTTTACTATCTCTAAGTTTGGTTGAATGCATATGTTTGAGGGATGCCTTGAACGTGTGCATGATCCAAGGCTCAATGATATGTGAAACTCGAGTGCTAATACTTCGCTATCGCTAAGTTGGTTGACATGCATATGTTTGAAGGACGCTTTGAATATGTGCACGATCTAGACTCGCGATATGCTGATCTCGAATGCTAGTGCAAGTGAAAATGTTAGACCCGCGTAGACAAGTATAACGACTTGTATAAGTTGCCTCAGCCTTAGATCGTTATTCACGATGGATTGTAACATACCCCGCATTAAGCGATATATGTTCTGCGCTAAGGCACAATAGAGACCGAGTCAGAACTTGGATTGGATGATAGAGTCATTCAATGAGACTGATCCAGCATACACGTGACACGGTATAAGGAACGAGTAGGAAATTATGTTCGAACGGATTTAGTGGTACCGATTATTATACTTGGGATAGATTCGATAATACGACAGAATGGCCTGCGATCAGGAAGTCTCGAGGATGAGACTTTTTTTGAGTGGTGCATAATGTAATGACCCATTCCACTCAAGTGGACAGCCGAGTCAAACGAAAAAATGCAATGACCCGACCCCTTTTTGCTCAGCGAGAAGACTCGTTTGAGACAAAGAATTTTCCGACTTGACCCTTCAGGAGTTCCGGCTTGGACTTTCAAAGGCTCGCTTGGAGTATCCCTCGACCGAGGCGAATCATCGCTAAGGTGGGTGGCTACGATAAACTTGTCTTTGCTTAGCCAGCACACTTAAAATATGGACGATATATGCTAGTCGCTAGGTGAATCACCCCTGCATGCTAATAAAGATTACAACGCACCTAGCTAAGGGAATAATCTCAACTTGTATTGCTTGTGTTAGAATATGGAAATGAAACTTTGCTTATAGAATAGACCCTTGCATGCTACATTTGCCTTATGCAAATAGACCCCGTATACCTCGAGTAGAATGATATATATACTCTTCGTAGTGCATTGTTCACTCGATTACACTGCACGTCCCTAGAGTATGTCGCTCGGTATGTCCCTTTACGGTTTTACTCCTCGTTTTACCCTAGACCCGTGCCAACGTGAATGTTTAGTTTCAAATATAAATGCATGCTTTCCTGCTTAGTGTAGTTTATACTCGTTGCCTCATTTTAATGCTCGTCACATAATTATGCCACAATCAAGTAACAATATATGTACTCGTACATGCATCTTGTTAGCCAGAAGACTATCAAATGGTCCTTCTGTATAATATGAACCTGCAAGTATCTGGGACCGTTAGGTCGCCAAGGCAATCCCCGAACCAGGAGAATGCATCAAGGCAAGTGGAACACTGATCGAGAATTATGTCAAGTTTCCATCTGAACGAGAATCATGTCAAGCAAATCAAAATCACAGCTCGTGGAGCAATGCTCGTTCTGAACAAAAATCATGGATTATCTTGTCAAGATATAAATTTGGAATGACCCAAGACTTGCATGTCGCGGACAACTTGTTAACAAGTGGATCTTTGGATCCAGTTCCACGGACGGTCTCCAGGGCACCGGGGCTGATCCGATCTGGAATGGAACTTCTTGTTTAGTCTCTCATGTACTGGGATGGGATGGCTTATAGCTCACCCTGTTCTTTCGTTGCATACCATCCTCGTCCATAACTATGTCCTTTATGGCTATGCCAGCGACAATTGTTCATATAGATAAGTCATCCTCGCTTAGCGGCTATCCGTGTGCGAGTCATTGCATCGGATCGAGAATATCTAAAATACTTGAACGATCATGAGTATAACACACTTGTACATATTGAACACATTGAACATCCAATGTAAAATGCCTTATAATCTGTGTAATCGTGCATCGAAACAGAACCTTGCTTACAACATTTGTGTTTGCATATGCTATTTGTCCCTGGATTTCATAATAAATGCTTGTGCTTGTTTTAACTTGGTTTGCCTTGGACAGGAAAGGGTGGATGGTAAGTTGATAAGTCTCGCCGTGTTCCTTATATCATACGATGCACTACCACGCGAGTTAGATTTTTCATCATTGCCATAAAACTGATCATAAGGCAAGATTAGAAAGAAAACTTAATAGATTGTGCACGGAACCTATATAATGTATTTGGATTTATCGAGCAGGCGAGAAGCCTTCCCGCCAGTGCATTCATGTACTGATAACCCACCAGATTGCTTGCAGGGTGCTGAAGAACCTCGTTCGGGTACGGATGCCTCCTTCGTGCGTTCTAAGGCATGGAGTTCTGTCATGCCCCAGTCCCAAAATATCGAGGGACTAGCCATGTGGCAATGGCCAGCAGCACAACTCCAATGGGCAAGCCCAATTTAATGGACCTGTTAGAGTGCACTTAAGCTGTAATACATAAAAATGGTCTACGAATACCTATCACAGTTTATATATCTAATCTCATCCACAAATAGTAACGAAATTATAAAGAGACAAGTTCAGTCATAATAATATAAAATGATCTGTCCAATCAAAGTAATATAAAAATATCACGGGGAACAACCCATCATCAAAATGGAAAGAAAAATAAATCCAAGTATAATATCCAGAAGTCACTAGAAGATCAAATATCTAAGAACACTAAGCATAAATAATGAATGGTAAGAATACTGTGTGCTCAAGAGAAGTCCTCCGAAACAACCTCGTCCTCTGCAACCTGTACGTCTCCAATAGTAGCTCTTGTCCCGTAAACCTCGGGATAGGTCTCCTCATCTACACCTGGGGACATAATTCGAATCTAGGTCCTCAGGGGATATAGCAAGGTACAATAAACACTCAAGCCAAATGACATACAACAAGTAAATATAGACAGATCCTCATGGCAAGCTATGTAACCAGCTAAGTGAAATGCAAATGAGAGCATCACTAGTACTCAGGCTGAAACTACTACAAGCTCTGTATCGGGGAGCCGGTAGCAGGAATATCAAGTAATGGGCCAAGCTCTGGAATATAGGCTAAAGCACCACAATAATAAATATATATGTATGTAATCAGCCTGTAGCCTGTGTGTCTCTCCCTACCCAATGTAACCTTATATCTCATGTCCACAATGTCTCATGTCCATAACACGCAAGATCATGACCTCTAGCTAGTACAACGAGTCAAAGTAATATCCATGTAATATGCAAGTCTCATATCACGAATCATGTAAGCCTATACAAAATCACCAAGAATATCTCAAAAAATATTCTGTCACATGAAATAGTGTCAAGTGTCCTATGGTATGGCATACTTGGTAAAGCAAGCACGTAAAAATATAGGATCGCGGGATTACTCTATAAGTGACGTTGCAAGACTCCGCGTACGGCGTCGACACCCGAATCTTGTTCGGACGCTAAACAACGTCTCACGATCCTAGGTTGAACAGGATACAACACAGAATTATATATAGTAAAAAATACAAGCAAGTAATATAACAGGATCTCTGCAGGTTTGGCAAGGTACACTTACCTGGGTTCCGAACTCGGTCAACTGCTCCTGGGAAAGTAGAATCTGCACGTACACCTTCGGATACTAAAACAAATATCACCATTATTTTCAGAATAATTAAAATATCTAGGATTGACTACCCATAAGTCCAATTTGGACACGGGCAAAATTGATAGTTTTTGGTCAAGCGGGGTCCACATGTGGCCAACTTTGTACCAAAAAATATGTCAAAGACAAAATTTTCCAAATTTGTCCCACTCAATGTCTACGAGTCTAGAATGATGATACGAACCAAACAGAATATCCAGAATTGTATTCTGATGAGCCGATCATAAAAGCGTCCGTTATGTGGAACCGTAGGGCCCACAAAATGATATTTCGTCAATGTTTTCAGAATTGAACCAAACTTGGGTCACAGAACCAGTGTAACGCTGCAAATTCGATGGTACAAGTTTCTTTACGAAATAATAAGTACACATAAAGTTATGGCGAGTGTCAGAACAGGCCGATATGGTATTTTTTGGCGGATACACGTTGATTCCGGTGTGCACGCACAACCAAATCAAGGTCTGCAAAAGCCCACACATTCGCGTTTATGTTATGCGCCTTTCGATACAACTCGCACACGACAAAGTCGTCTCGTTTGGCAGGACGCATCCCGTATCGTAAGATTTTTGGTATTTTAAAAACAAGTTTTTGGTCATTTTGGAACAAGAATAATTTTACCACTAAAGCAAACTAATAAAACTAAAAGAACAGTAAAAATTTTGGTTATATTGTGAAGAAGTTCCTTCAATTATATTTTAAAAATAATTAACGAGTTGGTGACAAATTGGACATGAACATGGAGGTTTGGATCAAAATTCTGAACTATTTTCGAACAGTTTTTCGGCCAACTTTTAGTCGATTTTTTGATCAAATCGGGGTGCCTAAATTCGTTCCACTTGAAGAGAATCCTAGAGTGTTAGGTTGTGAACGTACTAGCGAAGACAGAATACGAATCGGACAAGCGAGGAGGGCGGGAGCTGTGCGCGAAGTAGGGGCCGCAGTTGCTGCTGTTGTGTGCGCGGGGGGGGGGGGACGGTGGTGCGGCGGTGCGACGACGGGGCTGCGGTCGGTCGGCGACGGGCTGCGGGCAATCGGAGGTCGGCCGGAGGTCTGGGATTAGAGTTAGGGTTTGGGTTTTGTATTGGTTTATTTTATATATATATAGGTGATGGGGGTGAGAAAGCTCTGTACGTGGGGGGTGTTGGTTTAGAATTAGGATTTGGGTTTTGGGTTTTAAGTTAGTGGGTTTGGGTTTATGGCAGGGTTTAGGTTAATGGGTTTGGGTATTAATTTCTATTTTCTTTTTCTTTTGGTTTTATTTCTTTTATTTATTCAATAATTAAATGCAGAAAATTTCCAAAAATAGTTAGGCACTTGTAAAAATTCTAGAAAATTTATATTTTTTCCAACAAATAATCTACAACCAATTTATATTAATTAAAAATATATTTACTAAATATTAATAAATATTAAAATAATTAAATAAATTCATAAATTTTATTTTTTACTTAATATTAAATTGGTAGCGTGTAGGGGGTTCGAATAAAGCAACTCGAGGGTCATGTGCTTAATAGGACCAATTAGGCTCATAGCATGAATTTAGTTGGGATCAATGGATTGGTGTGGCATGTTAAAATCGTACGCCACGACTAAATGGTTAAATAATCATCATTTTCTCGTAATTGTGTCGCAAAAGTTGTGCGACCAAAATAAGGCATAGAATTGCAAATTTGTGAGGGACAGTCATGGCAGGAGCCTAATTTGACTCGTCTAAGTCGAGCATGCTAGATTGGTTGGAAGGGAAAGGCTAGTGTTGCACTCAAGATCTTAAAATCATGGTAGTTGGTTTCCAAAGTTCGATTAAATTATCGAATAAATATTAAAATAAAAAAAGAATTAATAATTACCAAACTAATCCTATGAAAAAAATTAGGGTGCTCACAAGTTCACTCTGGAGCTTTAGAGCGTTGCGTCTGAAACTGAAGCACATATACAAGACATAATGTTGGAACATCGCTATGTATCATTCCACAAATATAGCCACTTGGCACACTTTTACTATTTCAGAGAGAGTGGCTTGAGCGACTTGTAATCGCGACCTAGCGCCGCCTGTAACACTTGTTCAATACCAATAAAGAGCTTGATTTACTTCTATACTTGTGTTATTAAATGCTTCCGCTATTGACGACTCTGTGAACTTGTTACCAATCGCCTATGTGTTTATTATTCTGCTGTATAACTCGGACAATATGTGCGACTCTATGGCTTAGATCTCTTACTGCTTGTTTATATCATGGTCTTGCACGGATGCGACTTACGCTCGTGCGGCATCACGCCCAGATGGGTCAAGCGATCGTCCCGCGGGAGCCCTGGCACGGTAATTTGCTTAGCCTAACGGGGACGGCCGATTTGCCTGTGGGAGATCGGGGCGTGACATGGCAACCTATGATACCTACACTCACTTGATATCCATACTACCTAGTCTCATAGGATACAAAAAATACCTATATCGTATAATCAGTTCTCTACTTGTAACCAATACTGAACCTATTAGACCTATTCAATAAATTCTATGATTAAAGTATGTCTTAGCCCTTCATATTAGCTATCTAAAACTTTAAATGGATCGCATTTACGTGTCCGAAAGCTTCCAAAATCGTGTAATCACCGAAACACATTCGTCTTTCGGATACCTGACACTCAAAGATTTTACAAAAAAAAATTAAAACAAATTTGGCCTATTAATTTATATATTTGGAAAGCTAACTTCGATACGGTTCTTTTAAAATAATAGAAGATTAATCGGAGTCCTGAGTTAGGAGTTATGGTATTTCTAAGTTGCTATGGCTGCTAAAAATGAGACTGAATACTATAAAAAATTTGAGCTATTTTGGACAAAAGAACACATCTATATATCCAATTTACCAAATTCACCTATACGTATCATGGCGTATCATGATACGGGCTCTACGTGTCCAATTTTGGACACAAGAACACATTCACATCATTAAAGAAACATCAATAGTCCTCATTATGACATAATACACACACTCAATGGACACAATTGGGGTACCCTCCAAATTGAGCCACAAAATCATGACACAAGCTTAGATCTACCAAATTGAGGGCTCCTAGTGTCTAGATCTACCATTGAAAAGTCAAATCTAACAATGGAAAGGTTCCTACATGACCAAGGGCTGTTCCTAACCATGAATTTGATAAAATTGAGAGAATTATCTAGTATTTTAATAGCCTCTTTAGAGAATTCTGAATTTGGACACGGAAGAGATGAGTCGGACACAATCTTCTAGCAAGCTTCTCTCATATGGATCTTCTTGTGCTCTCCAATGCTCTAGGCTTTCATGATAGTGAGAATGAGTGAAAATGAGAGTGGTTGAAAAGAAATTTGGTGGAAAATTGGTATGCTTGGGGAAGAAGAAGATTTGGATAAGATGGAGGCTAAGAAATGAAATAAAATAAATGGATGAGCCCTAAATTGAACTTATATCTTATAATAAGGTTTGGTCATACCAAAATATCAAGTTTGCCCCTCTATATTTGTCATGAATGAAGTCTAATTAACTAAAGGAATGAATCTCTGCAACTAAGAGGAATATTCTTTTCATAACAACTAAACTTAATTAATTCTAATTACTAAAGTCGTGACTAACAATAATTAGCACTAATAACACTTGAAATTTTAATTGGCTAGCCACTAACTAACACTAATATAATTATATGCAATCACTAATATAAAATAATATATATAAAATTTAACAACATACAGAATTACCAAAATACTTTTATGATCGAAAGTGGTAGTTACAATCCTACCCCCCTTAGAAAAATTTTGTCCTCAAAATTTAAGGATGGAAGTAGACACGAACTGAAAGGATAACTCATGGTCCTCAAAATTTACCAAAATACTTCTAATTGGTTATAATCTATTCATCGTAATCCTGGCTGTAGTCAAACCATCATCTAACCGTGGTCCAAGAAAGTCATATCCGGCTCATACAATTCCATTGAAAATGAAACATTCACGGCTTATCAAATAGGTACGGTTATATTCTTATCAGTCCTGATATTGCACTCTCTTCCAAGGGTCTAATACTAACTATACCATAGCACTAAAAGTTTCCATGCACACTATATGGTACTAAAAAGTCACACTGATCAATAGGTGGAAGGTAAAGAAGAAAAATGACAGAACCTGCTAACCCAACACCTGTAACATCGGTCCCCTCGGCCGTCATCGCAAAAACCTTGCCCTGCTGGGGTAGCTCCCTCTGTTAGTACAGAATAATTTGGGGTATCACAAGTGGCCTAGCTATACCTCTCTTACTGCCTGGAACACCTGCACTCCTATTCCCCATGATACTCTTTTGGATACCCTACCTCATTATCACAATGATACACTCAACTAATACTATCACACACACTAATACTCACTGATACTAAACTAGCACATTGCACATATCCCACATCACTCATCCTACTCTTGATACACCCTGGACACTTGCACCATCTAGGCACCCTTGGTACATAATCACTAACTCCATAAATATACTGAACACATGCTTGATACTCTAGGATACCAACTACTAATTATACTCTGACACATATCTTAGATCTATGGCTACAAATGGTACTATATTATGAGTTACTTCTAGGATTATACACTGATACCTAATGCTTTTCTACCCAACTAGGAACCATTCACAGACTCACAAGCTACACTCTCAACAATCAACACTGATACTCAAACTGGACACAAACATGTCTACAAGTTACCAAACTACTACACTATCCAAAGAAGCTGCATCAGGAACTAATGAAGGTGAAGCTCTATAAGGAACTAACTAGAGAAACTAAAGACATCTCTATCCTGAGTTAGTAGGGGTGATGGAACAAAATTCAATGATAAACGGTTGAATGATAGAGATG
Organism: Iris macrosiphon; assembly: GCA_036927795.1. Taxonomy (NCBI): domain Eukaryota; kingdom Viridiplantae; phylum Streptophyta; class Magnoliopsida; order Asparagales; family Iridaceae; genus Iris; species Iris macrosiphon. The sequence continues at coordinate 12,335,612 of JAYESA010000005.1, read as the reverse complement.
GTATGTTAAGAACCAATTTAAGATACAATCTGATAATCATACGCGTCTATCTGAAATCATGTTACCCAGAATCCTCGTTACGTCAGTAAGCATAACTGCGCTAAACTATAGAGTCCATAACTAAGGTACACGTACACCTCTAGAATCATGGTATCTAAAAAATTTGTCATGCCACTAGCTTGGCTGCGAAAACTCTAAATTCCATAACCAAGAGAAATATATCCAAAATCAGGCACAATGTTTTCACCATGCCAGCTAATATGGCTGCGATAAACTCTCGACTCCATAACTAAGACAGGCGGTTACCTTTAGCACGTTTACATAAGTTCTCATAATTTTGATATTTTGATATATATCATAGAGAAAAAGAATTGCACGTAAAATTACTAATATATATTTATTTATATAACCCTGCACCATCACTAGAATTTCAGAGTTAAGCTTCAATGAAAGTGGGTTTAATATGGTATAGAGCAATACATAATATAAATACGTGCAAATGCATGTGATTGGAACAAGAAAATATTATAAATTTAGTATGCACGTATACATGATTTCGAACTTAAATTTATTTTAGAATTTTTGAAACTTAAAAGTTGTTGTCAAGCCGGTGGACAGGCTGGACGATCGTACAAGGGTCCCTAAAAAGGAAATGCTCATAGATTTAGTAGCTGGAGAGGACAATGAAGGCACTAGTGACCGACAATGCCTTGAGATCCTCGAGGCTATGATGCATACCATGAGTGTCTCGATGCAGTCTCTGACCCAGACGGTACTAGAACTTAGGGCAAGCCTGGTCCCGCAACCACCAAAAACCTCTGCACAAGCAAACCAGAATCTTGGTACCAACGGGGACTTGAATGCAACTACTCCCCACGCTGATGGCAATCATACACTAATAAAATATTTTTTATAAAGGTCCAAATTATTTTTTTTAATATGAAAGATCTATTCCAAAACCAAAATAACAACACTTACAAGTCCGTTTTAGATTCAAAGAAAAATCTCGTTTTTATGTTGCCTAAGGCCTGCTTTAGATTTTGCACAAAATTCTTTTATTGTTTTGTTTGAAAAAGAATCGTGTTTTAGATTTTGTCCAAGGCTCCTTCATCCTTTATACATAACATGATTATTATATTTAAATAAAAAAACCTTAATCCTCGTAAAAAGATCTCTAAGTGTCATATACCCAATACAAATAAAAAGAATGCACGAGATGTTAGCGAATTCCCGTGCATAATATCTCATGCAAATAAGTTATTATATATATATATATATATATATATATATATATATATATATATATATATATATATATATATATATATTTGTATGATATTAAAGAACAATATAAGATATTGAAAAGAGAGAAAAATAGTACTTATAAATTTTTGGAGAGCAAAAGATATCAAAGAGTCTATATAACATCGTGTGGATTTGGTTAATGATGATGTAAGATTAAATTTTAAATTTGGTTAGCTTTTCAATCATACATTAGATTGGATTGAAATAAAATAGAAATAAAATAGAAATAGTTGATACATTAGACTAGATTGAAATAAAATAGAAACTAAATTGTCTTTCAACACTACAATTAGGTATGTTTCAAGTGCTCACCTTTTGTCCATGATTTTTTGGTTCACAAAACTAAATTCCAAACGCAATTTTTTTTTATTTAGCTCTATATATTTTGTCAAAATTACTTTTAACAAAATTCTATTTTTAAAATTGGGCTTGCAAAACTAAATCGCCAACGGGCTCATGATATCTAAGGAGGTTCAAGTCTCCCGGATATTGTTTACATTGAAAATATATATATATATATATATATATATATATATATATATATAAGCTAAAACTTTGGCAAAATATTTAGTTTGTTTGAATACTCAAGTATTGTATGAAAAGCAAACTCTTAAGCATTAATACTATTTAACTTCTAATGTCGAATTACAATATTACTATGACAGTTCGGTATTGAGAACTAAAAAATTAAATTTAACTAAAAAACGTCTTTTTAATAGACGTTTGGTTGCATAGTGTGGTTTTAGTTTTACTTTTTAGTTTAATTTCTCCCTCGGTTTGATTAAGTCTGATTTTATTTTAATTTCTCGCTAGTCCATTTTACAAATTTTTTTGCTCTTTCTAGGTTGCTGTATATGCAATTTTTTGGGTTGGAATTCCCGCGTTGATAGGCAACAAAAATATGACGAATCACAGAGAGACACGTGTGCAATGTGATATTGATACTATACGTGTCAAATTTGTAGATGGATTATACGTTATTTCCCTTGTAGCATATATAGTGATAGTGTTGTCCCATCGTGTACGAATAGAAAATTAATAATAAATGTTTCTTGAGAAAGAAGAAAGAGAATTTGGAAAATGGCCAAGTGGGCCTAAGGATATGCAAATGAACAAAACAAGCTCAAGGTCTCGTCTTCTCGGCTCGATAAAAGCTCTACTCGGGTTCGCTTACGAGCCGGGCTCTTAACCCAAGCAAGCCCAGCCCACGAGTACATTGCGGGTTCAAATATCTTATGATATATATACTAATATATATTTTTTAAAGAATATGAATATATATATATATATACATATTCATCATTTTCGAGGTTTGATTCCTTGATCGAGAACCTCTAAACCGAAACGGAGATGTTATTCCCCTTCCAATGAAGCGGAGATGCTACTCCAAGTCGGGACGGAACTATATATATATGATCCCTAGACAAGCACTCTTAGTGTGGTCGTCATTACCCTAAAGGTTGCAAGTTTGAGTCTTGAGAGAATCAGTTGAACTTTCAGTGGAAAACTAACTCGGGTAGTTGTGCGGGTTGGACTAGACGGGTTGGGTGGGGTGCGAGCGTGGACGGGCAGATCAAGTGTAGGATCGGACCTTTGGGTCGATTACGGACCTCCAGGTCGGGATAGAGCCTTCAGGCCGCCAGAATGAGTTTGTGAGGCCCTCGAATTGGATTTGTAGACCTTCGGACCAGAATGATAATTACCTTGTTGGTGAAAAAAAAAATATAATCACTAATTCTAGGTCTTCATTTTTTTGTTCTCCTTCGCGACCCCAAAAACTCGCATAACATATTTGGAGAAATAATCTGATGATGTGTTTGATAATCTCCGACTATACATATATTATATATATGTTCGTACGTTGTATATATTTCATAGACTATTATTAAAAGTACTAAAAAATAGTTATTGTAATTATTCTAATTTTTATTAAGACTACTTAGTAAGACTAAAAGACAACTGTATTAATTATTCTAAATTTATTATTATATTATTTCATACATGTCTATAAGACTATTTAGGAAGACGAAAAGACAAACTTTCATAATTACTTAGCTGTCCCAATTAGTTTTAATCAATAATTTTAATTAGTAAATATATGCAAGGGTAGTATAGATATACACTGATGGAAGAGAGATTCAAGTGTGAGAAATTTGTGGTATTTGCCATACAAAAAAAGAGAAAGAGAAAGAAAGTTTGTTGATAAGTGTCAATCCTTATTTAGCTTTGCTTAACTTTAAGGCCTCGTTTGGGTTGCAAAAGGAAAAGAACGAAAATTAATTCTTTGTTTTCTTTATTTTCTTTAAAAATGTATAATTTTTATTCGAAATTTTTTTTTTTTTTTTTTTTGATGTTTTTTTGATGTTTGGAAAGACAAAAAATTGAGAGAAAAAGTCAATTCATAGGATGTAAAAGTTAATCCTTGAATGGTTCTCCTATTATATAAAATCACTTTTTTTTTTCTTTTTTTTTTTTAATCTAAACAGAGATAAAAAAAAATTGCAAGACCATGATTCCACAAGCCAATCCATGCATTATCATTACTTCTAATCATCCAAAGTATTATTTCTCTCTCCTCAAATGTGAGTCCCAATAAACACAACAACGCGTGGAGAACCATGCACACAACAAGTGGTGCTTTGCCAATAAAAAAACACAGAGAAGTTTCGGGATGGTTGTTTCATTTTTTTATTTGGAGCGTTATAAGTTGGTGTCATAAGAATTTTACTCATGAAGTTAATTATTTTAAGATGATGTACAATGATTTGTCATAAGAGTTGCAATATAAGTATATAATTTACATTTGCATTAATCAACATGTGTGGTTTATTCAGTAACTTGTCATAACAGCTTAATGAATGACGTGAAATTGATGAATCATAATCTTTTGAAAATGGAATTATTCTCTTCGTCCTCTTCGGTGGATATTTAGAAGAGACTTTTTTTTGTTTTTAGAAAATTGCAATTGTCAAAAAAGTTTTTACAACGTTCAAATATTTTTAAAATGTATTATCAAAATTATCTTTAATTTATAAAAAAAAAATATAAATTTTATTTTTGAAAAAGATGTCATTATTGACACTCCTAAAATTAGATGAAGAGTATCACAAATTAATATCAAATTTAAAATTTGAATGAATAAAATTAAAGGATGAGTGAATGATACAATTTTATCAATAATAATATCCTTTTAAAACTGTAAATAAATTAAGAATAATTTTGATAATTCATTTTAAGAATCTTTGAAGTCTTTTTGACACTTACAACCCTCTGTTTTAATTATTTATCTTCTTCTTCTTCTTTTGTGATTCCCAACGTTGCGGTATCAACGACACAAAAGTACTCCAAAGCACAAGAAGAGAATGGGTACTAGTGTCAGTGTCAATTGGAGTACAGTGAAGAGACATACATGAGCTCGATCCTTTCAAAAAAATGGCACTAACGTTGCTAAAGGTGCAGTTGAAGAAGCAAAAGAAGGGGAGAAGCACACGGAGGTTTGAGTTGGTGTCTTTGTGTTTGTTTTCTGCACAAGAAATGCATAGAAAGAAGTAGAGATATTACTGTAGTAGTAGTTGTAGAAACCAAGACATTTCACATCAAAAGCAAATAAAAAATATTTACTGTTCGAGTTTTATTGTTGTTAGCTAGTGGAAGGAGATTGTTTAATTAGAGAATCATTTCAATGGTTGTGAGTGGAGCACGAGGAGAATAGCAGTTTGAGAGTTGGGATGTCTTGTTTGGCTTTAATTGCTATATTTTAATTTTAGTTAAATTTTTGTAGTATTTAAAAATTGTAAAAAATATTTATGTATATTTAAAAATTGTTAGAAAATTACGAGACACTTCAAATTTACAACGTGTTCTATCTCTTCTGTGTTAATTGATAAACCCACAAAAAGTAACCAAACAAGAAAAAAAATAAAGAAAAAAAAATATTATCAAATAGAAAAAAAATAAAAAAAAGGAGAAAAAAGAGTAGATTAAGTTGGAGTATTTATTTGGAGTGTATCATTGTGTGTCAATATCATGGTGACACTCCAAAAATAATAATTTACACAAATTTTAATAATTTGATGTGTTTAGAGTATTCCCACTGTGAATGCTCTTAGCATACACCAAGACCAAGCTCGAAGAAGAAGTAACAACACAGAGCCAGCTACCATTTCTATTAAGAGCATCTCCAACCCTATTGTATTGTTATTTTGTGGTACAGACACAAGTCTTTTTAGGATACGGCACTATATTTATCAAAAATAATGAAGTAGATATTTTGTCTTTTTAGGACACGTGGTCTTGTGGGACCCGCGGGTTTGGGTGGTTGGGTTTTGTTTGGTTGATTTGGTTGGTTTGTTTGGTTTATTTTATTAGTTTATTTTAATTAGTTATGTTTTAATTTTATTTTAATTTTTTCCATCCAAGAGCATCAAAATTTGTGAATTTTAAATTCATGCAAATGAAACTTTAATTTTACAAGTAAATTTTAAATATTAAAAAATAAAATTACCGAAAGTAAAATTTGGAGGTCAAAATATCGTTTTTTTGCGATTCTAAAAATTTGGAAAGTCCGCCAAATGGTGAAACGGTTTATCTCGAAGTGCTTTTCCATACGGTCATTTTGGCACAAACTGGACCTTGTTTCGATCTCCCAGTCAAAAGTTATGATACTTTAAAGTTTTAAAATTTATATTTTTGCCTGTAACATGTGCGTCTTGTTTCGGATAAATTTTTTTCTACACGATTTGTGTTACTCTCGTCGAAAACATTCAAATCGACTTATTGTTTAACGAAAAATGATTTCAAAACAAATAGTTATGGCCGCTCGAAATCTGCTCGACGACAGACGTAATATTCTTACGACAGATTTTTATTATTATTATTATTATTAACGTCTGTTAATGGCAAAAAGATTAACGATAGGAATATAATATTAAAAAATATAAATGCACTACGGACGTTTTGATATTTTTGATTTTTTTTTTTTTGTAATTTTTTAAATTTTGATGCTTTAGATGAAATTTATACAAATTTTGATGCTCTGAATGTAAATTTCCGAAAAAAATATTTCTAACTTTTTTTTACAATTAATTTATTTTAATTTTATTTCGTTAAAATAACTAAACTAAATAAAAAAAAATCAAAACATAACTAATTAAAACTTAAAACAAACTAATAAAATAAACCAAACAAACCAACCAAATAAAACCAAACCAACCAAACAAAACCCAACCACCCAAACCCGCGGGACCCACAAGGCCAAATTCTGCCAACACAGCCAACAGTGTTGGCAAAATTTGACCTTGTGGGGTCCACTTCTGGCTTTTTTGCCTAAGTGTTCGTTTTTTTTTTTCGCCAACACTGTTGGCGGACTATTTCTTTATTTCAAAATTATCCAAACTTATTTCGTTTACATGGATTTATTTTGCTACAGTAAATTTTCTGCATAACAATTGTATTGGAGAAATAAAATTAATATTGGCATTGCCTATGTCTAAAGTCACAACTGGGTTGGAGATGCTCAAATTTGTATGGAAAAGAAAAAATGAAATCTTAATTCAATTTGAGTATTCGAGCCCTAAACGGACGAGAAATTATCAGCAGCTCTCGTGAGCATGCACGGCCAATATGGTATCACAAACCAATTTAATATTATATATTTACCATAAAATTAAACAAAATTATGCACTGCATACCTCGTGGTCACCTCCTCCATGCGACCGGTGGAAAATCAACTTTGATGGGGCTTACTGTGAGAAGCACATGGCAGGAGCTGCAATCCTTCGAGATTAACTTACATTCCCATATGTGCAAATGAGCCTGCTAACTCTCTTCTTCGTCTTCTTCTTTAATTTCCGGCATAATGTTCGAAATATGATGTAACGTTTGAAATTTTGCCACCTAGCAGAAATCTTATCTCTCTTCTCGGTAACAACCAGTCGAGTTAGGTATAGGTAGGCTGCTAACTCTATGGCTTCCTTTATTCTACTTGATCCTCATTCCGATGATATCCAGTTGTACTAGGATCCACCTCTATGTATATGGCCAACATCCGCAATGATATGGTCATTAGACGTTCCATTTGAATTTATGAAAGCAAGTTTTTCATTCAAAAAGAAAAAGAAAAAAAACCACCTTTTGGTACACTTTGGAATATTTTGATTAGTTTTTAATAATACATATGGAAGAGTAATAACATATTCAATGTGATACAAATATATATATATATATATATATATATATTTGGCTTAGAACAAGTTTAGGTCTCCATTTGGTTCATAATAGAATTTAAATTTTATCCTAACGGTTGACTGGACTAACAGTTCAAAATAGAGGTTTAAACTTAAAAATCTGAATACTATGCGAGACTATAAAACTGAATAAAAATATATAAAGATTGTGTGTATAACTTGAATTATTTAGTTTTGCATGGTGGAATTGTGTGAATTGGATTGTTTAGTCTAATCATGGACCAATCGAGAATAAGACTTGTAAAACTATTATTGTTTACTTCTATTATGATCTCAGTAGCCACACAATCCTTCCGACGATAGTTTCGATGGAAACGATTCCCCCCATTGTCGAATGCTTGAAACTCAAGAGTCGGAAAGATTGTGTGGTTAAGATAGAAGCAAGCAAACAACTGTGTCTGTATTCGTTTGAACGGGATATAGTTAGAGCATAAAACAAAAGTAAGCTGTTGATGAGTAGGTGCAGGTGTTTCAATAGTTGTTAGTAATATGATAACAGAGAGAAGATGATGAAGGATAATTTGCATAGAACTATACATCTCAATTTATACAAACCTCTTGATCTCAGCTCATGACAATGTCAGCACTTGTAGCTTCTACCTCTTCTTCTTCTTCTTCTTCATCTTCTTCATCTTCTTCTCCTCTTCCTCTTGCTCTTCCTCTTCCTCTTCTCCGAGTGCTTGATCAGCCGGCTGCGGTTGATAATACTGCTGCTGGATGTGTTCTTGTTCTTGATCTGGGCGTAGTTTGGAGGCTTGGATACTCAAATGCTTGTTGTTGTGCATCCACACCTTGAGCACTCTTCTGCTGACCCCGACCTCCTCGCGGCAGAAGGCCTCGGTCTCGGCGTCGTCCTTCTTGTGCAGCCTCCACCCGACCCTCTCCGCGAACGCCGCCATCTTCCCCTTCTGCTCCCCGCTGAACTTGCTCCTGAACCTCTTCTCCGGCCCCTTCTGCTTCCCATTCGGCTCCTCGCTCGACGACTCCCTGCTGCTCTTGCTCTTGCTCTTGCTCTTCCTCTTCGGTGTCGGCAGCAGGAGCTGGAGGGGTTCGGGTTCGGGTTCGGGTTCCTTCCGGTGGAAGCTGCGGTGGCACCCGCACGCCGCGCACCTGAGCGGCTCCGCGGGGCCCCACGGCATGAACTCGCCGCACCCGTCCACCACGTGGGCCCCGAGGCTGGCCGCGTGGTTGCGGAGGCACTCGCGGTAGCGCTCGGGCCCGGCGGGGGGTTTGGGGGGAGGGGGAGGGGGAGGGGGAGAGGGGAGGAGGAGGGAGGAGGTGGCCGGGAGGATGGGCCGGGAGAAGACCGACTCCCGGAAGAGGAAGGGGGGAGGAGGAGGAGCGACGAAGGGTCTCGCCGTCGCCGTCGCCTCGTCGTTGGAGCTCGACTCGGCCACCACCACCTTGATCCGCAAGTGATGGTCCATTTTGATCGATGCATGCAACGAACAAAACTAAAGTAAGTTTGTATCGATCGTTGCTTCAATTATATATAACCAAATGAAACGAGCAATTCAGCTTAAGTAATGGAGAGGAGTTTGGTTTATTAGTGACGGCCATCGAAAGGTGGGAGAGAGAGAGAGAGAGAGAGAGAGCATAAACATAGCAACAACCGACAGGGTCATGTTTCACTGCTCCCACGCCATGGCCCCCGTAGACTTTAATTATTGCTCAACATAATGTGTCATCAATTCTCTGTTGATTTACTCTCCTCTCCTCTCCTCTCCTCTCTTTGGATGTAAATGATGTTTATATTTGGGCTAATTAGGGTTTTATAGCTCTCTCCAACCGTATATCCTGCCTTGTTATGTGTTGTAATTTTTATGTGGCATGAGACAGAAGACAATATCTTTCCTAGGTCGCAAGATTATATTCGCACAAGACAATGAGATAGAAAAAATGTTCTCCAATGCAAAAAGTGTTGAGAGGACGATCAAAACTACTTTTTTTTTCCAACATGATGTTGAGGTAGTCATTATGAAGTGCATTGTCTAGAACAAGACAACCAACTTCACAATGTCTTTACCAAATGTTAGGGACTGTTTGGTTCACATATTCGGAACAAGTGACCATGATTTAAATAATAGACCACTTCAAGTGTTTGGTTAGAGGATTTACAGATAAGATTTACTATAATCTGACCTGAACGGTAAATTTTGTCTGCCACGAAAACGAAGTTTTGACATCGAAAATTTTCTTCAAAGTGGAGCTGAAAAATAAAATCATCATTTCCACTGACTGCGTTTGGTTAAAGGACCATTTTCTCTCTACTTTAACCAAAAAAAAATTACTATTCATGTCACTCTCACATGTACCCTTCTTTAACAATTAACCAAATACAAAACTTTAATTTCCCAATTCTAATCACCCCTTCTTGAAAGCACCCAAACAAAAGATTTTTTGATTCTCTCCACTTCACCGTAGCGCATATACAAAACATCGATTTCCAGATTTTTATTTTTTTTTCCTTCATCGAACCAAATAGCCCCTATCAACTTAGAGTTTAAGTTCTATCATGTCTAATTGAAAATTTTGGACCATAAAAATTTTTTTTTTTTGTTTTCTTTATCTACTATACTCTCAACATGAATACAAAATCAATAACCAACGCAAGGATGATATAATAGGAAAAATTAAACAAAAAAAAAATAAAAAAACAGGATCTACACGCTAATTAGCCCATTTTTTACTTAACGTTCTCGTAACTTCTTTCGTTCCAAATATCTGGAATGCATAAACGTTTTGTTCTATTATAAACCTTCCCAAACACTTTTAGGTGTGGGAATTTTCTATTCCTTCCCATTCCACCCAAATATAGGTATCAGAACCGGGCGGTCTGATTTTACGGGTTTACAAAATCGGACGGTTCTTCCGGTTTCATAACCGGTTTGATAGGGAAATGATTCAGTTGTGGCCCAGGCCAGATTATTCAGTCTCACCGGTTTTCCGGTATGACTGCTGGTCCGGTCCAGTTTTCGCAACTCACACATCTGCTTCTACTTATAATCTAAAAAGACAAAACCTCCACATAAGACTTAAATTGAATTCATGACTTAAATTTTTTTATTTCTTCTCTTTTCTACTTGAATTTTTTTATTTTTTTTCATTATGGCATCACTTGCAAGAATATGAGTTAACTCTACCCGATTATTCTTTTGTTAGTAGTACAAAAGCAGAAAGGCTAGGAAACTACTTTCATAAGTAAGGGTGAGAATTATTCAATTTTGGGCCAAAAAATTAAATATAATCGAATAAGAGATTCGATTCAATTTGAAAAAAAAATCGATTCAATTTCGTTTTTAAAAATACTAAAAAAAAATTATTCGATTTTAAATTTCGGTAAAAAAAATCGAAAATCGAATAAGACTTATATAAATAATTATGTAAATACCCACAATTATATGTATATTTTGTGATTAAAAATGTGTATATTTTTAAAACAATAATTTTAAGGTTAATTACACTGACACCACATGTTTTACGTTTACTAAGCGAACCTCCCCTAGTTTGAAAATAAATACAATGACACCCCCTATGTTTTGTGTTAAATACACGGACATCCACTAAGTTTTATGATTTATTTACAGGGTTATTACACTGACCATCCCAACTTAAAAAAATATATAAATGGCAAGGGACGTCCGTGTATTTATTTTCAAATTATGGGAGGTCCGTTTAGTAAACACAAAACATATGGGGTGTCAATGTAATTAACACATACTTTTATGTATGTGTTTTGAAGTCCAACTTTAGTAATTTAACAACTAGTTCAACTTTGAACGCAACTTTAAAATAAAATAAATATTTATATAAAAATTATAATTTTAATATAATTTAACTACGATCTCAACTTTGAATTCGATCCATTAAACAAGAGACATAGTCCAACCGAATAAACATAATTGGTTATTCGGTTCGATTTCGATTTTAGATTTTTATAATATTCAATTTTGATTATTGTGGTTACTTTAAAACCAAATAAATCGAACGCTCACCCATAGTCATAAGTATTGGTACAAAAATAAATTCATCCTATCCCCAGTTAAACATATTCTTATTCAGAGGAAGTTTCCTATAGGCTCTCCTACAAAATTCAATCTTTGATCTCAAATTTTTTTGGGCCAGCTAATATTTTTCTTCCATTCACTTTGATAAGGGTCATGTTTAAACTTTAGCAACCTTACCTTTCTAACACACTCGAAGTGAAAATGGATGGCCTTCAACAAAATTATTATTATTATTATTATTTTGAGAGAGACCGAAATTGTATATTGAGAACTGTTGTATCACAGCATTCCGAAACAAATTTCTAAAATGTTCAATAGATTCATCCGGATTCAGACAACCACTACTGCATGAAGCTCTTAAACAATATACATTTTTGCAGTTCCAAATTTCAAAAAAGAAAAAAGAGAGCGGATAAATGGACCCTGCATACATGACAAACATAATTCAGGACCAATAACCATAGACCCAATTTGCAACTGCCATTGTTTTCCTAGCATTACTCATTTACGAAAAAGAGCAACTTGTGAGTCCAGTAAGAACCTCTCATTTGTTTGTTTGTTTGTGTGTGTGTGTGTGTGTGTGTGGTGTGTGTGTGTTGGGGGTTGGGGGGGGGGGGGGGGGGGGGGGGGGGGGTGGGTGTTGCTTTCAAAGAATAAACTACTACACTTAATTCTCCTTTTAGTTGGAAGATAGACCATGAACTAATTTAGGTTAAAAACTCCTAATTAGTTTCAACAATTGGTTGTCTCCTCTCGCCTCACCAAACCTAAAAAGCTCTCTCTTACTATATCAGACACAAGCCACACAAAACCAATCAGATTCAGGTTCGGGATTCAAGCTCTGCGTAACTCGAATCGTGAACCGAGACGACAGCCCTAACACCACAGTGAATGCATGCATATCTTAGAATTCTGGAAACAGAGACGAGTTTAAAATCTGTGAAAGGATAAAGCACAGAAGTGGAACACAACAATAAGCTCTGAAGAGAGAACCAAATATACAAAATAAATCACCTTCCAATTCACCCTACCTACCTAAAGCATATCCCTCTGCTGAAGTGCAAACTCCATAAAGAGTACACTCTCCCAACTCATAATCATGATCTAGGTTCACTACGGATAATTTGGGTGCAACCCATCAAACTTTGTTCAATCACAACACTCAAAAAATAGAGTTCAACACTGCAATTGGTCAAGAGAGCATATAATCTAACCACAAGCAAATTCAACATATCAAGTTCAAAGACAATGGCCATTATCACGGTGACAGCAAAACAAAAAGGACAAATTGACCTATTATTGTCCCTAACTTTTCTTTCTAGCTCTTGCAGGCACGCGCCACCTTAGATTCCCTAATAATATGATACATAACAATTGGCCTAAAGATCCACTTACAACCTACAAGAAAACGTCCACCTACAACGAAATAACTCAAGTACAAGCTTTGCTGCGGTTGGATCAAAGGTATTTACTCTACAGCCTCACCTAATACAGAGCCTGCCGATTTGAGACGCTGGGCAGGACAGAAGAGAGGCTACTATTTAATGTCTGTTGGAGATGAATCCTGAAGTTCTGTTAGATTTAAATACCTCGAAGCCGTACATCATCTCATTTACTGCTCCACCTGTTTGCCAACCAAGAAAAAAAAAAAATCAATTGTAAGATTAAAAAAAAAAAAGAGTTATTTATATTTACCCCCCAATTCATAATCATATAAAAAAAATGCCTAGGTTTAGAAAATTGGGAGGGTATTTGAGATATGATTATGAATTTGTGGGTGGGTGGGTGGTGGTGGTGGTGGTGGGTGGGTGTGTGTGTGTGTGTTGTGGGGGGGGGGGGGGGGGGGGGGGGGGGGGGGGGGGTAGTAAATACAAATAACTCTAAAAAAATTCAAGATGGAACTAAAAAGAGTTCTTCTCACAAATTTGCTAATAATAAAAATTTGCAGTACAAAATCACAAGCAAGAAGAAGGATATCTCATAATATGTGAACAACTTCAAAAAAATCTTCTCCACGTTTGTAACCATAACAAAGTGCCACGGACTTAGTGTTTTTGTCTACACTTCACTCGTGCGGCGCACGTTCTTCCTCTGCGATATGACACATGCAAGTCTTCCCTGAACGACTTATAGCTGTATCGTTAGCTGTATCGTTAAGACGAGAATGAAAAAAATGTGGAGCAAAAGAGAAATTAGAATATTGAAAACTTCCACTATAAGAGAGAGTTTACAACTTCTGGACGGAGAGGAACAAATGAGATCTCCCCTCTTATATAGCGTCAAGGGTTCTACATGAATAGCTAAGACTCTGCCATGTGTCCACAATCTAACCCTTGGACTAGAACCTAAATATTTACGATACAACTAAGTATTTACAACCAGAAAAAATCTAGTCCCCTACAAATGGTAAGATTCCTCACGAAGCAACTAGATGCAAGAAATATTCAAAGAAATCTTTCAAGAAATATCTAGGAGGAATATCTAGAGAATCTACCCAAAGAAGTCATGCGACTCTAAAAGTATTCCGGAGGCTTCCCTCGCTAACCCTTTGGCTTGATAGGTTGTACAAAGCTGTCTCCGTGGAGCGAAAAATCTTGTGCGTGACAAGAGGCTCCAAATTATCGTTCTTGCAGACATGTCTAACGTTCACCACAACAGCTTTAAGCTTATACATACGATAATACGAATGCATGCATATCAATAATAATATGATTCAAGATCATGTATAACCCCCAAACATAGTTAGTTGAAATATTCTTCAGTGAGATTTCCCAACTTGCCATGTACAATAGTGATGCAGGACCAAGGTAAGAATGTTTGGTAATACGAGTTTGATGGGAATGAATTGAAGAACAGATTTTGGAAAGAAAAGGGAAAAAACCTTATTCGCCAAACGCGTCAACTATCAGCCCTACAAACATGTACTGGAGAACAAATTGCAGGTCCTGTAATGAAGAACGTGTGAGTTCAAGGGTCAACACATATTCAAGGATCAACTAAACCCGTCTTCGCCACTCCTTGTTCTCCAATTCCTACAATGCTCGTCCGTGTTGGAACGCATTGTCGTTGTGTACACCTCCTTGCCCTCAGGCACCATCTGTTCCTGGGCTGCGTGCCATTGGATCTCTCTTGGACAAAAACTTGAACAAATCCTGCTATGATACCACTTAATACAGGCCCAAGCTAGGACTGTTTGGTAATGCACACTGTTATAAAAATCGGCCTAGCCGCCCACCTAGTGCCCATGATGCCCGACTATACATGTTTTGGGGTTTTATGGACAATTTTTGCAATTTTCAGCAGAAATTGCATTTTTTTTTCTTTTAATAAACAGCCTAGAACTAGGCTCCCGTCTAGGCGGGCTAGGCGCTCGGTGCCTGCCCGACTAGCGCCTAGCGACTTTCACAACCTTGGTAATGCAAGTTTGGTAGGAAGGAAATCGAAGAACATACTCTGGGAAAGATAATTAGGCAAGAGCATTCTTTGATTTAATTCAGAACATAAGATGCTTATTAAAATGATCTTTCATAGGCTTAATAGTCCCTATGTAAAACATAGACCCTAATTTATAGCAAACTAAAACGAAAACTGCAAATGACTACGTAAACATTAAAACAAACAAAAAACATTGAGGAGAACCCCAATACACGTGGCAATTGATTTTGACACACCTTGGAGATAATCTTAAAATAAATACTTTCTAAAACAAGATCAGATTTTTCCAAACAATCAAGACTTCCATTATTTTTTGGTACTGCAGGTGCAACGGGATCCTAATGGCATGCTAGTGTGATCCCTGATCGGTTCTGTTCTACAATGTAGTCGTGGACCACATCAAGTAGGTACACAACCATATCCCCATCAAGGCCTGTCTATATAAAGCTCACGATCAAACATATGAAATGAAGAATTTAGTAAAGGGTTAGAAACCATAGATATAACAACTATTGCATGTTCAGTGTTTTAAGAAAAAAATCATTAGCTATTGGGACCAAGTTACAATGATTTATTCTATCTAAAGAACATTGAAGACTTATGTAAAATCCAAAGATAATATAATATTATGAAAATATTCATTAGCTCATCTTAGCCGTTTCCAAGAAGAAATAAAGAAGACATTCATATCAGTGGCCAACACATACCTAAGAGGGATTGTTTTCACTATTGAGGGTCGATGGCCAAAATCCAAAAGATACCTAAGAATGATATTTTCACTATTGAGGATCAATCATTTATTATAATGTAGTTGTTACCATGTAGTTAGACTGTTTGCCCTCCTTCCTTCCTACCCCTTTCCCTCTATAACAGACAATGCACACATCTCTCATCATTTAGGTGACTAAGATATGACTTGTGTGTAATGACATGCCATTCACAACCAAAGGAATTGAGCAACTCATTATGATAATATGATTAGCACGTAAAGATTGAAAAGTTATACCAGGAGAGAACTTAACCACATAGTTTGATGGTATTAGATATTAGTATTAGGGGGGAAATTATGATAAACAAGAAATCAAGGAACAACGTGGAGGCATGTGAAATAATAGAACATCATAATACTTAAAAATAAACAGATAATGGAAGATAGAACATAGAAAAAAAATAGTCTTATGTGATATAATGTCTAATTTCTAAAGGTAATGGATGATCTACGAAAAATATTTGTGGTAGATCGAGGAAATCCAAAAGATATTTAAGGTAAAAGGAATCTCTTATTAAAGCTTGGAAAAACTGTAGAAATAGTGAAAAGTAGTAAGTGAAGTTAAATCTAGTACCCATGATAATTTGTATGAGGTTAGAAACTAATAAGGGAGAGAAATATATTTATAGGCCAGAAAGCATTACTGAGAGAAAAGAAAAACACTAACGAGAGATGAATTAAGAAAATTTCATCCACTTGCTGTTTTGGAAACATCAAAGGATTATGATAAAAAAACGATAATCTAGTAAGAATAATATGAATATGATTACATAGCAAAGAGGGCTTGGCATATCATGAATCCTCCCACTAAATTTTCCAGGGCTTATGCCTTATTCAATCCAATTAGAGACTATCATGTCATTTATTTACTCCTTCTCCTCTTAGTTTTATTTGGTAGAAAACAATTATACAATACTCGCCTTATGTAACACGGTGGGATATTTAGCAATGTTCGCATAAGGAACGACGGTAAATGCACTAGAACAAACGTTGTCAAATTTGGATCAGATCATAAAATCGTAAAGGGGCCAGGTCGGGATAAGGACCGTGAATCATAAAATCATTGATAAAATCAATAAAAAAATATGAAAAAAATATGGACATATCAAATATAAGAGATATCATGCATAATTGATAAATAGATCCACAAAATTAGTAGGTTTTAGCATATATGTACAAAATAATTCAATCGACTAAAAACTAAAGTTAGTAGGATAAAAAAAATATTGAAAACCCCAAAGCCACAATGCTTGCTTTGTAGATGTTTCTGATCCTTGTTCACAATCGTACAATATTTTCATGTCACATCATTTTTTTCTTTTTCATCTTCCAAAACCAAAGAGAAAATGAGTAGGAAAGATCGCACAAGTTAAAAGTCACCTCAAACAAAATTCCATAAATCACAACTACGTACTTTTATCTTTTCTAAGCCATAGAAGTCCACCACAATAAAAGAAATAAGAGAAAGAGCACAATAGAGATATTTGACCTAATATAATAGGAAGAGTAGTTTAGGAAAGTATATTAATGTCACGCCCCGATCTCCCGCAGGCAATCGGCCGTTCCCGCTAGGCGAGAATCACCGCGCCAGCGCTCCCGCGGAACGATCGCTTTGACCCATCCGGGCGTGATGCCGCACGAGCGTTAGCCGCGCCCGTGCAAGGCCGTGGTTCATTGGCTGGCGGTAAGAGTTCTAAGCCACAGAGTCGCACAGATTGTCCGAGTGCAGCGGAATCATGAACGCATAGGCGATCGGTAACAGGTTCACTGAGTCGACAATATAGCGAAAGCATGAGAACACAAGTTGGAGTAAAGCAAGCTCTTTTATTCATATTGAAACAAGTGTTACAGACGGCGTATAGCCGAGATTACAAGTCGCTCGAGCTCTCTCTGAAACATAAAGGCGTGCCAAGTGGCTACATTTATGGATGATACCCAGGCGAGGTTCAGGCGATGTTCTGGCGAGGCGATGTTCCAACATTATGTCTTGTATATGTGCTTCAGTTCCGGACGTAGCGTTCCAAGGCTTCTGAGTTGAACTCCACGCCTTAGCACGCACGAAGGAGGCATCCGCACCGAACGAGGTTCTCCCGCACCCTGCAAGCAATCTGGTGGGTTATTAGTACATGAATGCACTGGTAGGGAGGCTACTCGCCCACTCGACAAATCCAAACACGTAATATTAGTCTCGTGCCCAACTATTTAGTTGTCTTCCTAGTTGCCTTAGGATCAGTTTCATGCAAGATTTGAATAACCTAATCCGTGTGGCAGTGCGCCGTGCGACATGAGAGAAAACACGGCGAGACTTACCAACTTACCATTTGTCCTTCCCTGTCCAAGGCAAACCAAGTTAAATCAAGCAGAAACAGGTATAAGCATTCAGGAGCAAGCATATGCAAACACAAGCGTTTTAGTGCGAGATCCCGTACTGGGTGCACGGTTTACAGGAAATATCAGGTGTGTTGCATAGTATGATCAAGTGCTCTTTATGCACAAGTGTTGTTATAACAAGATCGTTCAGGTGTTTAGTTATTCTCGATGCGATGCAGTGACTCGCACGCGGATAGCCGCTAAGCGAGGATGACTTATCTATATGAACATGAGGTCACTGGCACGGCGCCATAATGGACGGTCTAGTCTCAGTACGGAATGTCGTGCGACGCATAGAGCAGGACGTCCCAGGGCATTCCGTCCTATAGCAGGCGACTATCAGGAGTTCCGTCCGGATCAGATCGGTGCCAGTGCCCCAGCGACCGTCTGCGGAACTAAAACCTTGTTTCCAAGTTATCCTGTGACCATGCAAGTCTCTAATCTTCAGGGTCAGGTCAGGTACAAGAACAAGTTCAGGGCAGGATATATATATATATAGAACAAGCTACATGGAACAAGTTCAAGTCAGGATATATATATATATATTTGTAACTTGTTGAGGCAGGATCAGGATTACTCTAAATGTTGAGTATCGGCTCCACGAGCCATTTGATTCAGTACAGGACAGTATTGCTCAATGAGCAGAGATTCTTGGATCACAGGATTGGTGCAAGTCCACTGGTTCGGGAATTGCCTTAGCGACCTAACGGTCCCGGATATATTCAGGTTTATTCATGCACGGAAACAACTATCAGGTAGTCTTCCGAGGAGAACCTAAATGAATGCATGACAAGCAAAGTGTTTCACGGTCTGGGCATAGTTATGCAGCAAGCATTGAAGCTAGGCAATATATAAAAGCAAGCAAGCAGGCACTTGTATAACTTATTGCATTCAAGTTCGCTCGGGCCCGAAGGTAAGCCGAGCGAAACCGTACGGGGCCTTTCCGAGCGAAGTTATCTAGGGTTGTGCAGTGTTAGGGAGAGAACAGTGCACTACTGAATATACATACAAGTCGTTCTACTCGAGGCATAGCGGGTCTAGTTGCCCAAGGCAAAGGTAGCATGCGAGAGTCTGAATATATAAGCAATATTTCATTTCCATGTTCTAGCATAAGCAATACAAGTTGGGATTATTCCCTTAGCTAGGTGCGTTGTATTCTTATTAGCATGCAGGGGGTGATTCACCTAGCGACTACCATGTATCATTCCGTATTTTATGTGTGCTGGCTAAGCAAAGACAAGTTCACCGTAGCCACCCACCTTAGCGATGATCCGCCTCGGTCGAGTGATACTGCGAGCGAGCCTCTGAAAGCCTAAGCCGAACTCCTGTAGGGACCAAGTCTGGATATCCTTGCCTCAAACGAGTTGCCTCGCTGAGCAAGGCAGGTCGGGACGTTTGCACTTTGCCGTTTGAATCGGCAGTCCGCTTGAGCGGAACGAGGTATTACATTATCCACCACTCAGAAAAAGTCTCGTCCTCGAGACTTCCTGAGGGCAAGCCATACTATCGGATTTTTGAATCTAGCCCAAGCGTAGCTATCGGTACCACTAGATCCATTGGAACACAATCCCCTACTCGATGCTTACATCGTGTTACGTGTATACTGAGTCAGTCTCATTTGCGCCTTGGCGCGGGACAAGTTTCATGACACGAGGCACGTTTCAATCGATCTTAGATAGCGGTCTAAGGCTGAGGCAACATATACAAGTCATTATGCTTGTTCAGGAGGATTTTTCACTTGCACTAGCTTTTGAGATCAGCATATCACATGTCTGGATCGTGCACATATTCGAAGCGTCCCTCAAACACATGCATGTCAACCAACTTAGCGATAGCGAAGTCTTAGCACTCGAGTTTCACATTTCTTAAGTCTTGGATCGTGCACATATTCGAAGCGTCCCTCAAACACATGCAGTCAATCAAACTTAGGGATAGTGAAATCGGACAAGCTACTTGCGAAAATTTCAAGGGTTCAATCCAATTCCATGTAATCACCAGGATACTTCCAACGGGGTAAATCAAATCTGATTTCCATATCATTTCCATTTCAACCAAGTATTTGCACTACCGTTAAACACGATCAATCTGATACCGACTAGCGTCCATCCATTCGGGTCAACTTAGCATACGTTATCGTTCCCAAGTCTAACCCTAAGTCTTGCTGCCCCAGTTGTGATGCTTTATGCTAGCAATATGGTAAAGTCGGTAGCACAGGTTCATTCACTCGGCACAGGGTCGTCTGCCTATCACTAGGTCAGCTCACAAGGTCATAGGTACAGGTTCAAGCATATCGCGATTCATCGTACAATTTGTCGCACGATGCTCGCCCCAATTCCTAGGGTCAAACCATTGTTCATTTACAGGGGGTATTCTACCCGAGCTCGTTCACTCAGATTTCTAAACATCGAGCACAGATTTACCTACTCTCATTTACACGTTCGTTGCACGGGGGACGAGTCCGTTCACTAAAATCCAATATATATCCAAGTTGCAGGACAAGCCTAGTGGTTTACATATTCTATCTCCTCAATTATATTTTGATAGAATTATATCCATTCCCAAGCCTAGTCCACTAAGCCAAGATTCAATTCTAAACCTTAGATTATTTCTCCAAGTTGTTCAACCTGATTCACGTATTCGTTCACAAAAACCATCAAACATGATTTATTTCAGGTTCAAGGCTAACTAATTTATTGAAACATTTTCAATCACCTGCATTCCAAGTTCGTCTTATCGTGTCGAACCAGAAGTCAAGACGATCCATAAGTTGTCACGCCTCGGTCTCCCGCAAGTTCGATCATCCACGTTGGACGTGAGATCATCACGTCAACGCTCCCGCTGGATAATCGTCCTAATCCGGGCGTGACGCATGTGCGGCATAGAGTTATGCTCGTACAAGGCAAGAACGTTTGAATATTATGGCTATTTCGACACGATCGAGACACCTTACCCTTTAACCTTTTAATTCCATCCAACAGTATATCCATCAAGTCAAATCCGTTTATGCAGTGATTATAGTTCCTCAAGAAACAAGTTTCTATATTCGAGCCCAAGTCGTTTCCATTTCCGAGAATTTCTATTCGATATAAGCCTTATCATTTATTCAAGTCATTCTCAATATTGTTCAGTCTGACTATCACACGGGTTATGGATCCGTTGGGACGTTTCTAAATGATCCATCCACCACTCGGAATTGAGTCATTCCATCGAGTTCTTAATCGGTGCTCGCATTATTGTTAGCATACTCACTAACTCGTCCCATAATTTCTAGCACGATTCTCAGGGTTCGCCTGATAAAATCTAATCTCATATATAAATTCGGGATTGATAGTCATCCAAGCAACTATATTTGATTTTGTCTTCCAACAAGAGTTTTCGTTCGTGCTATTTCCCAAAATCAAGCATGATTCGCCTAAGCGATAAATCCAACGAAGTCTATCGATTTGCAGCTCTAGGCCTGACTTGTATCATTCCTGAACGATATCCAAATCTCGTTTATAACTGGCTTGCACCAAAAGGTCTTGGTGCAAGATATTCTACACAACTTAGCCGAAAGGCTGAGTGCATAGCTAACCGTTCGGGCAATATTCGTTTTCGCACTAACCAGTTAGGTAAACATGTATAGGCATTTCAGGTTGCACATAATGCACGAGTCTAGCACAAATCTAATCCCATAAGGACTAGTACAGGTTGGCACAAAGGCCCTTGCAACACAATTTCTTACAAGCAATCATACTATTCAAATGCAACTCTTTGAAAGTATTTAGACTTATTGTTTGGAACATCCCATCGAGGCATTGAGAGAGTGTGTGCACATAACCCACGAACGAGCTTTCGAAACAGAGATATTAGAAACGAAGTCCAAAGGCGTATAAGCCAGGCTCTGATACCATTCTGTCACGCCCCGATCTTCCGCAGGCAATCGGCCGTTCCCGCTAGGCGAGAATCACCGCGCCAGCGCTCCCGCGGAACGATCGCTTTGACCCATCCGGGCGTGATGCCGCACGAGCGTTAGCCGCGCCCGTGCAAGGCCGTGGTTCATTGGCTGGCGGTAAGAGTTCTAAGCCACAGAGTCGCACAGATTGTCCGAGTGCAGCGGAATCATGAACGCATAGGCGATCGGTAACAGGTTCACTGAGTCGACAATATAGCGAAAGCATGAGAACACAAGTTGGAGTAAAGCAAGCTCTTTTATTCATATTGAAACAAGTGTTACAGGCGGCGTATAGCCGAGATTACAAGTCGCTCGAGCTCTCTCTGAAACATAAAGGCGTGCCAAGTGGCTACATTTATGGATGATACCCAGGCGAGGTTCAGGCGATGTTCTGGCGAGGCGATGTTCCAACATTATGTCTTGTATATGTGCTTCAGTTTCGGATGTAGCGTTCCAAGGCTTCTGAGTTGAACTCCACGCCTTAGCACGCACGAAGGAGGCATCCGCACCGAACGAGGTTCTCCCGCACCCTGCAAGCAATCTGGTGGGTTATCAGTACATGAATGCACTGGTGGGGAGGCTACTCGCCCGCTCGACAAATCCAAACACGTAATATTAGTCTCGTGCCCAACTATTTAGTTGTCTTCCTAGTTGCCTTAGGATCAGTTTCATGCAAGATTTGAATAACCTAATCCGTGTGGCAGTGCGCCGTGCGACATGAGAGAAAACACGGCGAGACTTACCAACTTACCATTTGTCCTTCCCTGTCCAAGGCAAACCAAGTTAAATCAAGCAGAAACAGGTATAAGCATTCAGGAGCAAGCATATGCAAACACAAGCGTTTTAGTGCGAGATCCCGTACTGGGTGCACGGTTTACAGGAAATATCAGGTGTGTTGCATAGTATGATCAAGTGCTCTTTATGCACAAGTGTTGTTATAACAAGATCGTTCAGGTGTTTAGTTATTCTCGATGCGATGCAGTGACTCGCACGCGGATAGCCGCTAAGCGAGGATGACTTATCTATATGAACATGAGGTCACTGGCACGGCGCCATAATGGACGGTCTAGTCTCAGTACGGAATGTCGTGCGACGCATAGAGCAGGACATCCCAGGGCATTCCGTCCTATAGCAGGCGACTATCAGGAGTTCCGTCCGGATCAGATCGGTGCCAGTGCCCCAGCGACCGTCTGCGGAACTAAAACCTTGTTTCCAAGTTGTCCTGTGACCATGCAAGTCTCTAATCTTCAGGGTCAGGTCAGGTACAAGAACAAGTTCAGGGCAGGATATATATATATATAGAACAAGCTACATGGAACAAGTTCAAGTCAGGATATATATATATATTTGTAACTTGTTGAGGCAGGATCAGGATTACTCTAAATGTTGAGTATCGGCTCCACGAGCCATTTGATTCAGTACAGGACAGTATTGCTCAATGAGCAGGGATTCTTGGATCACAGGATTGGTGCAAGTCCCCTGGTTCGGGAATTGCCTTAGCGACCTAACGGTCCCGGATACATTCAGGTTTATTCATGCACGGAAACAACTATCAGGTAGTCTTCCGAGGAGAACCTAAATGAATGCATGACAAGCAAAGTGTTTCACGGTCTGGGCATAGTTATGCAGCAAGCATTGAAGCTAGGCAATATATAAAAGCAAGTAAGCAGGCACTTGTATAACTTATTGCATTCAAGTTCGCTCGGGCCCGAAGGTAAGCCGAGCGAAACCGTACGGGGCCTTTCCGAGCGAAGTTATCTAGGGTTGTGCAGTGTTAGGGAGAGAACAGTGCACTACTGAATATACATACAAGTCGTTCTACTCGAGGCATAGCGGGTCTAGTTGCCCAAGGCAAAGGTAGCATGCGAGAGTCTGAATATATAAGCAATATTTCATTTCCATGTTCTAGCATAAGCAATACAAGTTGGGATTATTCCCTTAGCTAGGTGCGTTGTATTCTTATTAGCATGCAGGGGGTGATTCACCTAGCGACTACCATGTATCATTCCGTATTTTATGTGTGCTGGCTAAGCAAAGACAAGTTCACCGTAGCCACCCACCTTAGCGATGATCCGCCTCGGTCGAGTGATACTGCGAGCGAGCCTCTGAAAGCCTAAGCCGAACTCCTGTAGGGACCAAGTCTGGATATCCTTGCCTCAAACGAGTTGCCTCGCTGAGCATGGCAGGTCGGGACGTTTGCACTTTGCCGTTTGAATCGGCAGTCCGCTTGAGCGGAACGAGGTATTACAATTAACTTCTTTAAATTGCACCCAAAAAAGTTAAAACTTCAAAAGAAAAGTCAAAATATGATCACAAGCATTGGGTAAGGTTGGGTCGAGATAGTCCGATCCGGATCGAATCCCGATTCCACGACCGGATTATACGATCCATGTGATCCGGGTGTGATTCTTGTCCAACATGATCTACATATGGGATCCGGATCGCAAATAGTCAATCTGATAGGATTATAAAAGCCACAATCCATATCACAAGATTTGAACAACAAGGGATCTATGTATGCAATCCGGATCACGAAGAGTCAAAATCGAATTGGACCATAAGATCCACAATCTGAATCTTAAGATCCTAACAAAAAGGTCTAGAACGACTAACATAACTAGTCATATTAGAATAATTATGTTAGAACTAAGTTGTATATGTTCTCATTGTTATGGTTGGAAACTTTTATGATGGATATCTACACATACTTCTTTTTTGATATTATGCGCGAGGGAATTGTTCTATGATCTATTTAGCCACCACAGGTATGCGAATGATGCATAAATAATTTTCATATTACGAAAGCATAATAGCCCCTAACTCAACGAAAAAGAAGTCTACAATCATTTTAGTCAAGCAACCAAAGACGTACCTGTGCTATTATGAAAGCATAATTATAACAAAAATATCTTCATAGGGCAGTTTTAACTTCTCTTTCAATTCTACAAAACAGGGTTTAAATACTTCAAAATTTTACGTACCTATGGAAGGATTTATTTTCACCAAGTGTTTGACAAATACAATTTTAAGATAGAAACACATGAACTTGTCCGGAATGTCATATAGCTATCGTCGTAAATTAGGATTTTTGAAGTTAATGACTAGTAAAAAATGAAAACTAAACAAGTTGCAGAACCCGAGGATATTCCTATTCATTTTTCTAAATATTTAGGAAAGAAAGGATTACAACACCAAAGCCTTTATCCCAAATGTTTGGGTTCAGCTATTTGACTATTTTCTTCCATTCAGTACTAACAAAAGGAGGAAATAAAGGATTGATATGTCTAATTAATTTATGGGTTAATTACATTGACACCCCCTACGTTTTGTGTTTACTAAGCGGACTTCCCCTAGTTTGAAAATAAATACACGTATTAACCTATATAAATTTGAAGGACATATATGATTGTACTACCTATTGTGGAATCAAGCTTATAATGATAAAACTATCTGAAATAATAATTGGGCAAATAAAAATAAACTAAAGTTTCATATAATCATTTAGTTAATACTGGGGAGATCTATCATGCAAGATATTTTCTTACTAAGAAGATAAACCAAAAAAATAGAAAGAAGACATGTTTAAACTAACTCAAAAAATGGTTAAAGTATACATTTGGAGCTAATTTGGTGGGCTTTCCGAGAAGAAAAGCAAGTTTCAAGTGGATATATTAAAATTATAAATGATAGATACTATGGAAATAAAACTACAGTGCAAACAATTTGAGGAGATATGCACCATTTTCCATCACCATCACCTAACGTCAAGGACCAACAATACTGGTTATGGACTCAGTATAATATTTTAGGGTGTCATGTCGATAACATTGTACTAATTGATGAGAGTAGAGAAAGAGTTTCTAGAATATAATTATGAGAATAAACTTTGGAATCTAGGGATTTAAAATTAGTATGATGAGAAGACGTACACGAAATGTAACTTCCACAAGTAAAAATGAAATGAGAGAGTAGTCCATGGTTGGGACAAGAGATAACTGAGAGCTTTGGTATAGGATCAACTTTTGATCATGATGAAGAGATTGAGAAGGGTGTTCAAAGAATTAAAACAAGGTTGAAATAAATGAGTATTTTCGGAGTCCTTTGTGATCGCAGGTTACCTTGAAGGTGAAAAGAAAAATCTATATAACTATTACTAATCGAAGAATTTGGCAATTACAAGGTGAGCATAGCTAAAATGAGAATAAGATGGATAAGCCGCAATAAATTGAATGACAAAACAATAAATGAGTGTATTTGTGGGAAGTTGGTGTTGACACCAATTGCAGATTAGATAGAAAGAAAATCATCGTAGTGGTGGTTTAGAAATGTGCAAAGTAACCAATAGAAGCATCTGTTAGGAGGAACAACCTGATATAAGCTAAAAGCGATATTGGAAGTAGGGATAAGCCTAAATGAACTTGGATTGGTGGGCTAAAGAAGGATGTGGTTTATGTTAATGTTACAGAGGACATGAACTTTAACAGAGTTGAATAGAAGGAAAAGGATTCAAATAGCCAACCAAAAAATTGAGGTTAAAGGCTTCGTTGTGTTTTTGTGATCGAGTATATCATCAACATAACCAATAATATCATGTATATTTTAGTTGGATATCCTACCAACTATATTCAACTACATCTGATTATGTCCAATCCAATTTCCAAAGAGCTTTGCTATGGTTCAAGAACACTCTTTCAGAAAAGATGGCTATTATTACCATTTTATTTACATTTTTATCTAGTGGTATGACAATTTCAGTATAAAAAAAATCCTATCTATACCCATTAGCTTATTTCTACTGCAGTTCCCTCTCCAAACTTTTTGGAATCTTCTTTGGATTTTGGGGATTTTTTGGGCATCTTCAAGGATCTAGTAAAAGTAGACATTCTACTGGCATTCCTAGATCATTACCTGAAGTCATTTTTCTTCTTACCACTATTATTTCCATAGCTTGACTTCCAACACTGGACTTGATATCATCTGCATCTAGTAGTGTATAACACAATTTTTGCTTGTAGCTTGTGAAATATTCTGGACATCACTATATCTGAGACTTAAATAGCTCTCTATGATAGCATCATAGCCTAAACCTATTCATAATTCATTGTCATTTGAACTATTGTGGCATATATCTAGGTTTCAATCCTGCTTCCTCATCCATACTTCACTTGTCAACTTGGCTTATATCTGATTAATGCCCTATTTCCACAATTAAGTAGTGTTTAATTAGCATTGCTCTAACAATCAGCCTAGGCGCCCGTCCGATGTCCGCCAAGGCACCCGCCTACCCCCCCCCCCCCCCCCTTCCGACTATGTATGTTTTTGGGTTTATGGTCTTTTTTGCAATTTTCAGTAGTTTTTTTGTTGGGTTGGGTGGGTTGGGGGGGTGTTGGTTGAACCGCGGCCGCCTAGGTGCCCGGTGCCTGCCCGAATAGCACCTTTTACAACCTTGTTAATTAGCCATAAAAAAAGAAAGAAGAAATATTCAATCAACAGTTACAGGAATCGCGAATATGGAGTACAATATTTTAAAGGAAATATGGAATAATCAAAGAGTTTCAAAGTACAGACTCACAGAATGAATTGTTGAGAATGAACCATGTGCTTGAGTGGACATCATTCCTTGTTCAAATGCTCGAGGGTCACAAATGTTCTGCAAATTGAAACTTAAATCAGGACATCATCCAGTTTTGAACAAATAAAGGAAATGAGGGAGTTGTTAATGATTAGACACTAAGACCTGAGAATTCGATAATCATCAGTAACATGTGTAACTAGTTGTTGCAGACTCAATTGTTGCTGTGAAGTACAACACCTCAAGGTCTCCTTTATCATTTGTAATCAAGTGTTGTAGACACAATTCCTGGTGTACTAAAACAACAACAAAACTTTGAGGTCCACGCATCTGTCATCTCCATTCCAGCTTATCAAGGACCAACTGCTGTCCAATTTTTTTTGACTGCCTCTGTGCTCAATTCATGTTTGTTTTTGTCTATCTATATTCCCGGCAGTTCCCTAAAACACTGAGATCCTATCACTCTAGTGATTTTACCTCATTCTGTAACAATTGAGCCACAAAACTAGCTTCATATCTTCTACCCATTGACACTCATCCATCTGAATATTCTCAATTCAGTTGCAATCGTAATTAATACATGCTGCCTCTTATCCACCAACATTATGACTCATAAGCATATCCCGTCAAACATTCGCCTTATGAAAATATTTTTTCAATTGTAAGGGGATTTTATTACCGCAGTACACGCAAGAAGCACATCTCCATTAACAACAGCATTTGAATTATATGAGCAACCTTCTACTGAAGATCACTGTCTTAATGGATGTTGATCTTAAGTGACATAAATGGTTAACTTTTTTGGTTTCCCTTGGCTACAAATATAAACAATTTTATTTCTTTGCAATGTTGCTAAATTTCTAATTCATATATTTAGTTTTCTTCCTAATATTAGCTCTTCCCATTTCGTCTTAAAAACTTATTTATTGCATCAACTAACCCATAATCAATGGCAAACAATATCCACCTGGAAATCTCATTGTGAATGCGCAAAGTTCTCCGAAAGTAGCAAAGAGCTGACTTAATGCCAACATTTGATGCAAGCTTACTGTCATAGGGAATGCATCAACATTAATTTCCAATTGTTCTAGCACTAGTTAGAACTCCATTCTACATATCCTTAATCACCTCAATAATATATGATGGACAACTGTTGCTTTTTTAAAATCAACCAGTAAAATACTAAGAAACTAGCACATCCTATGATATATCGTCTAAAAGCATATAAATAGTTTTCTTCTCTCTACATCTTTCCATCACTTAATGCTATTGTTGAGTGTGTGTGTATTCCTTGTTCTATGCCATAATGCACCAGGGAGAGTCAGGACTCCATGTTTTCTGCACGATTTAATTGCCATTGAAATAAAATGAGTTGAGCAATGTAATAAACAAGAAATCAAGAAGGAAGATTTTACATGGACTTAACCAATGATCAATATGTGGATATTGTGTCTTGCTTTCCTTCAGTTTCATTTCAATAAAATTTACCCTTTACTGAGCAAAAACATGTGGATATGATTTTCACCAAAGCCTGATCTTTAAGTTAAGAGTGTTCTCCCTCTCTTGAGTTTTTGGATGAGACCATATATCTGCAATTTTGGCAGGTTTTCACTTCAGTCTCAGCTGAAACTCAACCAAAAGTAATCTGAGACAGCAATATGATTGTCGTGGAGAATCACATTGGTTTTGGAGACCATATATCTGCCGTGACCGCTCAACAATAATGAGTTTTATGGATTACTTAGGTGCAAATTCAATCTGAGACAGCCAATATGTATCGATATCAAGAGGCAGATGCAGAAAATTTGATCAGAGGGGCACACAACTGCAAATCGGCCACAAAACCAACGTGATTCTCCACGACAACATTGTTGAGTGGTCACGGCAGTATTGTTGTGTGGTCACAACATCATATGCAGTGTGGAAGCATTGTGGTACAATCGCTACAACACTATAGTAAATTCTGCAGTATAGTGCACTATACTGTCAGAGTTGCACATTAGCTTCAATTCTGACAGTATAGTGCATCGTAGACAACCGAAAATGGAATCATAAAAATAAACAATCATCGTTCTCTGACAGAGTTGAAGCTGTTGTTGTTGGAGGAAGAATGTGAGACATTGCAATTGGAGGTTTGGAGGACGTCGGAGGGGTAAGTGGTTGTGTTGGAATGATCGGACGAGTGGGAGGACTCAAGTAGGGAAGGTGGAGACAATGTGGAACTACATAAGTTGACAATAGCACATAAAAGGGGGAAATCCATTTAGGAACACCGAAGACGACAATGAAAGGAAAAGTATGTTATGAAACAAGAGGAAAATTAGAATTTGAAATTTTGAAGGACACACCAGAGGGGGCTTAAACACCCTCTCCCTCCTTAGTGGATCTGCAAATGCTGGTATCAACGGAATTTTTGAACCTGTCTGTGTGTGTGTGTGTGTGTGTGTGTGTGTGTGAGAGAGAGAGAGAGAGAGAGAGAACAAAGAACATTATGAAAATGTGAAGAAGAACTAATGCATGCCAAAGTCCACAACAAACATTACAAAACAGGACATCATAATATACTATAAACAGGAATAACACAAGACAATGAAGTTAAAAGGATAATAGCTACCACAATAACAGCTTGAAATATAAGAGTGCAATGACTAGTTTCTATGTAAATCTAATAGAAGTAAGTCGGTTGGACAACAATTTGCCGCAGACCCTTTCCTAAACTGGTAACATTAGTTAAAATGGGTGACTCAAGGTATTAAAACAAACGACCCAAAATTTACAACAACCATATATAACAATTGGAATCACTTATCCCCAACAAATGAAGTTAGCAGTAGAGTTCGAACCTAAGATGTAAAAATATGAAACCTGAATGTGTTTCTCAATGTATCATCTCCTCTTTTATTTCTTCCAGATTCATCTCCTATCCCTATATGAAAACAGAAGAGGTTCCCTAAGAACAAGGCCACTAACACCAATATCAATACCATTACGGACATTGTTTGAACACGATTGGGATCTGATAAGGAATTAATTCATGAGGTGTGACTGGGCTTTTACCCGATTGACTTAGAAGGCAAGCTTCTTATTAAGACTTGGGCAAACCTCTACGTCTATACCTCATTCTCCCATTAATTTTATAGTATAAGAACAACGTCTTCGCCTTTTATTAGGAAGTTTAATAAAAAACATAAGACAATGAAGTTATAGGGGTAATAGTTGCCACAATAATATTAAGACTGCAATAACTATTTTCCATGTAAATCTAATTAGAAGTAGATATTTTGGACAAAAAATTGCTGCAAACCCTTTACTAGATTGGTAACATTAGTCAAAATCAGGTCACGCGAAGTATTATAAACATCCAAATTGTACAGTAACCATATATGACAATTCAAATCACGTATTTCCAACAAATGGCATTAGTAGTAGAGTTCAAACTCATAAGATGTAACAAAGATGAAACCTGAATGTGTTTTTCAATGTATTATCTCTTTAATTTCTTCCAGAATCATCTCCTATCCCTGTTGAAAGCAGAGAGGAGTCCTAAAACGAGTCCACCAACAGCAATATCAACACCATTACGGACATTGGTGGGAAACGATTGGGATATTTTACAGAATTAATTCATGATGTGCGATTGGATCTTTCCCTGATTGACTTGAAAAGGCAAGCCCCTTATTAAGCTTGGGCAATCCTCTACATCTATATCTCATGCTCCCATTAATTATATGGTAATATGAACAAACTCTTATATAACTCCGCTTACAGTAAACTGGATGGCTTCCATGCTTAAACAGATCTAAGACAAATGCCAACGATGAGTCTAAGAATAAAAGAAGTGACATAGAAGGAAAACTGACACAAACAGTAAGATGTTTAAAGCATCTGTTTATTTAGAAGCATGTAATTGAAAGTACAAATAACCACCAGAGAACAAGTGCCTACTTCAAGTAACTTGAGTAACTTAAACCACCAGAGAACAAGTGCCTACTTCAAGTAACTTAAGTTGCAGCTGGAGGAGGAGAATTGTCCATTCGTTGCTTCCCACCACCGTCATCGCAATTGGCAAGAGCAGCTTCATCATTATTAACTTTTGATTTGGCTGCGAGGAAGGGTTGCTTGTTATTGTGCATCCAAATCTTGAACACCTCCCTGGTGACCCCCATCCTCCTGCATGCCTCCTCCACGAGCCCATCCTCCTTCCTCTGCAGCCTCCACCCCACCCTCTCCGCCAGCTCCAACATCCCCTCCTTCTGCTCCCTACTGAACTTACTCCTGTACCTCTTATTCTTCTTCTCCTCTCCCAAACTCTTCGGTGAGAGGAGCACATCAGACCCAGTTGCTTCCTCTTCAGCCTCATCAAGAATGTAGCCACCGCCATAGTGTGGTCGAAGGTGGAAGTTGCGGTGGCAACCGCATGCAGCACACGTGAAGGAGCTGGCATCAGATGGGTTGGAGGACGGAGAGGGGATATACTCCCCGCACCCGTCCACCGCATGGCCCCCTATCTTGGCTGCATGATTTCTCAAGCATTCCCTGTAGCGGGACATCTGCCTCATCTTGGTCTTGGGGATGAGCTCCATTTTGTGTGTGAGTGGAAGAAGGGAAGGATGGATTTAATAAGGAGAAGGTTGGCTCAAGGATAGAACAAAAGATTCCTTGAGTACTTTCCATGTGTTATGAGTATTTTGATTCCAGGTGTTGAACGGGTTGCCCAGGTGTTAACAATGCACTAAATAGGACGATTTCAGGATTAAATGTAATGGCGCCTACGGTTACAAGTTTGCATTTTGGAAGTTGTGAGTAGCTCTCTAGACGGAAAGCATGTCGGCTGTTCTTGGATGGAGATTAGCATTAGCAGCGGATAACCTAGAAAAGCAAACTTTAAACGGAACGAGACACAATGGAACAAGCAGAACTGGATAAGGATGGTACAGTTGGTTTAATTTATGTCAAAACAGAAATAGGGAGTATAAAACAGGAAACTTTGTCAAACGATGGGCACAAGGTTACAAGTGATGATGACAAGTTAAGAAGAATTATAGCGTGCTAAGTAATCTTGACATAGAAAAGATCGCATCCGCTTTCATGAACAGATATGACTGAACCAAGTCGAAAAGATACATGTGCCTCTATTTTCTTTGTAAGGGGCAGATTCTCAAAACTGACAGGCCCTGGTTCGAAGTTGGGACTTCCCAACCAAA
Source organism: Iris macrosiphon (assembly GCA_036927795.1). Classification (NCBI taxonomy): domain Eukaryota; kingdom Viridiplantae; phylum Streptophyta; class Magnoliopsida; order Asparagales; family Iridaceae; genus Iris; species Iris macrosiphon. Next base: position 12,302,771 of record JAYESA010000005.1, on the reverse strand, counting down.
GGTTTTGGCTGACAGGTCCCCCCCCCCCCCCCCCCCCCCCTCTCCCTGGATGCAATCTACCTAAGATACAACTTTTGGCTCCAGATTCAAATATTGCTTAATACCCTGGAGAGTTTTGTATTACAAGAATTTAGAGCAGAGAGAAGTTGAAGCATGAAAGAGGAGAATTGAAAAGGATTCTCATTATAATTCAATTATGTTCTTCAAAAGTATTTATATGCAGCAAGATTTAGCCAGAAATGAAAGTCCATTTATAGAAATTTAACAAGGTTTCATCATTTTAGTATCCTTCCATTTTGTAGGGATATGACAAAGCTTTACATCGCTGTCAGTCGTCTAGAGCAACATAGGCCCAGCATTTAAAAGATAATATATTAAGCACAAGCAACATAGGTCCAGCATTTGAAAGATTATATATTAAGCACAGTATAGACGGAGTTTCTTGACTCATAACATTAATAACAGCAGATTTAAAGGTTTATCAGTCTTATAGAAAGAATTGGATCCAATATGAGTACAAAACTTCTTTGCAAAAGCATTCCACATAAGCATGTTTGATAACACCTGAGACTAAATTGAGTCCAGAGGTAGATTAATTTTGTTTAGATGTTACAGATACTCGCAATAATTTCCCATAAAAACATTGCTGTCATCAGGTTGATAATAGATGAATGGAAGGACTAAGGAGAGAGAAAAAAATTAATATATATCTGATGGAACTTGGACTGGAATGTAAAGAACTAGGTTTAAGAGCATCTGATTTGACAATTTTGGGTAACTTTTAGTTAGTTTTTATCAGTTTTGGTCGCAATGGCACCAAAACTTCCCAATAGCTTGAAATAGAGCCATTGTCCAGTACCAATCTTATCATGCAATTCAGGATCATTTTGGCTCAAATCCAATTCGATATGGTTTACATGAATCGGTATCAGCCGTTTTTTCAAAGGGGAGTAAAGAAAGGGGAAAGATTCTTACCATAGTTAATGCCAAACTTTGATTTCATCTACTATTCATGAATTCAGCTGTTGTCTCTACTCTAACCATCCTCGTGGAATCGGACGCTCTTTGGGGGATGTAAGTAAATCCATGTTGCATATTACAATGACTTAAGAGAGCACAAAAATCCTTATTCCTTACAATGTAATAGACAACAAAAGAATTATTAAAGAGTATACCCATTTCCAGAAAAAAATTGAAAGAATCTACTAAGGCTAAGGGGGGTTAGTTAAACTAGATTTCCAAAATACTATTTGGGTGATGATTTCATAATCATAATCACACTCACAATATTTTCAAGTAAAACGCAATGAATCATTCATTCATTGAGATTGTGAAATGATTCTGAAACCACTTTCATTATGTGTTTTAAAATCACTATCAAATTTTCTGCAATGACGAACTTATCAAAAATTTACAATTGCAAATAATAATAATAATAATAATATTATTATTATTATTATTATTATTATCAAAAAGTAACATTTATATTATAAACTAAAATCAATGTTAACAAATAAATTACAATTAAGTCATTCCATAATAATAAAGTATCACGCTTATAAACAAAAATTAATATAAACTCGATCAAAAAGTAGCATTTATATTATAAACTAAAATCAATGTTAAAAAATAAATTACAATTAAGTAATTCCACAATAATAAAGTAGCACGCTTATAAACAAAAATCAATATAAACTCGATCAACACCTTCGTTGAACTAGCATGCTTGTAGACAAACGAGCATTACAAGAAGAGAGCAAAGAAGTAATTTGACATATTGGCGGGATAGCTTCATCATGATCCTTGCGGGATAGAAGAGACGAGGCGGAGGGGCCGTCGTTGGTGTTGCCATCACCGTTGGACATCGGGTCTAAAGGTGATTGATCAATGTACCTATTTTGCTCTTATGATATGCACTCGTGGATGATGATGACCTAATTAAGTTGGTCAAAGGAGAAAAAGTTATGCAAACGCCTAACAATGTCGACATTAACAATCACGTGAATAGTAGAGAAGAGAAATTGAGCTCATCGTGGGAGAAGGGCTACAAACACCCAGGTAGCAACAGTGTGATCCATGGAAGAGGGTGGAAAGAACCCTAATAATATATAAGGTAAATACGAGAGAAAAAAAATTGGGTTTATTTCACACCGAAGATAAGAGAAAGGAGTTGGAAAAGACGTGATTCATATGCTAAGAAGGTGACGCTAATATAAAGGAAATCAACAAAAAATTGTAAAGACTAATAACAAAAAGTCCGAACGCTATTATGAATGTGCGACCGACACTACACTACGTAGGTACCTGTGCAGGTGAGGCGTCGGTCACATTTACGGAGATTTTCAATTGACTAACCGGTGACTCTTAAATCCCACTTTGCAACCATAATTGACTAACACTAGATTATAAAAACACCTTATTTGATTATTAAATCCCGATTTACTAACCTTCCGAGACCATCTCCTAGTTTGAATTAGTAAATAGGTACGGTGACGGCAAACCGACAGACTGACGACCGTTGCACACTAGGACCAAATTAAAATTGAAATTTAATTAGTTTATTTTATTTATGTTGGATATTGACTATTTATTTGTTTTGATTCATATTTATCTTATTAGTTAATTATGATTACCATGAGTAGATATATGATATTAGATTTTGTTATCTATTAAGAACTCCTATGATATCTATATAAGGTTGAATTGCCAAATTATTTGAGAGATTGAAGAGTGATGATTTTTTATTGATTTGAGAGAGGGATTCCCATTTTTATATTAATTCTTCTTCAATATTATTTGTTGCTCAATTCATATACTTCGAGTAAGCTCAATTCCATGCTTTGTATGTAATTTGTTAATTCCAAGACTGATTAGGTTATTTGTTGCTAGATTCAAATAATTTTTGTTTTACGATTAATTCTGCGATCCTCAGACTGTTTACTTGTGTGTCATTTCCGTAGGTTGCCCATTAGGTATTACCCCGCGTCAGTTTGGTATCATATCATAGGTTAGATCTTTCATTTAAGCAATTACGCAGATCTAAGACCATAGAGTTCAGAATGGACATCCACATTCCTTTAAACAAATTTTTAAACAACTTGCTATATTAACTACCACGGTATACACTTTGAGTACCCAATTGATTGACCATGTAGTGGAAACAAAATTTAATTTTCTACGATGACAAAAAAATGGATGATGATTTAGATGAGGATGTTCATATTATAAATGACGAAATTTTTCTCGAAGTAGAAGCAGATTTACCGGAGATTTACGTAAATCATTGTCAATTATGCGGTGTATTCCTATCCCACCCTCACTGTTAGGTCATTCTTCTAGTGAGACCATTTTACCCATGCTTGCAACAGTTGCACATTCACATTCGGCTCGCAATATTCAGTCCGGAAATTATAGGAGTATGATTGTGAATAATAATTATTATGCATCTCCAACATATAATTTTGATAGGTTGCAGGGATTTTCAATTGGATACAAAGCACCTATAAGGGCATGTTTCAAGTGGTTCCCTCAGCGAAGGAGCTCTACGTGAGTGGGAAGTGTTCGTTTGGACTTTTCAGATTGTGGGCCCAGGAGCGTACGAGCTAGAGACTCTATAGGATATGGGGATCAAATAAATAACCGTAGGGACGTGGAATTTCATCACCTTGTTCACAAGGTGGTGAACTACAAAAGTCGAGGAGATTGACGGTGAACCAATGGTTTTGAATATTGGGAACAAATTGAAATCGAAATTAAAATTTAATTAGTTTATTTTATTTCAAGGTAGTCAAAGGCGCAAGGCGCACTCAAGGCGCAAGGCGCACGCCCAAGCGACACGAGGCGCAAAAATTATATATATATATATATATATATATATATATATATATTCACATCGGATTTCTACATTGATAAACATGTGTGCTTCAAATTCTTCCATGTCTAGGTTGCAATCACTTTGAATTGAGTGAGTGAGAGAGAAAACAATAATAAAAAAAGTACATTAGTTCAAAAAATAGTCTAAAAACAGTACAACAGTTAAAAAAATAGTCTAAACATGTTATGTTTTCACAAGATTTTCAAGGCGCGCCTTAGCTATTCCAAGGCGCTTGAAAAAGGCGCACCTAGGCGCGCCTTAAGAATTGCGCCTCGCCTGGAGTGCCCTGAGGCGCTGTCCCTGCGCCTAGGAGCAAGGCGCGCCTTAGGCGCGCCTCAGGCGCGCCTTTGACTACACTGTTTTATTTATGTTGGATAGAGACTATTTATTTGTTTTTATTCATGTTTATCTTGTTGGTTAATTGTGATTATGATGAGTAGATATTTGTTATTAGAATTTGTTATCTATTAAGATCTCCTAAGATAGCTATATAAGGTTGTATTGCAAAATTCTTTGAGAGAAGAATGAAAAGCGATGAACTATTCATTTGAGTGAGGGATGCCCATTTTAATATTAATTCTTCTTCAATATTATATGTTGCTCAATTCGCATACTTCGGGTATGCTTGATTCCATGCTTTGTATTTAATTTGTTAACTCCAAGACCGATCAGGTTTTTGTTGCTAGATCAAATAATCATTATTTTACGATTAATTCAGCGATTCTCAGACTTTTTACTTGCGAGTCATTTCCATAGGTTCCTATTAGATCTTGTACCGCATCATATGGGTTAACACCAAAGTAGTCATGATAACAAGGCTAAATGGCAGTTACCTATTTCGGTTTAGGAACATACTCCAACAACTATCCATAAACTAAGAATGCATATTGCACTTTGAGATAACCTTTTTAGAAACGTGTCAAAAGAAGTTTACAACAAAAAGCATGATGTTTAATTTTTTTCATACATGATCATACAGCTAGCCATGGCATAGAATATACAATCACGCCGACCATGTGATGTTAACTTAAAATGTTAGGCCGCAAGAAGCTCTATCTATGTATCCAGTAATATTCCTCAAGTTCCCTAAAGAGATGCATAGGGATATAAGCACAAAAGAGCAGAGCAACAAATACCCAACTAAAGCTACCAAAACTGCTATCTACATGCAACAGTAAACATGTCCACCCATTCTAGAAGAAATAGACAGAGAGGGCGGTACTCAAGTAGGATTTGAGAACGGTAATGTGGTTGTGATTTCAAATTCACAAGTATGGTGATTTCAAACAAAACACGGTGATTCCAGCACTCGGGATTGTGATTGTTGATTTTGAGATCACACCTTCAATGTGTTTTCATAATCATAATTTAAGAAATGAACTAATTATTATGTCAATTAATCAATAGCTTTATGTTTTCTTTTAAATTAAATAATGTTATATTCTATATAAAATTTAATGATATAGCTTAAAAAACTGACAGCGGGACAGAAGAGAGACACAAGGGAACAAATTCTTTTCTTGGCTCAAGGAGTAAGTTATCCCTGATGATGGGTTATTGCGACAAAAACTAAGCCTACTTTTTTCGTCAACATTTTCTTTTTACATCAACCACCTTTTAGGGCAGTAAAAATATAACCCAAGATCATGGTAGCCAGGAGAATGAGTTATTGTTTGGGCATTTCATCGAACAACTTATTTGCTGGAACAAAATGATTCAAATCTCCCATTCTGCTTTGTAGAAACTAAGAAAAGACATACAAATTTACTCATCAAATCTTCACATAAAACACGAAATGGAATTGAATCTGCGTGTAATAGTAGACGAACATTCTTTCTACAGGAGTCCAAGTATCGCATCAACACCACGGACGTCCAAGTATCACATTACGGCCATGATACGTCTCTATTTACTTCTCAGAGGCACCACCACTCATAATAGACAAGAAGAACACAAAGAACAACCAGATTAGAAGTGGATAGTGAAGTCCATGTAGTTGACTGTGATCTAGAACCTTTGTAAGGTTGCAAGAAAATGACATCATGCGGGAGTCCAGAGATAAGGAAGATGGCTACGAAGCCAACCGTGACGCCGTCGTAACGAGTGCGGAGAGGTTGGCAGATAGCAGGATGGGTCATGTCGGCTACTACTAGGTTCAGAAAGTGTGCCAAAATCTAGAACAAGTTGTGGAAAGTGCATATGGATATATAAATATGGGTGGAAGTTTTTCAGTACTATAAAGAAACTAGAAAGAAGAAGAAAAAGTTGTGAGGATTTGAAAGTAGAAGTCCGGTGGAGGAAGGAACGGCGGAGCCTAACAGGAAGGAAGGAGATTGTTATGAAGAACACATGGAGGAAAGTGTTACATGAAGACGGAGAGTGGTTGATTTTAGAATCACATCAACTTAGGACTTGGAGTAAAATGAATGTGACCAGGAAGATGTGATTTTAAAACGAGTCCATTTTTGTTCATCCACCAAAACTAGGATGGATGTTCACCCTTCCACTCGAGGATTGTCACGTGTCATTTTCATCCAAAATAAAACCACTTCGTAAGTGGTTTGGTGCACATCCACACTAGTTTTGACTAGTAGTTTGACACGTGGCAACCCTTGAGGTGGTAACCCTTAAGTGGAAGGGTGAACACATCCACCCTAGTTTTGGTGGGTGAACAAAAATGGACTCATTTTAAAACACATTCTTGATTTGCAAATCACTATTGATTAACAGTAGATTAGGAAACTGCATTTAACAACCGCAATCCAACTAACAATAGATTCATTTAACCATGTCGTATGATCTGGAAATCCCAATTGACTACCCCCCCCCCACCCCACCCCACCCCACCCCACCCCACCCCCAAGGAAGTAAATATATAAAGGATAGCATACTTACCAATTTCAAATTCTAATGGATACATACTTTGTATGCTTACCAATTTTAAACTCCACTAAATACTTTTCTTTAGTTTAAGAGGGAAACAGTGTAAATTTATTGGCAGAGAAATCGGGTATAAGTGATTTTACGTGTAAACTAGATTTCAAAATGAATTGTCCTAATTCTACCTCGAGCATTGCTAATATTTTCTATCACCAAGTCACCCATAAAAAATTGAGCAGTAAATTGTTGCAGTGTTTTATCTATTAAGGAAAATATGACGAGAGCTGTAAATGGGATTTTACAGAGGACTCTCGTACAGATATAAGACAGGGTTAATAAAGAACTAGGATTAAGTTTTTCTTAATTCTTTAGGATCACAATCACCATCTATTTAACCAAGAAATACCAGGACAAGTCTGAGAACTACCACTTCCATAGTCATACAGATTTGTGCAATCATCTAGTTCCCTTTTCTTATTCTATTGTTATTTACATCGTAAGTTAAATACTATAGAGGATAAGTCCCATGAAGGGACTGTAATTCCCAAAAGTTCGGGTATATGGCCCAACTTCCATTTTTCAGCGCTCTTGTGTACCTATCCACATGACCTCTTCATATTTCTGATAACTAGTTGATATACTAAAATTTTAAGAACCATCTGCAACATGCTAGGAACATTTGCAGAACAATAGAGCATACTCATCATAAATTTTGCTAGATCCATTGTTTTGAGCTTTTCTATGTTTCATATCTGATTCCATCTTGATGAGATAAGGTTCATATAATAGTTCTCTTCCATACCTCTTTGAATACAGTAGACCTAGTAAGAATACAGGCAAAATTGTAAAGACCATGGCCTTCCATTTAAAATATGCTTTAATGTGCTAGATTCTATCCATAACCACTGAAGTGTGAACAAGTAATAGTCACCACTCAAGTAAATCTGTGCAGGAACATAACAAGTCAACAAGAATTCAAGTTACAGGATTACAACAGACACAAATTATAACATGATTAAACAAGATGCATTCAGAATATAACTGAACAACACGGGCTATGCTACATGGACATGAAATGACACGTTTTCTTTCTCCTAGTGCATTATGGAGTGACTATGTTGCATCCAAATGTCCGACATGACACGATATGGCACAGTTTTTGGAACATATGTGCTTCCTAGACAACAGGTAATTTCACCATAGGGCATCACAGAACTGAAGCTAAAGCTAAACCCTACTCTATAATTTATGACTATAAATATAAATAGCAGCACTAGCAATCCCACATATTATCACCAAGAAAACAATTTTACATCCTGACAGAGAGAAGGAAATCTATGGTGAGTTTCTCACATCATCATCTCTGTAACTACAAGTTTCTACTAGCAGCATCAGCAAGTTCCCCCATTTCATCCCCAAGACAGCAATTGAATATAATAAAGAAAGAAAGAAAAATCAAGAAGTTGTCATTTAAGATCACCATTTTTATGAGTTACAATTTAATAAGGATTCACTACAACATAAAACAGAAAATAAATTCGAAACTGGCAAAAGCACAGGGAATGTAACGAGTTGTAAAGATATATGGCAGACCTAGTAAAATTATCAGAAAAATTGTAAAGTTTGTCAACTTACATTTAAAATATGCTTAGATGTGGGCTAGATTATTTTGTTCGTAAACAATGTAAAGTGTGAATAAATACTAGTAGTGGCCACTAAAGTAAAATTATGCAGGAAGATAATAAGTTGACGTCAAGTAACTCGGGTCATATAACCCCCTAAAGTCACAAGTCTTAACATGATTAAACAAAAAAACAAGCCAAATCTAATTGAACAAAGCCTGGTAGTTGCACAATAGGAGTCATTCATTGAAGCTAAACCAGAGCCTAATCTACCATTTATAACTACAAATTCAATAGCAGCATTAGCAACCTCACCATAGCATCTCCAAGACAACAATTCTAAATTATTAAATAGAAAAGGAAATCTATGGTGAATTTCTCACACTGTCCTCTATAAATAGAAGATTTTAATAGAGCATTAGCAAATTCCCTATTTCATCACCAAGAGAACCATTTCACACAACAAAAAACAGAATTTAAGAAGTTGTCATTCGTGATCACCATTTATATAACAACAAAGAATTTATGGAGTTGGTTATTTGAATTGTTTTCTTCCATTAATCTCTTAAGGGACACGTCCCCTGTAACACTAATAAAAATATATCACTTTTTGCATCCCTAATCCAAGTTCATTTAGTTCTGCTACACCTAGTTCTAGAATTGACTAATATCTTATCATTCCTTCTAACCAATGCATCTATTCGTCTACGTTGCAAATATCCAAACCACCTAAGATGATTTTTTTTTTTTTCTTTAAGATGGTCTCACCTCCAACTTTCTACGAATCCGTTCATTTCTTATACCAACCTATAAATGTATTGACCCTCGTCCATCTCAGCACTCTCATTTCAAGTAAGCACATTGCTTGGACATGTATTTTTTTTACTTGCCAAACACTTTGTTCTATAAAGCACGGTCATTTGTCCTATAGAATTTTCTTTCAATTTTCTGCTAGACCATTATATTTTATGTTTATAAACAAAATCCTTTTCAATCGCTCCATCATGATACATGATCCTAAATAACGAAAAACTATGCCTCCTAGGTATCTCTTTTCCATCGATATGTACTACTACATTTCTTTTGACTTTGGCTGAAGTTATATTTCATATACTATGTTTTTGATCTATTTTTGAAACCATAGATTCTAGAGTTTCTATCTTCCTGAAAACATGACCCTACCAGAGCCGTATGTGGGAAAATGATCCAAACAGCTAACCCTGCATTTTGTTCTATTTTAAAATCTAACCATTTGCTACTCTCCTCAATCCTCACAATATCCTAACAAACATTATACACCATGGAAATATGTCTAACAACCACATCCATAACTATTATAGAAAAATTAAGGACTTAGGATCACAATTCATATGCATCAAAATTTCACGAACTAAACAAAATAAAAATCCGAAATTGGCAAAAAGAGCAAGAGCAGGACAACTAGACCTGGCCATTTTCGAGAAGAAGCTGCTGATGGTGCGGAAGCTGCCCCATCCCATCCCCGACACCGCCCCTCCCCTCGCTGAGCCGCCACATGTACCAGCTCCCGACGGACCGGTACGGCCTCCACCGCTCGCACAGCCTCTCCATCTGCGACGGCCTCGGCGTCTCCTCCAGCCCGTACAGCATCTGCACCCCCTTCCTGACCCCCTGGTCCCCGACGGGGAGCACGTCCGGCCTGTGCAAGCTAAAGATCAGGAACATGTGCACCGACCACGCGCCGATCCCCTCCACCATAGTGAGCAAGGAGGTGACCGACTTGTCGTCCATGGAGAGAATCGCCTCGTCGGAGAGGAGCCCCGTGTGGAACTTCTTGGCGAGGTCGTGGAGGTAGCCGGCCTTGCGCTTGGAGATGCCGATGTTGCGGAGGTCGGGGACGGAGAGGGAGAGGACGGCGGCGGGGGTGACGTGGGCCTCGGCGCCGCCGCAGAGGGAGAGGAAACGGGAGTAGGCAGAGGCGGCGGCCTTGAAGGCGAGCTGCTGGTGGAGGATGGAGCGGGCGAGGGTGAGGAAGGGGGGGAGGAAGGGGTGGAGGGAGGGGGCGGAGTGGGAGTCGATGAGGGGGGAGAGGAGGGGGTCGTTGCGCCGGAGGTGGAGGAGCGCAACGGAGATCTCGCCGGGGGCGGAGAGGGGCCGGGGGACGACGCGGGTGGCGGGTTCGGGCCGGGGGGGCGGGTCGGACTGCGGGTCCGGCGGGGGCCGGCGGGGCTTTTTCTTCGGCCGGGGCTTCCCCGGGGCGGGGTCGGGTTCCGATTCGGGTTGTTGGGGTTGTTGGGGATCCGATAGGGTTTCGGTCATCGTGGTTGGTGGTGGTGGTGACTGGTGAGGAAGGGAGGAGAGGTCGCGGAGAGTATTTTAGTAGGTTTGGGTTAAGAGATTAGTAATGGGCCAGGGCCAGTCCGAAAAAGAAAACAAGACCGAACCTGGAGGAACGGATCCGTGTGTTTGTAGTAGTCTCGGTGTTTTTAGTGCATCGGAACACACTCCAAATAAATACTTAAAATTATTAAAAATATATATAAATTATTAATATTTTTAGTATTCCGTCAACCATACACTTTAAATTACATTTTTTTTCCCTCTTTTTTATCTTAAATTTTCTTCCATCTTTGGTAACATTTTCTTTCATTATTTTTGTTATCTTTTGGTGGACCAATGAATTAATGTAGCCAGGACCGACCCAGAACTCATGGGAGTCTGAGGTCTTTCAAAATGTGGTCCATACATAATATAAAAAATAAAACAAAAGTAAAATAAAAAATATAGCCTACCAAGATTTGAATTAGGAATCTCTTGTGTGCAAGTCTTATGTAATAACCACTACACTATAATTTCTTTGTAATAAGAATGGCACATGGTAAATACTAGTTCTATTTTGGTAAAAAAATATTTATATATTTAAACCCAAAAAAATATTGGGCCCTCCTGGCCCATGGGGCCCTAGACGATCGTCCTGCCCGCCCTAGGCCAGGGTCGGTCCTGAATGCAGCCGAACTAGGACATGCTCCAAATCTGGAGTGTCTATTGGCTTTTTAGCAATATACAAGTATGGACAAGTGCCCATTGCAGTCTCCAAATACTACAAAATTTGACTAAAGTCAAAATGTAACACTTGAAATCTCTTCCACCGTGGATGCTCTTAGAAAACTAGTCACTTTCACGAACGTAATTTTTTTAATAATATTATTAAAAAAGTTAATAAAAATAAAAAAATTGTTATAATATTTTCAATATAGTTTAAATATATTTTAAGTATAATTTATTATTATATTCTTGAATTTTGGATATGAGTTTAGATAGATAATATTACTTAGTTAGTTTAAATATAATTTAAATATTGAATATATTTTAGAATTGGTTGTATATTTAGGTAATTAGAAAGATTTTAGGTTTTTATATTTGTTTTTAACTATGTGAGTTAGCGGAGAACTACAGTAGTTATAACTTTTTAAAAATATGTAAAATTAATAAGTAAGGTTATACATATACGGCTTAGACAGCTAATTTTTCAACCGTTTCTAAGCAACATTATGTTTACTAGTAACATACACGTGCATTGCACGTGCGTAAAATTTTTGCTAAAAAAATATATATAATTATTATACATATTGTCGTTCATGAAAATTGAACTCAAGTAACCAAGAAAAAAGACTTACATCTTAACCACTTGAATTAAATATGTTTATTTATAATTAAATTATATTATATAGTTAAATAATTAATTTTTGTAAAAAAATTAATGTAAATGGCAAAATTTTGAACCGTTTTAAGCTAACTTATATTTATAGAAATAATAAATAATAAGATATAGGATTTGGTATCGAACTCGGTTAGCTCTTGTGGTCGGCGAGAAGAGGTATAACCTCCATGGATAGGCGGACAGTCTCGAGATCAAACTCCGGGAGAGGTGTGGATGTGTGTGTGAAAATTGGGGATAGTGGACTCAAATGGCATACAAAGCAGCGTGCAGTGAGGGATCCACATTCCTCCTATTATGCATCCCCAAGCATCTCTATGTTTACAACCATTGGATCTTATTTAAGTCATATAATTTTAACTGTTGATTTGAACCATTCAAATCAATGGTTAAGATTAGATAAATTAGGTGGTTGGATTTGAATTGGGTGATTTAATTGCCATGTATCAAAGGGTGGTTTCATAATATGAAACCACACGGGTGGTTCTTGTAACGACCCGTTCCGCTCAAGCAGAGAGCCGATTCAAACGGCACAAGTGCGACGACCCGACCCAATTTTCTCAGCGAAGGCTTGCTTGAGGCAAAGGATTTCAAACTTGGCCCTTCAGGAGTTCAGACTTAGACTTTCAAAGGCGTGCTCGGAGTATCGCTCGATCGAGACAAATTATCACTAAGGTGGGTGGCTACGATGAACCTGTTTTTGCTTAGCCTGCACACTTAAAATATGGACAATACATGTTAGTCGCTAGGTGAATCACCCTTTGCATGCTAATAAATAATACAACGCACCTAGCTAAGAAAATAATTACATCTTATATTGCTTGTGTTAGAACATAAAAATAAATTTTGGCTTATAGTTGGACCCTCGTATGCTACCTTAGCTTCGTACTAGTAGACTCCGTTAATGCTTCGAGCAGATCATTATATATTCTTTGTAGTATACTGCTTCACATGTTTTCACTGCTCGTCACATAGATCATGTCGCCTGATATGCCCATGTACGATTTCACTCCTCGCACTACCCCTTAGACCATGCTAGCGTAATTGCCTATATTTGTAAGTATGGCTTCGCCGCATATTTTTCTTATGCTTATGTTTCAACACTGTTCCAATGCTTGCTTGCCTTACATGCTAACTGGTATGCGCTAGTTGGTTTCAATGCTTGTCACATAATTTTATGCCACAATCAATTAACACAATTCGTGTCTTGCATTCATCTAAGTTCTCCGGAAGACTATTGAATAGTCGTTCCATGCAAGTATGAACCTGAAAGAATTCGGGAGCGTTAGGTCGCCAAGGTAGTTCCCGAACCAGGGGATTGCATCATGTTAATAAAGCAAGAATCACAGCTCATGGAGCAATACTCGATAGTACTGAATTTTAATAGCTCGGAGAGTCGATTTATATTTGTGAACAAGCATGCCTTGAACTTGAACTTGTACCTGACAAGATCCTGACTTGAACTTGTACCTGATAAGATCCTGATTTGAACCTGTACCAGAGGCTTGAAAGATTAGAGACTTGCATGGTCATGGACAACTTGTGCATAAGAAAGATTTTCGAATCTCGTTCCGCGGAAGGTCACCAGGGCACCTGTGGTGCCTCGTTCCCCCTATTCGGAGAGCGCGGCTAAGAAATACAAATCAGTATCGTTCGATTGGGATAGATTGAATCAAGATCTTATCCTAATTATGGATTTTTTTTCTTCGGAATCGATTCCCATATTCAGTGGACCGTGCCCCGAGGATGGACTGAGCGGCAGAGTCAAGAGGGACCTCTCTGCTGCAAGTTTTCTTGCCTAGTTCTCGATATCGCCTTGTTGCTTTCATAATTTTGAGTTGGTTTTTCGATTTGTATTTTCTTGAACGGTTTTGATGGATTTTATTGCTTTCGTTCGTTGAATTGCATTCCATTCCAAGCTTGGAAAGAGTAAAAGAGGTATTGATCAGCTGTTCGTGGCAATGCAGGTGATCGTATAGTAGACATCGTGCGAGCGGAGTCTTGAAGCACCTCTTTCCTTTCCTTTCTCCAACCAACTTGTGAGTGGCTATAATTTAATTTAGTTGACCCTTCTTCCAAGTCTTCACACATAAAATCTTGCATTCTTGATTGTTTCCATCAAACGATACCATAATAACTAAAAGATGTCAAGATAAAAATGAATAGACTTGGATTATTTGTGCTTGTCAACCAACTTAGAAATGGTTATCTTATTGCATGCTAGTTCACTTGGATGTTCTTTCATAGTGTTTCCAATTCAAGTTAGAATGGATACTTCTTTTGTAATTATGCTATGTATAGAATATACCTTACTATGCAATAAATTGTTCAGGGAGACTATGCAAAATGAATCATGTCATGTAACTTGTTTCATGCACGTATTGCCTCAAACTGCTCCCTACAATAATTTGATTTGAATATCGCATGGTCACGGACAACTTGTGCACAAGGTTATAGTTTCTGCGGACGGTCGCTGGGGCATTGGCACTGATCCGATCCGGACGAAACTACACAATAGACTCACGGCTGGGCGGGATGGCGTGTAGCGACACATGTACCTCCGTCATCTGCGCCCCGAGACTATAACTCATCCAATTTTGGCATCAAGCCAGTGATCCCCACGTATATTTAAACTGTGCAAGCTAACTATGTCTTCGTGGATGGTAAGTATTGTGCAGGTGGTTTAGACGGAAAGGTAAAAGTTACCGAACGGTGGCATATTTATTTCAGTAAATTTTTTATATCTAATGCTTGCTTGTAAAATAAACTAAGGCAAGATAGAAAGACCACAAAATAACCTGCATGCTTCATATAAATAATATGTTGATTGGTATAGTTGGGTTAGCTCGTCTTCACCAGTGCATTTTGATGTACTGACCCTCGTTACAATAGGTTTCCCGCACCAAGGAGATCATGCGAAGAGCTAAAGCTACTTTCCAATCCATTTCACAAACCGATGCGCCTTGATCGTGCCTCGAAGAAGTGTTTTGAAGTTTTCAGGAGATCGTGCACAAACTTATGCAGCCTCGTGGGAAGGTGATAGCTTCGCCATAAGGTCTTTAACATTTTGAAGTTTTAGTAAAAGATATAATATACATGACGATTATCTCATTTTGAGTCCACTTTTGTAAGCCCGAGCGGCAGTTACATGACTCGTTCAAGAGTTCGTAAAAGATGTTCATTATCAATAGAGAGAACTTTTCCATGTTTCAACATTGTGTTTCAATTATCTGTGTACTATGAATATGTGCTCATTATATAAAATACCTTAGCCTTGTGCGTTGTACAACCTAGGCACGTACGGCGTTACGTCCGGGGGGCGACTATCTATTCTCCAAAATTGGGATGTGACATATGTGAAGTTGTGGAGGCATTACCTCTATGGTGTGCCGTGCGAGATCTTCACTGATCACAAAAGCCTAAAATATCTCTATACTCAAAAGGATTTGAATCTACGGCAACGACGCTGACTTGAACTCCTTAGCGACTTCGACTTGATGATCAGATACACACCAGACAAGGACAACGTTGTTGCTGATGCACTGAGTCGAGTGTTTGTTGGGAGCTTGGCCATCGATGTCATGCAGCGAAGGGATCTCAAAAGTTTGGGTATTACACTTTGAATCAGATACAAAAAGGGGGCGCAAGTGGCTCATATGCGCCTCGAACCAAACTTATTAGAGAAAGTTAAGTCCGCTCAGAAGAATGACCTATTCCTGGAGAAGATGCGAAATCTTATCTCAGCAGGAAAGGCAACCGACTTCACAGTAAGCATGGATGGGATGATATGGGCGAAGGAAAGATTGTGTGTTCCTAACGATGCAAACCGCAGAAATAAGATACTCACGGAAGCCCACTATGCGAGTTATACTTCACATTCGGGAAGCATGAAGATGTATCAAGACCTCCGTATGACATTTTGGTGGCACGACATAAAAAGATATATGGCGTTGTTCGTGTCGCAATGCATGGCTTGTTAGAGGGTAAAGGCCGAGCACCAGAAGCCGGGTGGGGAGATACAGAATATTGCTATACCGGAGTGGAAATAAGAACACATAACAATGGATTTCATTATTGGTTTGCCGAAGACGCAACGGAGGAATGATGCCGTCTAGGTCATCGTCGATCGACTCACCAAGTCAGATCATTTTCTGTGTAAACCCCTTGATTTTCATGAATTTTAAAATCAATTTTTCACAATTTTTCTGTAATTTTCTGTAATTAAATCAAGGTAATTTGGATTTTAAACAAATTTTTAATGATGTGAAACAATATTAAAATATCATGGAAGTAATATTTTTAGGTGTAAAATAGAAAATTAGACATAGAGTAATTTTCCGGGAATTTATTGGACCCCGGAAACATTTTTAAAGACCTAAAAAAACTAAGTTTTAAATAAACCAAATTAAACTCTAGAAATAAACCCAGTTTAATCGAACCAAACCAACCCAGACCGGTCTAACTGAATCGAACCTAATTCCTAGCGGTCGGGTCGGACCTAAACCCAACCCGAAACCCGAGAACCCAAACCCGCACCCTTGCCTTAGTGGATCGGGTCGGATCCCCATCTACCCGACCCGGACCCGAACCCGACCCGGGAACTAAATCCCTAACTCCTCTTTCCCCGACGGTTCGACTTCTGTAACCGCCGCCGGCCGCCGCGATCCCCGCCGGCGGTTACGACCAGTACCGCTCCCCAGCGCCGCTCCGGCTCCCCCGCAACTGTCGCCGCCTCGCCTCCGCAACGGCCGCCGCTCCCCCTCCCACTCGCCTCTATAAAACCCCTCTTTGCCCAGAGACCCCCCACCGTCGTCCCCGTCGAGCCCTCCGCTGCCACCGACGTCTCCGCCTCACCACCCCACCGTGCCCAACGCTTCCAGCCGCAGCTCCAGTGCCGCCTCGAGCCACGGCCATCTCTCCAGAGCTCCGCTGAGACCAGAGCCGACGACCCCCACCCGAGCAGCCGCCGTGCCCGCCACCGGTGCCGTCCCCGAGCGTCTTCGCCTCCGCCTAAGCCGCCTCCGACGAGCCGAGCCAACTCCGCCCTCCTCCGGCGAACCCCCGGCGCCCCTGTAGTCGGAACCCTAACCTTAGACACTGTGTTGTATCATGTCACCTCGCGGACACGAGAAATCCCGGATCCCGCGAAGCCCTGTTCAGGTACCCTTTTCTCTCTCTTCGCTGCCCCATTTCTCGTTCCGTCTGTTATGACGCGAACCCTGCGTGACCCTCTCGATGCCCGTGTAACCAGCTCGGTGTGTCGCGTACTGTGGTGATCGTGAACTGCGATCCAAAAATAGGAAAATATTCATCCCATTTTCCCCCAGAACTGAGTACGCCCCGCCAAACAGGACGACTTGGTCGTATGCGGTTTTTACCGAAAGGTGCGGGCCGTTAATATGGACGTGTGGGATTTCGCGGAAGTTGATTTGGATGTGCGTGCACACCGAAATCAACGCGTATCCGTCGACAACGCCACGTATTGGCCCTATTCCAGAACTCGTTGTAACTTTGTGTACACACGTGGATCAAAACGAAACTTGCACCATCGGACTCGTAGAAATATGCTGGTCCTGTGACCCAAGTTTGGTTCAATTCTGAGAACGTTGACAAAATTGCATATCGTGGGCCCCACGGCTCCACTTGACGGGCGATTTTGTGATCGGCTCATCGGAATCCAGTTCCGGAAGTTCCGTTGGGTTCGTATCCTCGTTCTGGACTTGTTGACACTAAGTTTGACAAATTTGGAGACCATTGTTTCTGACACATTTTTCGGTGCGAAGCGGCCCACATGTGGATCCCGCTTTGACCAGAATGGTCATTTTTGCCCCTGTGTCCAAATTGGACTCAAGGACAGGCATTTTTAGCTATTTGATATTTTCTGAATCTGATGGTGATGTTTATTTCAGCAACCGGAGGATTACCTGCCAATCCCACTGCTACCAGAGCTACAGTTGGAGCCAGAACCCCAGGCAAGTGTACATTGCCAAAACTTGCAGTACCTGCTTCATATTGTTGTCTTGATTTATTCATAATTATGTTGTACATGCTTAATCTAGGACCGTGTGACTTTACTTAGCGTCCGATTAATAGTCGGGTGCCAACACCGTACGCGGAGTTGTGTAACGTCACCTAGAGAAGGATATCGAGACCCTTTACATTCTCGTGCTTGTATTATCAAGTATGTCATAACCCAGGATACCTTACACTATTTATGAGGCAGAATCTTCCTGAGATATTCATGGTGATTCTGTATAGGTTACAGGTTTCATGACATATTCTTTTGCTTAGATATTATATGACTTGCTGGATTAGATATGATCTCGCGTGTCATGGACATGAGACGTGTGATTACATTGGGTGGGGAGAGACACACAGACTACAGGCTGACTATATATATAGATAAACCCTTATTAATGCGGTGCTCAAGACTCTAAAACTGAGCTTGACCCATTACGTGATATTACCGCTACCGGCTCTCCGACACTGAGCTTGTAGTGGTCTCAGCCTAGTTTTAGTGATGCTCTCATATTGCATATCACTTAGCTGGTTATATAGTTTACCTTATTGTTTTATTTATTGCTGCACTGCATTTATTTTGGCATGAATTGTTTTATACCTTGCTATGTCCCCTGAGGACTTGGATCCGGATTATGTCACCAGGTATAGCAGACGAGATCTACCCCGAGGTATACGGGACATGAGCATTAGTAGGAGCAAGCACTGGAGCAGTACCAGATCCAGTAGACGAGTGATCACCGAGACTATCTTCTGAGTATATGCTTTATCCATACTCAGTAGTTGTTGTTATCTTTATTTATGTATCTTGACTATTGTACCAAACTTATTATCGGGTTGTTCCCTGATTTATTTACTTATGACTTGATGATGTTTATATTTTCTTTTGTTGATATTGATGTATTCATTCTGTGGATGAGATTAGTAGACCCTTATTGTTGTATTACAGCTTAAGTATGCCCTGATGGATCCATTAAATTGGGTTTGTCCATCGGTGTGTACTGCTGGCCATTGCCACGTGTCTAGTCCCTCGATATTTTGGGACTGGGACGTGACATAGTTTTTGTAGTGGCCCATGCAGGTCAACGACTAAATTGCTTCGGTTTTAACTTAGGGACCGAGCAAGCCTGCAATAAAAATATGATAAGTTTTAAGGATCTCATTCACTTGCTTGAATCGTTCTTGATATCTATATCGGATTCAAATTAATCTCTTAACTTGTATCCTATCTTGATTCCTGTGCGCCTCGTATTGTTTATTTTGAATGCAGAGTAATGGATCCACGAGAAAACGACGAGACTCCTGCAAGATCACCACGAGATGATGTGGTAACCAACGAAGATGAAGTAACACTAGTGGATGGAGGTCAATCAGTACACCAAAGCAGTCAAATGAATCAGCATGCCTCGAGAAACCAGCAAGAAGACATTCCACCCTCGACGCAGTTCACTCCACCAATGCCCGTATTCCCACAAGGGCAAGCTATGGACAGGCAACAAATGTTTCAAATGTTCTACACGATGATGCAAGCCTATCGGAAGGTTCATGAAGAAGCCCAGCCAAGCCAAACGGAGGAGATCATTTACAGACTTAACTCTGAGCTGAGAAAGTTAATCAACTCCGTTGCAATGGACGTTCTTGCTGCAGCACGACCCATGGAGAGCACCACAAGGATAGAGTCCAGCCAGAAGCGGCCGTATGCATTAGCACCAGATCAAGCACAACAGGAAAGAGTTGCAAAGTGACCACAGATGAATCCACCACAGAGAGCATCTAAACCACTAGCACTAGTCCTTCCTACTTGTCACTACTGTGGCAAGGTAGGCCATCTCGCTAAAGAATGTCGACTCAGATTGGGATTATATCTAGCATGCGGATCCAAATAATATTCAGTAAGGGATTGCCCTAAACGTCGAGAGAAAGCATTGATGATTTATCAACCAGCCACATCAGCACCAGCCAGAGCACCACAGGAAAAAGTTACAAAAAGACCACACATGCACCAGCCATCCGGAGCATCTCCGCAAATACTGCATGTCTGTCAATATTGTAGCAAGCGAGGCCATATTGAGAACGAGTACAGACGCAAAAGGAGATTATGTTTAGCTTGCGGATCCAGTCAGCATTTAGTGAGTGAATGCCTTGAGCATTGAGAAGGAGCACCAATGGTTAACCAACAAGCATTACCAGTACCGAGGCCAGCCTATCCAGCATTAGGAGCATCGCAAACGGGAGTTGAAGGAGTCAGACCACCTGCCCCAGGAGAATATCAACCGAGGCCACCCTTGGCACCACAAGCAGCACTCTTCCAGCAGGCCCAGCAGCAGCAGAGGAATTCACTGCAAGGATGCGGACAATCTTTCGCGATGACCATGGAGGACGCGCAGACTCGTGGAGTAGCTAATGCGTGTAAGTTTTTATAGTTATTTCTAGTATTGCTTTAGCTCGTGTCTATTGGTTCGTGACCTTAGTCTTAACCTGGTAGTTTTGATTTTGCTAGTAATTAATAGCCTAGTATGTTTTTAAGTGATAACCTAGTTTTCCCCCCTAAACTGTAGTTTTCTAGATTTTCTTCTCTCTGGAAGTTGCATAACTTCCATTTCTTAGGAAAATGATTTTCCCTATGTGTTTTGTTTAAACCCTTATCCTTTGAATCTCCTGAATCATGACTCTTGACAGTGATATGCTTCGAACAATGTTTGCAATCGTGTCATCTCTGTTGACCGGTTATTCTTTGATTGTGAGGATGCAATCTCTTAAGGAGGGTAGATTGTAAACCCCCTAATTTTTATGAATTTTAAAATCAAATTTTCACAATTTTTCTGTAATTTTCTGTAATTAAATCAAGGTAATTTGGATTTTAAACAAATTTTAAATGATGTTAAACAATATTAAAATATCATAGAAATAATATTTTTAGGTGTAAAATAGAAAATTAGACATAGGATAATTTTTCGGGAATTTATTGGACCCCGAAAACATTTTTAAAGACCTAAAAAAACTAAGTTTTAAATAAACCAAATTAAACCCTAGAAATAAATCCGGTTTAATTGAACCAAACCAACCCAGACTGGTCTAACTGAACCGAACCAAATTCCTAGCGGGTCGGGTCGGACCTAAACCCAACCCGAAACTCGAGAACCCAAACCTGCACCCTTGCCTTAGTCGATCGGGTCGGATCCCCATCCGCCCGACCCAAACCCGAACCCGACCCGGGAACTAAATCCCTAACCCCTCTTTGCCCGACGGTTCGACTTCTGTAACCGCCACCGGCCGCCGCGATCCCCGTCGGCGGTTACGACCAGTACCGCTCCCCAGCACCGCTCCGGCTCCCCCGCAACTGCCGCCGCCTCGCCTCCGCAACGACCGCCGCTCCCCCTCCCACTCGCCTCTATAAAACCCCTCTCCGCCCAGAGACTCGCCACCGTCGTCCCCGTCGAGCCCTCCACTGCCACCGACGTCTCCACCTCACCACCCCGCAGTGCCCGATGCTTCCAGCCGCAGCTCCAGCGCCGCATCGAGCCACGGCCATCTCCCTAGAGCTCCGTCGAGACCAGAGCCGACGACCCCCACCCGAGCAGCCGCCGTGCCCGCCACCGGCGCCATCCCCGAGCATCTTCATCTTCGCCTAAGCCGCCTCCAATGAGCTGAGCCGACTCCGCCCTCCTCCGGAGCATCTTCATCTTCGCCCTGGCGCCCCTGTAGTCGGAACCCTAATCCTAGATACTGTATTGTATCATGTCGCCTCGCGGA
The DNA here is from genome assembly GCA_036927795.1 of Iris macrosiphon. NCBI lineage: Eukaryota > Viridiplantae > Streptophyta > Magnoliopsida > Asparagales > Iridaceae > Iris > Iris macrosiphon. The sequence goes on along the minus strand of JAYESA010000005.1, from coordinate 12,280,927 downwards.
TACGAGAAATCCCAATTCCCGCGGAGCCCTGTTCAGGTACCATTTTCTCTCTCCTCGTTGCCCCGTTTCTCGTTCCGTCTGTTGTGACGCGAACCCTGCATGACCCTCTCGATGCCTGTGCAACCCGCTCGGTGTGTCGCGTCCTGTGGTGATCGCGAACTGCGATCCAAAAATAGGAAAATATTTACCCTATTTTCCCCCGGAACTGAGTATGCCCCGCCAAACGGGATGACTTGGTCGTGTGCGATTTTTACCGAAAGGTGAGCGCTGTTAATACGGACGTGTGAGATTTCGCAGAAGTTGATTTGGATGTGCGTGCACACAGGAATCAACGCGTATCCGCCGACAATGCCCCATATCGGCCCTGTTCCAGAACTCGTTGTAACTTTGTGTACACACGTCGGATCGAAACAAAACTTGCATCATCGAACTCGTAGAAATACGTTGTTCCTGTGACCCAAGTTTAGTTCGATTCTGAGAACGTTGACAAAATCGCGTATCGTGGGCCCCACGGCTCCACTTGACGGGCGATTTTGTGATCGGCTCATCTGAATCCAGTTCCAGAAGTTCCGTTTGGTTCTTATCATCATTCTGGACTTGTTGACACTAAGTTTGACGAATTTGGAGACCATTGTTTTTGACACATTTTTTGGTGCGAAGTGACCCACATGTGGACCCCGCTTTGACCAGAATGGTCATTTTTGCCCCTGTGTCCAAATTGGACTCAAGGACAGGCGTTTCTAGCTATTTGATATTTTTTGAATCTGATGGTAATGTTTGTTTTAACAACCGGAGGAGTACCTGCAAATCCCACTGCTACCAGAGCTACAGTTGGGGCCAGAACCCAGGCAAGTGTACCTTGCCAAAACTTGCAGTACCTGCTTCATATTATTATCTTAATTTATTCATAATTATATTGTACATGCTTAATCTAGAACCGTGTGACTTTACTTAGCGTCCGATTAATAGTCGGGTGCCAACACCGTACGCGGAGTTGTGTAACGTCACATAGAGAAGGATGTCGAGACCCTTTACATTCTCGTGCTTGCATTATCAAGTATGTCATAACCCAGGACACCTGACACTATTTATGAGGCAGAATCTTCATGAGATATTCATGGTGATTTTGTATAGGTTACAGGTTTCATGACATATTCTTTTGCTTAGATATTATATGACTTGCTGCATTAGATATGATCTCGCGTGTCATGGACATGAGACGTATGATTACATTGGGTTGGAAGAGACACACAGACTACAGGCTGACTATATATATAAAAACCCTTATTAATGCGGTGCTCAAGACTCTAAAACCGAGTTTGACCCATTACGTGATTCAAAATCGTACAAAATTTAATTATCTACAAAGTAGAATAATTAATTTTCAAAAATAATAAGTTTTAATAGATCAAAACCAAGAAAAATTCATGAAACCCATAAAACTCGAATCTTGAAACTCAGATCTACTCCAAATCATCCATCAAAACCAAAAACTCCAAGAACTAAATTAGATGAGGATATCAAGAAGAAAATTTTCTATCCAACATATTTTAAATTAATACATATATGCAAAAATCCAAAAAATTTATAAATTCACCATTTGAGCAAGATGGACTTGCCTAGAGTGGCTTCTTAGCCTCTACCTCTCATAGTCTAAGTGATCACAACCACCTCTTCTAGGTTTTGGGTTCGGTGTAAGCAAAAGAGGAAGAAGAAAGAGGAAAAGAAAAGTATAAATGAAGAAGAATAAGAGGGGAGAGAGAAAACTATCATATATATACAAAGGGAGAGGAGGAGATAGTTTAGTCATGGGTTCAACCAAAATGAATTAAACCAAGTGTCTAATCTACATACAGGTCCTAAATCGGGTCTATGAAAATGCCAATGGGTATTCTACTAGCCTTGGATAGTCTCTCCAGACAACATAAAAATAAAATACACAGTATAAGAATATGAACCATTATACAAATACAACAAAAATATATTATCAGAAAAAAATGTAAATTTCAAAATTTCAAAAATATCAAATCTGGGAACGGATGTGCAATCTCTACCCACCTTGAAAAATTTTGTCTTCGAAATTCCACCAAGTCTATTCGAGCTAGAAAACACACTAGAAGGCTCAAGAAATAATATATCACTTATCAGGAAATGAATCACATCAAGCACATAACTAAAATAGAAGAGACAACTGCAGAAAGTAAATAATTACATATAACAACAAACGATAAAATTGAGGCATATGGATACATATACCCCTAATTCAGTCAAATAGGAATTCGTTCTCGCTTGCCTATGTTGACTCACAAAAATGGACAAGAGGCAAGACTTGAGGTAAGTCGGTACCAACGATCTTATCGAGGTCATGACTCTAATCCAGGACGTACCTTTACAATCGGAACAAATGATGGACATAACGTACCACGAGATACGGAGATGGAAGAGCAGGATAAGAAACTCGTCTCTGCTCAACGAAGGGATCGAGACGACTATTTCACTCTAGTGTAACGAAATGCAAGTTCGTACGCCAAGAACCCAAGAATAAGACAAACTAAGAAACTCGGAAATCTTACCCACAATCGTAGCACATTCGGCTAACAACTTCTCTAGAATGCTGAAATCTTTTGTATGCGCACGCCTAGGGGCTGCGCCCCTAACTTGTTGTCGGTCTGGACTTGTGAAAACTGAGCCGGAGGTTGCTGTTGGAACTGCTGAGTCTGCATCGGGAGAGAAAGTTGGGCTAGTGGTCAAACTACTAATGTTGGTCCTCTCGGACCTTCAATCGTTGTTTGGGGCAAAGTTGGCAACTGTCGGACTGATGAAGCCTCAAGGTACAGAAGCGGGCATGAAACAATCATGTGGTCTGATGCCCCACATCTAAGACTGGCCGTTGGCCCTCCTACACTGATCTCTGTTGTGCCCTAGCTTGCCACAGTGGAAACACTGTAAATCTCCTGATTTTCAGGAATTTTAAAATGGATTTTTATAATTTTTCTGGAATTTTTTGAAAATAAAACTAAGGTATTTTGAAATTAAATGATTTTTAATTGAAGTTAATTAACATTAAATTATTATGAAAATAATATTTTTTGGTGTAAAATAAAAAATTAGACATAGGATAATTTTCCGGGAATTTATTGGACCCTGGAAACATTTTTAAAGACCTAAAAACCAAGTTTTAAAATAAACCAAATTAAACCCTAGGAATAAACCCGGTTCAACTGAACCAAACCAACCCGAACCGGACCCGGTTCAATTGAACCAACCCGAGTCCTGCGGGTCGGATCGGGGTCTAACCCGCCGACCCGAAACCCGCTAACCCGAACCCGCATTCATTGCTTTAGCGGATCGGGTCGGATCCCCTCAGACCCGACCCGACCCGACCCACCTAACCCTTCTCCCCCAGCGATTCTGACCGCCGCGTAACCGCCACGCCTCCCCCGCTCCTCTCAGCCGTTCTCCGTCGCCTCGCCTCCCAGCCGCTCCGTCTCCCCTGCCAGCAACCGCCACCGCTCCGCCTCCCTCTCTCGCCCTATAACCCCCCCCGCTCCGTCGTCGTCCCCGTCTTCCCGATGTCTCACCACCACCAGCCATCTTCCCCAGCGCCGCCAGTAACCACCCGCCACCGTCGATCCCTCCGCCGTCTCCCCGTTCCGTCGTCTCCTCCAGCAAAGTCGCCGCCGCCTGAACCCGAAACCCCAGCGCCACCGCCTTCCTCCTTCCTCCGCCTAGAGATCCTCCGTCGCCCACGACAAGCAACAGCAGACCTGCAATGCCGCCCAACCGTTCCCTAGCCGCCTCCGGCGAAGCCCCCGGCCGCCTCCACCGTGTCCTCCGGTCGCAGCCGCCTCCGGCGACCGTCTAAACCCTAACCCTAGACCGGACACTGTGCCGTGTCTCGTCGTGTCGTGTCGCATCTCCACGCGGACACAAGAAACCTCGTTCTGCGTAGCCCTGTTCAGGTAGCATTTTCTCTCTCATCGTTGCCCCATTTTCTGTTTTGTCTGTTGTGACGCGAAGACTGCGTGACCCTCTCGATGCCCGTGCAACCCGCTCGGTGTGTCGCGTCCTGTGGTGATCGCGAACCGCGATCCAAAATCAGGAAAATATACACCCTATTTTCCCCAGGAACTGAGTGCTCCCCGTCAAACGAGACGACTTGGCCGCGTGCGGTCTTCACCGAAAGGTGCGCGTCGTTGATACGGACGTGCGAGATTTCGCAGAAGTTGATTTGGATGTGCGTGCACACCGAAATCAACGCGTATCCGCCGACAATGCCCCGTATCGGCCTATCCTGGATCTCGTTGTAATTTTTTGTACACACGTCGGATCAAAACGAAACTTGTGCCATCGGACTCGTAGCAATACGCTGGTCCTGTGACCCAAGTTTGGTTTGATTCTGAGAATGTTGACAAAATTGCGTATTGTGGGCCCCGCGGCTCTACTTGACGGACGATTTTGTGATCGGCTCATCGAAATCCAGTTCTGGAAGTTCCGTTGGGTTCGTATCATTGTTTTGGACCAGTTGACACTAAGTTTGATGAATTTGGAGACCATTGCTTCTGACACATTTTTCGGTGCAAAGCGGCCAACAGGTGGACCCCGCTTTGACCAGAAACTGTCATTTTTGCCTCTGTGTCCAAATTGGACTCAAGGACAGGCGTTTCTAGCTATTTGATATTTTCTGAATCTGATGGTGATATTTATTTCAGCAACCAGAGGAGTACCAGCAAATCCCACTGAGACCAGAGCTACAGTTGGAGCCAGAATCCCAGGCAAGTGTACCTTGCCAACATTGCAGTTTTGTTACTTATTTCCTTGACTTAATTAATTTTTGTACATGCTTAACCTAGGACCGTGTAACTTTACTTAGCATCCGATTAATAGTCGGGTGCCAACACCGTACACGGAGTTGTGTAACGTCATCTAGACATGGATATCGAGACCCTATACATTCTCGTACTTATCTTATCAAGTACATCATAACCCAGGACACCTGACACTATTTATGTGACAGAATCTTCCTAAAATATTCAAGGTGATTCTGTGTAGGTTGCAGGTTTCATGACATAGACATTATATTCTTAGATCTTATTATGACTTGTTGCATTAGTTTTGATCTTGCGTGGCATGGACATGAGACATTGTGGACATGAGACGTATGATTACATTGGGTGGGGAGAGACACACAGGCTACAGGCTGATTATATATATATAACCCTTATTAATGCGGTGCTCAAGACTCTAAACCCGAGCTTGGCCCACTACGTGATATCACCACTACCGGCTTCCAGACACAGAGCTTGTAGTGGTTTCAGCCTGAGTTTTAGTGATGCTCTCAACTTGCATATCACTTAGCTGGTTATATATTTTCCCCTATTGTTTCATTTATTGCTGCACTGCATTTATTTTGGAATGAGTTATTTTGTACCATGCTATGTCCCCTGAGGACCTGGATCCGGATTATGTCCCCAGGATTAGCAGACGAGATCGATCCCGAGGTATACAGGACAGGAGCATTAGCAGGAGCATTAACAGGAGCAGGCACTGGAGTAGTACCAGATCCAGTATATGAGTGGTCTTTGCGGGTATCTTTTGAGTATATATTTTTCTATACTTAGTACTTGTTGTTGTTATCTTTATTCTTGTATCTTGGCTATTGTATCAGACTTGTTATCGGGTTGTTCCCCGACTTATTTACTTGTGACTTGCTGATGATTATATTTCACTCTATGGATATTGTTTTATTCATTTTTGTGGATGATATTAGTATATCTAGACCCTTATTATTGTATTACAGCTTAAGTACATCCTGATGGGTCCATTAAATTGGGTTTGCCCATCGGTGTGTGCTGCTGGCCATTGCCACGTGTCTAGTCCCTCGATATTTTGGGACTGGGGCGTGACAAACACCCTACTAATGTTGGCTACCTCGTGGACTGCACTGAGGTTATAGTCAAGACTGGAGGTACAGGCGGGCAAGAAGCTTTGACTGCTGGTATTGGAGATAACGACTGAATATGAATGCCTTTCATGGATGAGTGGGACCTCTTCTGGCCTCCGATCCTTGCTACTAATCTCTGGCCGACAAGTTCTTGGGACCTAACTGCCCTGAGTACTACATCATAGGTGGCATAATCGTGACCCACCATAAACTGTTGAATCTCTAAATACAAACCCTGCTCGAATCTCTTGGCTCAATCCTCCTCGAAAGCTACCATATGAGGAGCAAATCGACTAAGTCGACAAAACTCAGCCGAATATTGGTCGAATGGTCCCGTCTGCTGACGGAGGTTGTTGAACTGCTGCTGGAGCTGGAACTTGGCGATTGTGTGAAAATACTTCTCCTGGAAGCGCTCCTTGAATATCACCCAATTAATGGGCTTCAAAAGTGACATTTCTTGTGCTGCCCACCAATCTCGAGCAAGATATGTTAGTTGTAGCTTTACAATTGCTACCTTCTCGTCCTCGGTGGTTTTGTCGCATCCATGATAGCCTCAAAATCCTGGAGCCAAGAATCTGCTGAAACAGCATCCTCTGTGCCGAGGAACTTGGTTGGACGCAAGCGACTAACGTTGGACGCCAACTTGCCAACATGGCCTACGAGCCTGCCTTCTCCGGCTGTACTGGAAGAACTAGGGGTGCTGGCTGGGCTGGTATGAACGGCAGAGAAGATTGGACTGGCCGTCCTGGTAAGATTGATGGAGTTGATTGCGTTGGTCGGACATGCATAATTTGCGGATCTGACTAATGAAGAGCTGTTGGCGCTTGCCCATGGTTCAACGACGGGGTCTGATCCTGGCCCATTACTGGATCTATTAGCGGTAAAATGAAACCCTCAGAAGAAGGAGCAAGTGGAGTGCCCCTGAAGGATAAGGACACATGACAAACAATAAGGGACGGGAATAGAACAATCATGTCAATCAAGTTTACAGTTCAAGGAAAGCGGGAAGTACAGGTTACAAGTGGAGTTCAATCAAAGTTAAATAGAGGGTTGAGATTCTAACAAGATGAGTTCCCCCACAAGTCTGGAAAATAGACCTGCATGGGCCATCACAAAAACCTTGTCACGCTTCACTCCCAGAATACTGGGTAAATACGAGAACGGATATGTCCAGCTACTCCGTATAAGGTATGAACACGTAGTACGGCGGCCACGGATGTCAAGAAGATAAATGGGTAGGACTCTAGCATGCTATGACATCAGGCCTAAGGCCGACAAATCCTAGTATCTCAATCCATCAACAACAATTTTAAGAGTATATCTTACATGAGAGTAAGGAGGCATCTCAAATTATATGTCACATATGATCACGAAGCTAGTGAATAAAAAATATTGTACTAGCAGAGTATAATTATACATGATCAAATATACCAGTCATGGTCTAATATATACATCATATTGATCATAGTCTCAAAATAAAAGGAGCTAACGCTGCCTCTTGCTAATACCACAAAATGAAGTAATCAAAACGAGGGGTGGAAAAAGGAAACCCACTCACGAGCTTCGATCGCAGTCCTACGAGTGTGAGCCATCTTGCTGGAAATACGAGGGATTCTGGTTCTTCTCGAATAAATCTGGCCAAGCAAAACCAGTGGGGTCAGAACCCCAAGCAACAAGTACCACAAAGGAACTCAAGGTGATGGGCAAAATTTGCCACAATATCATGCACAGAAGGGACATAAATAATAAATGCGAATCAAGACTTGTACAGTACCAATGTACTTGTCTCAAGGATAAAGTAACGATAGAAATAAAATATTTAAACAAACTTGCTAATAGAGTAGGATAAAATGACAAACGGTAAGAGGGCATAGGAACTAATCTGGATCAGAACCATAACCCTTAAACCAAATAAGGACCGGGGTTGCAGACTTTCACCCGAGCAGAACTTAGCACCCTAAGTAACGCGTCGAAAGAATGATATACAAGGCAAACTAGACGAATAGACAATATTCATTGCAAGACAAAATATGCCTACGGCTTGCTATAATTAACTATCTAGGGTTATCATGACCTAGTTACTAACAAATGCATATTTTTAAGAATATTGCTACCACCGGCACTGCAGTCAATCCGGATGGCCAAGGGTACACTTTTCTTGAAAAGAATACACATCAAAATCAAACATAACTTGTAATTAACATAACATGAACTTATTAGGAAATCATAAACTTGTTTAAAAATCATAACTTGTCTTGAAATCATAAACTTATCTTGTACTCATAAACTTGTATTATAAAATATAAGCTGCCTTGTAAGCATAAATTTGTCTTATAAACATAAACTTGTCTTGTAAGTGCCGCAGCACACATAAATTTGGTAGGTCATGGAGCCCTTGCCTAGCAGGGTTGTCATATGCCTCATAGGGCACTGGGAGATCGGGGTAGCCGGTTGTGCCATATTCTTTTCTCCCAATGATCTAGGTAAATTATTAACTTGTTTAATCATTACTAAATTATTCAAAGTTCTCGAGTCCTGGACACTAGAGAATCTTCCTAGAATAATGAGTTATGGGTACGAGCTTTTCACGAGTTATCACTGGCAAACTTATCGTATCCGCGACACACGATACATTGGGCAATACTCACACTCGATTGTTCGATGCCAAATACAATAGGTTTATCATATGCAAACAATCAACGGTGTCGTGAGGATCATAAACTCGTGTCAATATAGGGAAATATGACATTCAACTATACTCCAATACTAAACAAAGCTAATGAATCTAAAATCGAAAGAAATATCAAAATAGACAGAAAATAGCCAATCACAGGAAAAATATGCAAGTGGGAAAACTTATGCTGCACGATAAAACCGCTCGCCTCATAAATCTTCTTGCCTCATGAATAACTTGTCACGACCCGATTCCGTGGAATCGTTGGGGCGTCCCCCGAATCGTGACTACCGTGCGGGCCTGGGGTTGCGCCCGCACAAGACTAGAGTATTTTGCATAACGAGCACATATTCAGAGTACGCAGATAAATTAAAACACATATTTAAAACATGGAAAAGTTCTCTTTATTGATAATGAACATGTATTACAAACTCTTGAATGAGTCAGCTAATTTGTCGCACGGGTTTACAAAAGTGTTGACTCAAAATGAGATAGCAGTCATGTACATTATATCCCTTTACTAAACTTCAAAATGATAAAGACCTCCGGGATGGAGGACGGCTTTGCCACGGAGCTGCATTGTGTATAGAGTTGCAAGCTCCTTTCTTCAAGTACTTCAAATACGGCGCGATCAGGATGCACCTATAGCTGGACTGGATCGGGAAGACGACTTCGGCTCCTCGCTCGGTTCGCCTTAGTGCGGGGAACATGTTTCAACGAGGGTCAGTATGTCGAAACATACTGGTGAAGGCGAGCTAACCAAACTATACCAATCAACACGTTGTTTATATGAAGCATGCATATTATTTGTGGTTTTCTATCTTGCCTTAGTTCATTTACAAGTAAGCAGCATATAGAATTTACTGAAATAAACTTGCCACCGTTCGGTGACTTTTACCTGCCCGTCTGAACCACCTGCACAATACTTACAATGCCTTCCCTGCCACGAAGACACAAGTTAGTTTGCAACATGTTTAAATATACACGTTAGGATCACTGGCTAGAAGCCATAATGGACGATTTAGTCTTGAACGAGGATGGCATGTAGCCAAGATTCATGAGTGCTACAGTCCACCCTGTCCAGATGTGTGAGACTATCGTGAAGTTTCGTCCGGATCGGATCGGTGCCAGTGCCCCAGCAACCGTCCGTAGGAACCGTTAGCCTTGTGCACAAGTTGTCCGTGATCAATCGTTCATGATACGTTAACGTTGATGCAGTTGAGGCAATATGAACATGAGACAAGCAACATTGCATGATTCGTTTTGCATAGTCTTCCTGACAGTTTATTTCATAACAAGTGTATTCCATACTTAGCATAATTTATTAAAGAAGATGCATTCTAACTAAAATTGAAGCATGTATAGAACATTCCAAACGAACAAGCATGTAAATGATTAACCGTTCCTAAGTTGAATGACAAGCATAATAATCCAAGTCTATTCCCCTTTTAACTTGGCATCTTTTAGTTATTACTTGGTATCGTTTGATCGGGGCAACAAGAATGCAAGAGTTTTAGGTATGAAGACTTGGAAGCAGGGCTAGCTAATTGGGATGGTAGCCACTCACTTAGTTGGTTGGAAGGGAGAAGGAAAGAGGCGCTTCAAGACTCCGCTCTTAAGCCGCCTACTGCTCGTTCACCTGTATCACGAACAGCTCGATCAATACTTCTTCCTCTCTTTCCATACTCGGAATTGAAGTGCAGTTCAATAAACGAAAATAATGAAATCCATCGAAACCGTTCAAGGAAAACAAGCAAATCCAAAAACCAACTCAAAGTACGAAAGCAACAAGCGACATCAAAATCTGAGACAACAAAGATAACAGCGTAGAGGTCCCTCCTGACTCTGCCGCTAAGTCTCCCGGGGGCACGGTCCACTGAATATGGGAATCGATTCCGAAGAAACAAATCCATAATGAGGATGAGTTCTTGTTTCAATCTATCCCGATCGAACGATACCATCTTGTATTTCTTAGTCGCGCTCCTCGAATAGGAGGAACGGGACGTTATATCCTACCAAACTTATTGGAAGTTTCGTCCCGAAACTTAGGAATAGAACCTACCATTAGGAAGCATTATGTTGAGGATGATGAACTGAATAGTTTGGACAATCACGAATTCGGTGGTTTGAGTCACCACAAATGAGACATTGCCCAAGTTTCTTGCGACACTTTTCAACCGTGTGCCCTGGTTTCTTACAGTAAGAACATGGCTGCCCTAGGTTTTCTCTCTGTGGACCGCCGTGGTTAGGGCACTTTGCAGCGGTATTTTCTCTATCGCTGCCTTGGCGTTTGTGATTGTAGGTATGCACAGCGCTGGTAGAAACGTGAGGATACTGCGATTCAAGAGATAGAGCGTGATTCATGACTTCACGCATTGTCCCGTACTGATGAACGACCACGTTCAAGATCCTATACTTTATTCCTAGGTGCAGGCTTGCTCGGTACAGTAACGTAACCGAGACAATATGCTCTCGACCTGCATGGGCCACCACTAAAAATATGTCACGCCTCATTCCCAAAAATACGTAGAACTAGGACACGTAATCATGCCAGCTGCATGGATATGAAAACTCTAATATATGGAAACCAAACCCATACGTACGCTATAATATGAATATCAAATCCACAAGTGGTATAAATCTATCACAAGTCACAGGGTTTAATCTTAATCTCATCCACAGAAAATCAAATATAAATAAATAAGCAGTATCTATGAAACTAGATCTCAATAAGAAGTATCTAAGGATGATAGTTGGATGGAAACAAATCCACTACCAACTCGAATGTATAAGTGCAACACAACAAAAATAATATAAGAATACCAGCTAACAATCCCGGGGCTCGAAGAGAAGACATCCTCGAAAATATAAGTAACCAGTCCGGATCTACGCTCCTGCGAATACTCAAGAACAGATACATTTGGAAGGGTCAGGTCCTTAGAGGGACATAACAAGATACATAAAAGCATGCCAATAAAATACTAAAATAAATATCCAATGGTCGCCTAACCATCTAAGTGAATGCAGTTAAGAACAACTTTCCCCACAAGTGAGCTATCTGGCTGAAAACTGGGATTGGCATGGTTCTCTCGGAGATCCAGGGGCCTAAAAGGCATGTCGTCTTTTGAACGCCAGAGGCCCGCCTGATAATATATAATATATAGTGGTCGTCATCACCCGTATCTCTAGCAGAGAATCCGGGCGCATAATAGAAAAAGTGCAAAGGAGCTCAAATGCGGTACTTGTTGTTCTCCCCACCCCATGCTCTAAGCATGTCACATCCATGACACAATTTGGTTCATAGCCTATTCTTAGTACCCTAGCCCAATCCTGCAACCAAACAAGGACAAGGATGGGACCACCATACTACAAAAGTCTATGTCCATAGACCTCTAATAACTGCTAAGTCTTCTAGCATACAAAGTTTCTATTAGCAGTTATCCCTAACGCACGACTCATACGTACAGGAGGCCATATCTGTCACGCAGTCCGTGATTTATATGAGACTCACACTTGTGTAACAACTATGTCACGGCCAATGAACCTAATGACGCTACATGATAATAGGGTAGTCTCATAAACAAGGTCAATGCAAATACATAAATAAAAATATATATATCGCGACGACACCGTCGCGCGCATTTTATATAAGAGTTAAAATATATGAACTAAAGACATAAAATAAAGATGCATACAACATATGGAATATAAATAATGGTACAATGGCAAGGTACACTTGCCTGCTCTAAAAAAGAATGAATTTCCAACTCAAGGCGTCATCCGATCTACCCGTCACATAAATTAAACAAGTTAGATTACAAAAGTGGGTGAATATGTTCCTCCATTTTAATCTATTTTAATTCTGAATAAAATAATTTAAAATAGTATTTTAATCTTATTATAATCTGATTTTATTATTAAACTCTAATTTTGGTCCAAAGAAAGTTAATTTTACGGATTTGTGATCCGTGGCACGCAAATCGAGGCAATCCGTTGACCAAAAAATTAACCAACTCAAATCCTAGATGTGTGTGTGGAATCCTATAGATTTAAATGCTACATGAACCCTGGAATTAACAGTTTTATAAAATCACAAGTCGGTAAAGAGTTATGGCCACAAAGGCGCACAGATGATAATTTTTTGTGGTTTCCTATTTACGTCTACGTTGCACAATTTTTACAGTAGATTAAATTTGCATATTAAATTTTGAAAAAATAATTTTATATAATTTCATCGTGTTATATTTTCTAAACTTCAAATGGCTCATAATTCCGAGTTCGGGATCTCCCGAAATCTCAAAAATACGAAAATGCGTCTGATTTCGGACAACTGGCACTTTCGGAATATTCTGGAAAAATAGGTTCTTAAATTACTGAAATAATTTATATATTCAGAAAAATAACCTTGATATGATTTTAACAAAAAAAACTGGAGCCTGTTTGGAGTCCATAGCTAGGAGATATCATATTTTTAAGTCGTCATAACTACTAGAAAATGAGGCTGAATTTATGACGAATTTGACTGTTTTTTGACGAAAAAGTGAGGAGTTTGGGGAAGAAAAATATGAAAGATGGAGGTATTTATAATGGTGGAGACTACTTAATTGAATACGACTAGGATTGGCTAATTTGGATATGATTAGGATCAGTTTAAATAAGGATAGGATATGCATGAAGTTACTTTCCTAGTAGGCTCATGATTTGAATTAATTTAAAAAATAGAATTTGAGGTTATCTCAATAATTTATAATCTTAAATAGAATTAAAGATAATGCAAATAATTTATATATAATCTTATTAATATCTATTAACACTAAATTAGCATCTATCTAATACTAAAACTATATATATCCAAATAAATTCTAAATAATTTCAAAATCTAAATAAATTTCTTAAATTTCTAAATAAATTACAGAAAATATAATTAAATATTTTAACCTAAAATAAATATTTGGTAGTAACAATATGCAAGTATGGTCTCATAGTAAATCATGAAAGTCCTAGAAATTTAGGTTCCCTATGTTTTAATTACCTAAAAATTCTAGAAAAATCTCCAAAAATCTAAAATAGCCTAAAAATAATTCTAAATAAATATTTATATAAGTAAATATACGAAAAAATTTATTTTCTAATTAACTAAGAGAATACTCTAAAGAAATTCAATATCTATAATAAATATAATAATATAAAATATACACAAAATACCTATTTTTGGTGAGGGAGTTTACAATCTACCCAACTTAAAATAATTTCGTCCTCGAAATTAAAATAAGACATAGTTTGTTATTCCTTCGCATTCACATATAAGGCAAGTCAATTGCAATCTCTTTGCGATAATTAAAATTCTAATCAAATTCATCGCAATCACTTTAAGGTTAAGATAATCACTGTTCCAATCAAAATTCAACCTATTGTAATCTCTTCTCACTTTTTCAAATTATCAGTATCCAAATTTAAATTAAATCCATATAACATCTTCAAGAATTAAATACGCATATAAATTTTACATTACGATCTCTAACTATCATAATTTCCTCTAGAAAACAATTGTAGTCCAATATTATTCCTATTTTCACTTATGAATTTTTGTATTCTTCAAATTTTTAAATTCAAGTCACATCCTCAATATTTCAAATAGGTAATCCAACAATCAAATTTTAATTCTTAATTCAAATCATCAAATTGCAAAAAATTTAAATTCAATCCACCAATGTTCAAGTCTGAAATTCTATATTTATCCTCAAATTTTAAATTGATGATTTACCTTCAATATTCAAAATTTAAATCATGTACTTAAAGTATAAATATTTGGTCCGACACATCAAGGTTTCAAAATTCATTAAGTACTCATCATCTGACTCCTTCTTCTAAAATTTTCCACATTTAAAATGACTTAATCTCTCAATCTAATCCTATTTGATCATAATCCAAAAGAATTTAACCTCAAATTAATAATGCGACTTCTACCCAACTTAGAATTTACCATCTATCATATAAGGCTATACACTTAAGAAAATATTCCTCAATTTATTTACTCATGTTATTCAATCCTCAAAACTTCAACGCCAATTATATTATATAGAATAATCCTCAAGTATGTGATCGGCCTATGGGGTATATCTAGTACTCTCTGTGTATCAAACTTATACCAAGCACGAGGTTTCGTCTTTCTGAAATAAGGGAAGACGGAGATCAATAATAAAGAGTTCAAGGGAGAGGTAATAGAATAGAAGTATCGGGATCAAGGCGTTTAAAGAATTCAAATGAGAATTGTCAAAGCAGTTGTGGATTAAAATCCTATTTTGGTAATTCTTTGTTCGTATGCTCGTATTAGTACAGTTATGTAACCGATACGATATGTCAGACATGTCTAGGGCAAGTATATTTGTCTACTAATCAACTATGTATCTCAATCCACGCAAAGTAGTATTGCGAAGGGCGAACCAAAATGTACTAATGTTGTCCAGACCGTAATACACTGATTCTGATTAGACAATTGTATCAGTAGGCATCCCCAATAATATATATCTCATGATCAAGCTCGATAAAAGAATAAGCTTGCAAAACTAGGCTATAAAATAGCAGCATAAGTCAAGGTAGTATATGAAATATAAATGCGCTAGATCATGATGAAAGAAGTCACAAAATATTTTAAGTTCACAAGAAGTTAAGACTATACAATCTCTACAGTTGCCATACTAACTCCTTGTCTAAGTTGCTAGTCGACCAAATAGGGTATGGACCTCTAATTTCTACAGTCTAAATAAATACTTTTGTCTTATGCTCGCATACAGGTAATGTCATTCGGTTATACTTCAATAAAAGGTCAAAAGACTATATGATACTAGGTTGTGAGGTATACTACCCAACTTATAACAATAAACTAATATTGTAATTGTCTTAAGGATACCGTAGAAGCTCCTGTTAAGGTCTACGAGAAGGGGTCTTGGTACTTATTTGGGTATCCTCTTCTATTACATAGGTCATGGTCGTCTTACGTCTTAGTCATAGTGCTTATAGAATAAGTGTCAATAGTAAGGATAGAAGAGTTACTGGCCGTCAAGGGAAAAGGGATCTAACTTGTATCGAGGTGGGGGTACAAATTATGTGATCTACAACTAGGGGTAATCATCACAATCTAAATGAACAACTCAACTATCAGGTTCTAACTACAAGGCACATAATTCAAAATTCAAGATCACAACTATAACTTTAGCAAACTATATATCCTATCATAGAATACAATCACTTGGTCTATAATTAGAGGTGTCAAGTGGCACGAGTTGAAAGATGAAGAAAAGAAGAAGATAATTTATTCGTTGCACAATTAGCAATCGTTAAGGTCGCAGAGCAATAATGTATGAAATTAAAATGGAGGGCTCTAGATAACATCATGGTTCTCTAAGGGGAAGTGGTATGCTAGTTGCTATGTTCGAGGTATGATCAAGAAAAAAGTGTTGACTACATTCCTCTAGGCTTCCTAAGGTATTGTCTACTAATAATAAGACAATGATCTAAGTTTATAGTTCTCCAATACTATCTAACTATGAAGGTTAGGTTCAGTCCAAATTTTCAATTTTGGTTTTCTATGGGTTCCTCAATACTAGGGTCAAACATTATGGTAAAACTTTTAACTAACTCTAGTAGTGTCTATACTACTCTCAAGTCCTCATAATACATCAAGGGGTAAGGGTAAACCAATCTATAGATAAGAAATTCTAGGGTTCACTAGATATTCTAAACTTGGTGGTGTGTCAACACTCTAGTGGTACTTTTAATAGGAAGGTTACCTTACTTATCATTTAACAACAGGGACTTATATATTCTAGGAGGGGGCTATACTCAAAGAATTATCATGGAAGTACAAAAATCAAGCAGGATACAATTATTCAAAATAGAATAGGCTGGAAGGAGAGCGAATCATAGTCAATTATGGATGAGATCCTATACTTTATTCCTAGGTGCATGCTTGCTCGGTACAGTAACATAACCGAGATAATATGCTCTCGACCTGCATGGACCACCACTAAAAATATGTCACGTCCCAGTCCCAAAAATACGTAGGACTAGGATACGTAAGCATGTCAGCCGCATGGATATGGCAACTCCAATATATGAAAACCAAACCTATACGTACGCTGTAATATGAATATCAAATCTACAAGTGGTATAAATCTATCACAAGTCACAGGGTTTAATCTAAATCTCATCCACAGAAAATCAAATATAAATAAATAAGCAGTATCTATGAAACTAGATCTCAATAAGAAGTATCTAAGGATGATAGTTGGATGAAAACAAATCCACTACCAACTCTAATGTATAAATGCAACACAACAAAAACAATATAAGAATACCAGCTATCAATCACGGGACTCAAAGAGAAGATATCCTCGAAAATATAAGTAACCAGTCCGGATCTGCGCTCCTGCGAATACTCAAGAACATATACATTTGGAAGGGCCAAGTCCTTAGAGGGACATAACAAGATACATAAAAACATGCCAATAAAGTACTGAAATAAATATCCAATGGTTGTCTAACCGTCTAAGTGAATGCAGTTAAGAACAACTTTCCCCACAAGTGAGCTATCTGGCTGAAAACTGGGATTTGCATGGTTCTCTCGAAGATCCAAGGGCCTAAAAGGCATATCGTCTTTTGAACGCCAGAGGCCCGCCTAATAATATATAATATATAGTGTTCGTCACCAATCGTATCTCCAGCGGAGAATCCGGGCGCACAATAGAAAAAGTGCAAAGGAGCTCAAATGCGGTACTTGTTGTTCTCCCCACCCCATGCTCTAAGCATGTCACATCCATGACACAATTTGGTTCATAGCCTATTCTTAGTACCCTAGTCCAATCCTGCAACCAAACAAGGACAAGTATGAGACCACCGTACTAAAATAGGCTATGTCCATAGACCTCTAATAACTGCTAAGTCTTCTAGCATACAAAGTTTCTATTAGCAGTTATCCCTAACGTACGGCCCATACGTACAGGAGGCCAGATCTGTCACGCAGTCCGTGATCTATATGAGACTCACACTTGTGTAACAACTGTGTCACGGCCAATGAACCTAATGATGCTACATGATAATGGGGGTAGTCTCATAAACAAGGTCAATGTAAATACATAAATAAAAATATATTGCGACGACACCGTCGCGCGCATTTTATATAACAGTTAAAATATATGAACTAAAGACATAAAATAAAGATGCATGCAACATATGGAATATAAATAACAGTACAATTACAAGTTATACTTTCCTTCTCTAAAAAAGAATAAATTCCCAACTCAAGGCGTCGTCCGATCTACCCGTCACATAAATTAAACAAGTTAGGTTACAAAAGTGGGTGAATAGGTTCCTCCATTTAATCTATTTTAATTCTGAATAAATAACCTAAAATAGTATTTTAATCTTATTATAATCTGATTTTATTGTTAAACTCTAATTTTGGTCCAAAGAAAGTCAACTTTACAGATTTGTGATCCGTGGCACGCAAATCGAGGCAATCCGTTGACCAAAAAGTCAACCAACTCAAATCCTAGATTTGTGTATGGAATCCTATAGATTTCAATGCTACATGAACGCTGGAATCTACAGTTTCATAAAATCACAAGTCGGTAAAGAGTTATGGCCACAATGGCGCACATATGACAGTTTTCGGTAGTTTTCTATTTACGTCTACGTTGCACAATTTTTACAGTAGATTAAACTTATATATTAAATTCTAAAAAAATAATTTTATGTAATTTCATCATGTCAGATTTTTGAAACTTCAAACGGCTCGTAATTCCGAGTTCGAGATCTCCCAAAATCTCAAAAATACGAAAACGTGTCTGATTTCGGACAACTGGCACTTTCGGAATATTCTGGAAAAATAAGTTCTGAAATTAATGAAATAATATATATTCAGAAAAATAACCTTGATATGATTCTAACAAAAAAAATGGAGCACGTTTGGAGTCCGGAGCTAGGAGATATCATCTTTTTAAGTCGTCATAACTACTAGAAAATGAGGCTGAATTTATGACGAATTTGACTGTTTTTGGACAAAAAAGTGAGGAGTTTAGGGAAGAAAAATATGAAAGATGTAGGTATTTATAATGGTGGAGACTACTTAATTGAATACGACTAGGATTGGCTAATTTGGATATGATTAGGATCAGTTTAAATAAGGATAGGATATGCATGAAGTTACTTTCCTAGTAGGCTCTGGATTTGAATTAATTTAAAAATAGAGTTTGAGGTTATCTCAATAATTTATAATCTTAAATAGAATTAAAGATAATACAAATAATTTATATATAATCTTATTAATATCTATTAACACTAAATTAGCATCTATCTAATACTAATACTATATATATCCAAATAAATCCTAAATAATTTCAAAATCTAAATAAATTTCTTAAATTTCTAAATAAATTACAGAAAATATAATTAAATATTTTAACCTAAAATAAATATTTGGTAGTAATAATATGCAAGTATGGTCTCATAGTAAATCATGGAAGTCCTAGAAATTTAGGTTCCCTATGTTTTAATTACCTAAAAATTCTAGAAAAATCTCCAAAAATCTAAAATAGCCTAAAAATGATTCTAAATAAATATTTATATAAGTAAATATACTAAAAAATTTATTTTTTAATTAACTAAGAGAATACTCTAAAGAATTCAACATCTATAATAAATATAATAATATAAAATACACACAAAATACCTATTTTGGGTGAGGGAGTTTACAATGGTCAAATTGAAGAGATCGTCGATGCACGTCCCACCAATCGTGCATGTTGAGGCGGAGCTATAGTTGCGCGCATGCGACGTGCTTCTCTTCGGGGACCACTAGCAGAGTGAAGTGGTCTTCAAGTTCGGCCAACCAATCTAGAGCCACAATTGGTTCCTCAGTCCCGTTGAATGGGGTGTTGCAAACTTTCTTGAAGTGGCCAAAGTCGAAGGCAGTCACTTCCCTCGCCTTGGAATTTGCGGCATCTTAACTTCAAGCACGGGCTCCTCCGCCGGAGTCGCTGTTGTTGCCGCAAAATGGTTGGAGGCCAAAGTTTGCACGATCTGTTACAGGGCATCTACCTGCTTCTGCTGGACTGAGAATCGGGTCTCTATATTGCTTTCGAACTTGGCTTGGCGAGCATCGTCTCTTTGTCGTTGTGCTTCTAACATTTGCATTACCCGCTCAAGCGGATCAACTTGAGACATGCCCCGTTGGCTCCGAGAGCTTTCCGAAGTGCCCGAACTACTTTTTTGGCCTTTCGTTTCGTCCGGTGCTAGCGCTGCAAATTGCGCTGGTGCCATCCCTTCAAAAGAAGGTAAATTAAATTAGGATCATAATGTATTATGGACTCATTGCATGAACGTATCTCATTTTGGCCTAGCGGGTTCAAGAGTTCGCACAGGAATTTGATCGTTAAAGGAACTTTTCCAGTACGAGAGTCTAAGGAACTTGAATCTGTGCTCTGATACCATTATGTCACCACCCGATTCCATGGAATCATTGGGGCATCCCCCGAATCGTGATCGCCGTACGGGCCTGGGGTTGCGCCCGCACAAGGCTAGAGTATTTTGCATAACGAGCACATATTCAGAGTACGCAGATAAATTGAAACACAGATTTGAAACATAAAAAAGTTCTCTTTATTGATAATGAACATCTACTACAAACTCTTGAACGAGTCAGCTAATTTGTCGCACGGGCTTACAAAAGTGTTGACTCAAAATGAGATAGCAGTCATGTACATTACATCCCTTTACTAAACTTCAAAATGATAAAGATCTCCGGGCTGGAGGACGGCTTTGTCACGGAGCTGCATTGTGTATAGAGTTGCAAGCTCCTTTCTTCAAGTACTTCAAATACGGCGCGATCAGGATGCGCCTACAGCTGGACTGGATCGGGAAGACGACTTCGGCTTCTCACTCGGTTCGCCTTAGTGCGGGGAACCTGTTTCAACGAGTGTCAGTATGTCGAAACATACTGGTGAAGGCGAGCTAACCGAACTATACCAATCAACACGTTGTTTATATGAAGCATGCATATTATTTGTGGTTTTCTATCTTGCCTTAGTTCATTTACAAGTAAGCAGCATATAGAATTTACTAAAATGAACTTGCCATCGTTCAGTGACTTTTACCTGCCCGTCTGAACCACCTGCACAATACTTACCATGCCTTCCCTGCCACGAAGACACAAGTTAGTTTGCAACAGGTTTAAATATACACGTTGGGATCACTGGCTAGAAGCCATAATGGACGATTTAGTCTTGAACGAGGATGGCATGTAGCCAAGATTCGTGAGTGCTACAGTCCACCATGTCCAGATGCGTGAGACTATCGTGAAGTTCCGTCCGGAACGGATCGGTGCCAGTGCCCTAGCAACTGTCCACAGGAACCGTTGGCCTTGTGCACAAGTTGTCCGTGATCAATCGTTCTTGATACGTTAACGTTGATGCAGTTGAGGCAATATGAACATGAGACAAGCAATATTGCATGATTCGTTTTGCATAGTCTTCCTGACAGTTTATTTCATAACAAGTGTATTCCATACTTAGCATAATTTATGGAAGAAGATGCATTCTAACTAAAATTGAAGCATGTATAGAATATTCCAAACGAACAAGCATGCAAATGAGTAACCGTTTCCAAGTTGAATGACAAGCATAATAATCTAAGTCTATTCCCCTTTTATCTTGGCATCTTTTAGTTATTACTTGGTATCGTTTGATCGGGGCAACAAGAATGCAAGAGTTTTAGATGTGAAGACTTGGAAGCAGGGCTAGCTAATCGGAATGGTAACCACTCACTTAGTTGGTTGGAAGGGAGAAGGAAAGAGGCGCTTCAAGACTCCGCTCTTAAGCCGCCTACTGCTCGTTCACCTGTATCACGAACAGCTCGATCAATACTTCTTCCTCTCTTTCCATACTCGGAATTGAAGTGCAGTTCAATGAACGAAAACAATAAAATTCATCAAAACCATTCAAGGAAAACAAGCAAATCCAAAAACTAACTCAAAGCACGAAAGCAACAAGCGACATCGAAATCTGAGGCAACAAAGATAATAGCGGAGAGGTCCCTCCTGACTCTGCCGCTAAGTCGATCCCGGGGGCACGGTCCACTGAATACGGGAATCTATTCCGAAGAAATAAATCTATAACGAGGACGAGTTCTTATTTTAATCTATCCCGATCGAACGATACCATCTTGTATTTCTTAGCCGCGCTCCTCGAATAGGAGGAACGGGGCATTACATAACTTGCCTTATGGACTGCTTGCCTCATAGACAATTTGCCTCATAGATGCTTACCTCATAAACAACTTGCCTCATAGACTGCTTACCTAATAGACAACTTGCCTCATGAACTACTTGTCTCATAGACAACTTGGCCGCATAACAGTCTATTGCATGAGGCCGTATGACAGTCTTGCACATGAGGCCACAATGCATAGAAACTACTTGGCCGCATGACAGTCTGCCATATGAGGCCACACCGCATGAGCATGATAGTCTGTCATATGAGGCGACACTGCATAAAAACTACTTGGCCGTATGAGACACTTCATCTTCTCCAAACAACAGGTTCGGTCATGGTCGAAAGCTCAAAAATAAATTTTTTTATTTTCTTCATAAAATCTTAAAAATTCAGAAATATCAAATCTGGGAACATGTGTGACAATGTTTAGATAGTCATAAATTCGAATATCTCGTATGAAGTTCGTTCGAATAATTTGTGGATAAGTTGTGCGAATTGAAAACGGTATCGATAAATAATTCAAAATGGTGAAACAAATGGCTTGGTCAAGAAAAATTAGTGGATCATACGTGCAATTTTAGATGGAATCAATGGGATAAGGTTTTGTGTTGAGATTAGAGACTCGAGAATGCAATCAGAGTTAGCGTGATGGAAGATAGCGCGCATGAAAAATTTGGATTGAGAATAATATTGCTCGATAGAATTTAGCTTGAGTATGGATGTTGTGGTTTCGAATTTGAATGAGTTGATACGATATCAATAGTTGGAAGATAGCACGGATGGATACACGTTAAGGAATTGTGTGGTTCAATGATCTGAGGTAGGCGATAACATAATTTGAACTTGAGTTGGACGAGCAATCTTGAATCTAGTTCGAAGGATATCATGGAGTGGAACGAATATGATATTGTACGAATGGTTTTGATACTTACGCGGACATACTTAAGGAATTTGAAACATGTCGAGGATAGAAAAACTTTGGCTCGAGGATTTTCTATCTGGATGAATGATAGATAGATTATCAAATTGAATATTTAACTAGGTTGTTTTGAGGAATACTAAATGCAGACTAGGGATCGATCGAACAATAACGTTGAAGTCGGATGATTTGACTAGGCGAATGTTGATGTTGACAAAAACAATTATTAGAGGAATACTGTCACGACCCACACCCGAAAATTGGGCACGAGTACGTGGGTACGTTCAGCCTACGTCGCAGCATCGGCGGTAGAACGCTGTCAAGGTCATGATACTATCTAAACAATCTCACACAAGCGTCCAATCTCCATAAGGAGGCACGGATGACACAAAATAATACGAACACATACTCAATCACATGACTACAGCACGATAAAATATCAAACAAATAAAATTAAATACAACACAAGTCTAAATGTAATAATCTAACTCAACAATTATCCATGTCTCAACAAGTATGCCGGAGACAAATCCGGTACCAATAGTCTACTAAAAAAAACTATCTAGAATACTAGTGAGTTCGGCTAGACCTCCCGGAATCACAACTAAACTACCAAGCCCAAGTTGCAGCTACTCACCATATGGTCCATAAAGTGTCGGACACCGGTCCTCTAAGGCATAGTCTGGAAAAATATTTTCAGTCAGGAAGGAGCAAAGTACAACTCAAATAACAGTTCTATTTAATTGATAAGGACTATAAAGCAATAAACAAATGATGCTATACTGAGAGAAGACAGTGAAAATAATGTAATGGCAAAATAAGAGACAGACAATATAGGCAATGTGATACAGTCAGTGCATATATAAAATGAAGAGAACAAGGTACAGAATCATATACGGGTGATGTAGTATATGATCTAAATAGAGTACTGTAATCTATTCTAAGTGTTTGAAATAGTAGTTTCGAAATGTGATCGGTTTGGGAACATGTACGAGAGCTATATGGCCTGGCTAATCATATGTGAAGAGCATGATTAACACTTACATTGTTCTATACTTTTATAAAGGGTATGATCATATTTCTTACTAACTACTTCCCCGCCCCCAACTAGTACTGTGGATCCAACCATGACACGTCACGATACACGAGCAATATCCAATCTATCATGTACGAGATCTAAATATACATGTCATGTACAATGTCAATACGATAATCAATGTAACATCTCATGACTGCAGATCCAAGCTATATACTAGTCCGTGTAGCACAGTGTCAAGGATTCAGATGTAACATTTCTAGATTACTGAACTTATAGAAATTATCAAGGAATTGGAAATTATCAGAGAATGTACTTGCCTTGGGTCCTTAGCTGGTAAATACTGATGTCCTGTTCCAAAGTATCGCCTGAATGAACCAACAGTCCTATAGACATATCACAATTATAACACTTGTATCAGATGCTACACTAACACACAATCAAAATACACTGGCCTCAGGGCTATGCCAGGTATGGCACTCAGTCAACTAGGGTCATCTAGTAGGGATACATATATAAATATACATATCTATTTTTAATTAACATTAATACTTACAATATATATACATGCACCAGATTAAATACATTCATCTAGTAGGGATACATATATAAATATACATATCTATTTTTAATTAACATTAATACTTACAATATATATACATGCACCAGATTAAATACATATACAATATATATATGTACCATTTAATTTCATGTATAATATATATATTAGTTGAACAATATATATACCATATATACCAATTTAAAAATATACTAAGTGTATATACAAATACATATATACATATACCAATTTATAATTACATACATATACTAAATATATATATATATATATATATATATATATATATATATATATATATATATATATATATATATATATATATATAATACGTACTAAATACGTACATATATATCAATTTATATTAAATACGTACTAAATACGTACATATACCAAAATATGTTTATAAGTACATATATATATCAACACAATTATAGATATACTATATATATTTACATACCAAATACATACGTATATATATATATATATATATATATATATATATATATATATATATATATATATATATATCAATTATAAATACTAACATATACTATATATGCATATAGGTATATATTTTTATACCATAATACGAATATATATATATATATATATATATATATATATATATATATATATATATATATATATATACCAAAAAAATATGTATTAATATATATTACTTAATATGTATATACAGTAAATATCGAATATCTATATATAAATGGAGAAATACACATACACATATACATTTACACATACACATTTAAATATGTATAAATGTATTTACATAAATATACATACATAAAGAAGGAGGGAGAGAATGAGGAGGAGATCTCACTGTGGTGGTGGCTCGAGGGGACTGGCCGGACGACCGCTGACTCGCCAAAGAGGAGCTGACTGGAGAGGCAGGGAGTCGGGATCGGTGCTCGGTCGGGTGGCCGGCCGGGTGAACAGGATATTGGGAAGGAGGAGGCTGGGAGCTTCGGCTGATGGCAATGGAGATGGTGGTGGTGATGTTGGGAGTTTGCAGCGGGAGAAGGAGACTGGGAAGTCCGCCGGAGAGGTGGCTACGGGCCGGAGTCGATGGTGGTGGACGCAGTCGGAAAGGGGAGCTGGAGGAGGCTGGCTTCGCCGGGGTCGGGCCGTGCCGGAGTTGAGGATGATGGGAGGAGCTCGGGGTCAGGTTGTGTGGGGTGGAGCCGGTGGGGACTCGACCGGGGTTGCCGGACGAAGGAGGGAGGTGATGGTCGGGCGGGTGCAGTTGTAGCAGGCCGGAGCTAGCAACGGGGTCGGGTCGGAGGGCTGAGCAGCGGGCCGCAGGGAAAGGAGCAGGGAGCGGTGGTTCGTAGTGGCTGGAGGGGTACAAGCGGGTGTTCGCCGGACAGTTGCTGAGGTGGGGGAGGACTCGAGTGAGGTGGAGCCGACCGCTGGAGAGGGATGTCGGGGTCAGGCCGGAGGGTGGCTGGACCACGCCGGAGCAGCAGACCGGGGGTCGGGCTCGACCGGGTGTGGGGAGTGAACAGGAGATTGGGTGGTTCCCCCTTTTAAAAATTTGAAAAACAAAGGAGAAGAAGGAAGAAGAAGAAGAAAAGAGAAGAAGAAGGAAAAAAGAAAAAAGAAAAATGAAGAAGAGAAGAGAAGCTACGGTTGAGTGTGGGGGCTTATGAGGAGGTGGGAAAACCTAGGTTTTTGGGGATTAGGGCTTCCTTGGGAAGAGGGGATGATGTGACTTTAAATAGGGAGAGGGTGTGTGGGAATGAAGGGTGAGGATGCACCCATTGAATGGATGGCCTAGATTTAACATGAGGAATTCTTCATGTGGGGATGAGGGTGAGAGACTTAGTCAAATATTAGGGCTCCTTCATTGGTTTGAACAAATGGGGTGTTGACACCTAATACAAATTTGCAAATTAGCCCCCCCTAAATTTGGGTATTTGTACAGACGCATAAAATGATAAAAATTTGGCGGCGATTCGGTGTTCGATGTTTTGTAGGGTCAGGGGGTATTGTATGTTTGGTATGGGCTCAAATAGCAGGGCACTGGAATTAAATTAGGATTTTCGGAATCGGTTAAAAGGGTATCCTCAAATTAATTAGAAATAAGTGCAAGCTGTGTTCTAAAATTAATTAGGAGTACATGGGGCCAAAATTAGGTCAGGTCACAAATATCATTAGTGAAGAAGACTCAGAACAGAATATTACCCTAATTTGGATCGCACAAAAAAATAGGTCAAGATTGCCTCCAATTTCGATTGGAACGCACAACGATACAAAGTTGAAATTTATTTAGGAATTAAATAACGTCCACGACGAATATTGTGCGGCTAAAATGAAGCTCAAAAGATCATAATTATGAGTTGCAAAAATATCAGAATGGAAGGCAGGTATGTCTAGGGCAAGGTTGTGAAATTTGTTGGAAGGCAAAAGTCAGGGTAGCGCTCCAAATATCGAAGCAAAGGCAATACGCAATAATTAAATAAAATACGGTATTAATTGCTACCTCCAATAATTTAATTCTAAATAAAACAATTAAATACAAAATCCCATAATTCGGATAGGTGTTCGTCTACTGGGCTTCTAGGTCAAGTCTACCAGCTCAACATAAATGAACACTGTATATATATAATATATTTAAACACACACCTCATACAATTATTTAATTTAAATACGATATCGAGAAATCATTTAATATAAATACCATAATATTAATAATATCTAAAAAGTCGAAAATATCCCTGTTTTTGGAATGTGGTAGTGACAAGTCTACCCTCCTTAAAAGAATTTCGTCCTCAAAATTTAAAATTCTCATAGTAGTGTTTACTCATACACATTATTATTTTCCATCAAAATTTAAATTCACCAACCCACAAAATCCTGAAATAATCCACCTTGTCATTTCATAATTTTTAAAAATTCTGAAATTATTGTATCCTGAAAAATCCTCGAAATAAAATCAGTTTCCATTTTTATCACAATTTTCTCCGAAATTTTTTTTAAGTTAATAATTCAATACTCGAAATTTGATATTCACTCCTCTAGTTTGATTTTTATCAATGTATATATATATATAAAATTTAAATCTTGTCCCAAAATTGAATTCAAATACTAATCCATCCATGATCTTATTCCTCGGTTTTCCTTTTCCTCAAGGTACTCAACAATGCGATACTTATGGATTCTCCAAATATCGTCCATAATATAAAATTTAAAATTCATAACTTGCAGTCAAATAAAATAATGATAATATCTTTAATTTTCTCACGTTCTTAAGGATAAACTTCAATCATATCATAACCTTCCTAAAATTAATAAATTATCGATTCTGCCATGTTAAATTCTTAACCCTTTATTTAAATCAATTTTTATCCTCGAATTTTAATCCTCTTGTTTCTCTTGTCAAGTCATAACCCCTTCATGAATCTTCGTCATGGTCAAACCCCGATAATCATGGTCTGAGAAAATTCTACCTACAGTTATTCACTATGTAATGTAAGGAAAATATGTACGGTCATGGTGTCCTTTGTCATGGTATTGCAGTCTCTGTTAGGGTGTACTACTAACTACATTATAATCAAGAAAATCATGCATACAAGCTACGGTACTAAGGTGTCAGTCAATCAATCAAATAGATAGGAACAGAAGGAAGGAAAGAACAGAACCTGCTAACACATTACCTGCCGTATCGGTCTCCTCGACCGTCATCGTAAATGCCCCACCCTGCTGGGGTGATTCCCTTCGCGGGTGCTGAGCAATATGCGGTTCCACAGGTAGCCTAACTGGATCTCTATAATTTGGAGCTGCGCGCTGGCCAGGAAGATAAGGGACTAGAAGACAATCCCTTACTCGATGTCCCGCAGTACCGCAGTGCAAACAAAGTCCTAGCCTCGTTCTACAGCTCTCCCAAAGGTGACCTGGCTTCTTACAGAAATGACAAGTCTGCTGTGTCTCTCTCTGAGGCTGCTGCTGATCCTGCTGAACATGAATTGGTGCCTGGTACTGCTGTTGATACTGATATGCCCATGGATGTTGCTGAATATGAACTGGTGCCTGGTACTACGGTGGATGCTGAAATGCCCATGGCTGAATATGAACTGGTACTTGGTACTGCTGTTGGTGCTGAATACGGGGACGCTTGGCCGGTCCTGCGCTACCATTCGTATCTCCAAAAATATTATGACTCCTCTTAGGCCTGAGATCCAGATCCTCTTCTGCAATCTGAGCATCCTTTAAGATACCCTCAAAGGTAGCGGTACGACGACCAAAAGTGCGTGACCTAATCTCTCTCGTCAGTCCCTTTCTAAACTTTCGGGCTCGATCTCCTGGGTCCCGAATCATAGACGATGCAAAATGGCTTAATTTATAGAATTCTGCAGCGTACTCATCGACCGACATGTTTCCTTGAACTAAGTCATGAAACTGACTTTCCAAGGCTCCCAATGCCACGTCGGAAAAGAACTTCTCCTTGAAGAGCTCCTTGAAGGTCTCCCAAGTAAGTCCTTGTGCAGTAAGTCTCGGCTCTGTACGATACCACGTGAGTGCGATATCGAACATCTGACTGCCAGCGGCTTCTATCTGTAAGCTCTCCGGTATCTGGGTCAATCGCAGGCTCCTCTCTATATCCTCTAGCCATTCATCTGCGTAGAGTATCCCTTCGGTGCCTTTGAACTCTCGAGGCATCATCCTCTTGAAGTCCACTACAGTGCCTGATCTTTGCTGCTGCTGGCCAGAAAACTGCTGGTATTGTGCTACCCTCTCCAAAGCTTGGAGAGTCACTTGATGAGCATTCTCCATGCTTTCTCTCATCAGCTCGGTTTGTGCCTGGTGCGCTTCTGCTTGCACCTTCTGAGCCTCAGCTTAAACTCGCTGAGCATCTGCCGTCACTCTCTAGGCATCTACCATGCCCTGGATCAAGGTAAACATCTGTGCCCCGTCAATGGGCAAACCTCCGAAAATTGGAGTCGGTGGAGGAGGAAGGTTTTCCGTCACAACTGCAGCAATCCTCTGGACAGGTGGGGGAGGAGGATCCCCGAAAAGTGCAGATACTCCTACATGCATCGGAGATGTAGGAGGAACTACGGCTGTCTGTCCATCAGGTAGGGAGGTGGCAGACCCCTCTAAAGCTGGTGCTCCCACTCTCATAGATCGTGTCTTCGAAGACATCCTGAAGACAGATCCAAAAGAATCAATTAAGGCAAAAATGCGATATCATCAAGGAAGGACAGTAAAGTTCTAAAGAAGCAACATTCAAGATAGATAGATTAGAATAATATTCCTAGTTGTGATTGCACAGGTCAATGATGCATCCAAGGTTTGATACCTCTATCCCCTAGGTACCACAGTTATACTAGAAGCATACTCACTGCTAGCTTTCTTACCTACTGTAATCGCTGATACTAGTTATTCTTATCACTCAAGTGCATATCAAATGCAACACACCATACTAAGTACTGCTCCCTCTAATACAATCCTAGATGGAACCCAAGTCAGTTGCAGTGTAATCTCAAACATGCTCAAGCCAACAGATCCTTACACATGCACCTCATCTACTTATATACTAATATATCTCTCCCACTATAAAATTTTATCCTC
The DNA here is from genome assembly GCA_036927795.1 of Iris macrosiphon. Taxonomy (NCBI): domain Eukaryota; kingdom Viridiplantae; phylum Streptophyta; class Magnoliopsida; order Asparagales; family Iridaceae; genus Iris; species Iris macrosiphon. The sequence continues at coordinate 12,250,917 of JAYESA010000005.1, read as the reverse complement.
AAATAAAATCCTCAAAACTAACTCCTCGAATAATTTAAAGTAAAAAGCATATACTTTTCTCAAGGTCAAATATTCAAATACTGAACGAAAGTTTTATCAATTCCAAAAATCCTTACAGCTTTGTTCTAGGTTCATTGAATTGAATCTGAATCCTCAAAATTTTAATAACATAATATCTCAACTTCTCAAAATTCTTAAAATTTGAAATTCATTTTCAATCCTCAAATAAAAATTTAAATCCACCTTTTGTAGTCCAATAGCTCTAATTGTAAGCCCTTGATTTTTCAAAAAATATTAAAACTAGGATTTTTCACAATTTTCTGGAATTTTTTGTAAATTTTCTGTAATTAAAATCAAGGTTTTAATTATTAAATGATTTTTAGTTATTAGTAAACAATATTAAAATATTATAGAAATAATATTTTTGGGTGTAAAATGAAAAACTGGACTTAGGGCAATTTTTCTGGGATTTATCGGACCCCGGACCTATTTTTAAACTCCTAAAAAGTATTTTTTATTTAATTAATTAATTAATTATTTATTATTTATTATTATTATTATTATTATTATTATTATTATTATTATTATTATTATAGTTATTTAAACCCCAGCCCACGGCCCGTTGGGCCGGCCCGGCCCAGCCCCAAGCGACCCAGCCCAGCCCTACCGGGTCGGGTCGGGTCTGCCCGAACCCGACCCGCACCCAAACCCGGCTCCCCCTCTCTCTCCCTGAGCCCGCTTCCCGCGCCGCCCCGCCCGCCGCGCCGTCCGCTCCGGCCAGCCACGACCTCCCCTCTCCCCGCCAGACTCGGCCAGCCCCTCCGCCATTCCCGGCCGGCCACCGCTCCCATCCCCCTATAAATCCCCTAGGTCTCAGCCTCCTCCGGCCAGACCTCCCTCCACCCTCGCCGCCTCCCACCAGCTCTGCCGCAGTACCGCCCCAGCCGCGCCGCCTCGCTGCAGCGCCGTCGCCGGACGCCGCCCCCTTCTTCTCTTCTTTTTCGGCGAGGCCTCGACGTCGACAGCAGCACAGCCGCATCTCCTCGAGCCGCCGTCGACGCCGCCCTGGGCCGCCCCCGCGCCGCCCTCCGCCGCAGCACCCCCGGCCAGCCTCCCCCGCCCTGAGCTGCCGCAGAGCCACCGGAGCTCAGCCGAATCCCCAAACCCTAACCCTAGATTCCCTGTGTCCGACACGAGTCGGACACGGTTCGACCCCGGTTTTCGGGTCCCCTTCAGGTACTTGTAACTTTTTGCTCGTAGCTCCGTTTTCGATTCCATAAATTGTGTTGCGAAGCCTGTATGACCCTCTCGGTGTCCGGACAAACCGCTCGGGGCATCGCGTCCTGTGGCGATCGCACACTGCGATCCAAAAATAGGAAAAAAATCAGACCCTGTTTCACCCCGGAACTGAGTACGCCCCGCCAAACGGGACAACTTGGTCGCGTGCGGTCTTCACAGATACGTGCGCACCGTCGATACGGACGTGTGAGATTTCGCAGAAGCTGATTCGGGTGTGCGTGCACACCGGAATCAACGCGTATCCGCGGACAGCGCCCCATATCCGACTTTTCTGCAATTCGCCCTAACTTCCTGTATACACGTCGGATCGAGACGAAACTTATGCCATCGGACTCGTAGCGATACGCTGGTCCTGTGGGTAAAGTTTGGCTCGATTCTGAGAACGTTGACAAAATTGCGTGTCGTGGGCCCCACAGGCCCCGCTCGACGGGCGATTTCATGATCGGCTCATCGGAATCCAATTCTGGAAGTTTCGTTGGGTTTGTATCATCGTTCCTGACCTGTTAACACTAAGTTTGGTGAATTTGGAGACCGTTGACCCGGACACGTTTTTCGGTGCAAAGCGGACGCACCTGCGGACCCCGTTTTGATCCGAAACTGCCGTTTTTGTCCTTGTCTCCAAATTGGACCCAAGGATAGGCGTTTCTAGCTATTTGACATCTTCTGAGTATGATAGTAATGTTTATTTCAGCATTTGGACTCATTTCTGGAAATTTCCCCGAGATACAAACTATAGTTGGATCCAAACAACAGGCAAGTACCTGCACTTCAAGTTTAAATCTTTATATTATGATAATTAATTCCCTGCTCTACTAGTACCCTTGATGATTACACATAGTATTAGAACACTGGATTTTATGTCTTGAATACTGGTTTTCATGTCTTGCTTTCGTGTCTGGTGGGAGAATACTAGAAGGCATGTAGTTTACCCTTTCCCCTACCGTGTTTAATAGCTGTTGGTGCGCGACTGTACCCTCAGCCGGATCTTGATTATTCATGTTTAATAGCCATCTATGACGGCCGGATTAGCCTTATAAATCCCTACATCCCAACTATGTATTCTAAAACAAACACAAGTTCACACAGATAGCTTCTGGTCTTGTTATAGTTCTTGCTGAATGTTGTAGTTTCATTTCCTGTCTTATTTATTCCTATTTTCTCATATTCCTATTTATAGCATTAACTCTTAGTTATTGTTGTTTCTTTTATGCATATTCTCAATATGTTACACAATTAGTTTCTGTTTCCAATTGTCATAAATGTTTAGTTTAATCTTGTTGTGCATTGTATACTTTGCTCCTTTCCTGACTGGATCCGTTGATTTAGGCGATGATGAGGACCTTGCCCCTACCTATTATGGCCACTATGAGTTAGCAGGTGACCCATATGAGGAGCCAGTTCCCACCCAGGAGGCTACTTCTGCAGAGTAGTTAGCAGTAGCTACTTATTTATTTCCTTTCAGCATATACTCGGGTTTATCCCCGATTTATCTTCTGGCTTTGTATTAACTATGGATCTGTTGTCATAATTTGTTTTATAAAAGTTAGCATTCCTATTCCCTATTATTTTCTTTGTCTATTTATTATGGATGAGATAGATTTAAAATTACTTGTGAGTAAGACCTAGACAGCGTACTACCGCCGACACTGCGACGTAGGCTGGACGTACCCACGTACTCGTGCCCGAATATCCGGGTGCGGGTCGTGACACATTTTTGTGGTGGCCCATGCAGGTCAACGACTAAATTGTTCGGTTTTAACTCAGGGACCGAACAGGCCTGCAATAAAGCTAGGATAAGTTTATAGGATCTCATCCACTTGCTTGAATCGTTTTTGATATCTGTATCATATTCGAACTAATATGAACTTGCATCTTGCCTTGATTCCTGTGCGCCTCTTATTGGTTATTTTGGATACAGAGAAATGGACCCACAAGCCAGCAACGAGGCTCATGCAGAAATACCACAAACCGTTGTGGTTACCCAAGAAGACGATGTGATACCTGTCGGTGAAGGCCAATCATCACAAGGCAGTCAAGCAAGTCAGCCTGCCTCAATAATCCATCAAGATGGCGTTCCACCCTCGACGTAGCCTATTCCACCGATGTAAAACCCCCTTCCTAGAAAATCGTATATACCTTTTTATTTATTTATTATTAATTAAAATTTGTAGTAATTATAGCTAAATAGGAGAAATAGATTTTTAATAATTTTTATGTTAGGTGTTCGGACACTTAGATGACTTGTGGGACCATCAAAATTTTTTCGGATTTTATTCCATGTAGGAGACCCCTTGAGCAGTTGCTAGCCTAACGATGTGCATTACTCTAATCTAGAATTTTTTCTATGAGTATATATAATTTATATATATACAAATATATATATAAGTATATATTAATAGGGAAAGGTAAAAGAATTATTAGATAAGAATCTATTAATATATTAATAATAATAATATAATAATAACAACTACTAACTATGTTACCATTCTTTAAGCAACTTACTTTTGCTTTAGTATCCATCCAGCAGCAACTAATTGGCTACCCGCCCCCTTTGGCATTAACAACCACAGCACTTGCAATTGAACCCCCTTTAATAACTTCACCCTTCAGCGGCTAACGCAAGACCCGACCCTTACAACCCGATCCTTCCCCCTCTCTCTCCTAAATATAATATATATATATATATATATATATATATATATATATATATATATATATATATATATATATATATATATATATATATATATATATATATATGTTAGCTCTCCAAAACCCTAACCTATTTCCAGACCTCCTCTTCCCATCTAAGAGCCGTCACCGCAGCCAGAGAAGCCCCGCCAAGCCATCCAACCATCCCGTCGACGCCGACATCGCGCCCTGCAGATTCCCACTCGAGGCACCTTCGCTCCGGCGTGATTTTCCATCGACTCGCTCATCCAAACGCTGTTCCGTTTTCATAGGTATGATCTTCCCTCAACCCTCTTCAATATTTGTTTTATAGTCAACCTCGGAAAACGTGTGTCCCTAGGTGCAAAACAGCGCCCAAGTCAGCGCGAGCAGACAGAATTCTGCAATCGCAGAATTCCAAAATGACCACCCATATTGCCGAGTTTGTATCTCCCACCACAGAGATCCGAATTCGGTGATTCTTTTTGATACCTGTAGATTACATGACCTAGTTTATTTTTTGTATAATAACTTTGTGCTATTAGTCGCTGTGAAGATAATTATATTCGTCACAAAACTGCGTGCACCCACTTTTTTCGGTTTTCCAAAAGTTGGAGATCGGAGCGCGTCCCGCCAAACGGGACCGCCCCGTCGTGTGCCAAGTGTACCGAATGGTGCACGCAGCATAATCAGACACATGAAAATTTGTGGAGACTAATTCGGACGCGTGTGCACGCCGGAATCAGACCGTATCCGCGGACAAATTTCGTGTCGCCACTTTTGTGGAACTCGCACGTATTTTGTGCACGCTTGTCAGAATACGACGAAACTTGCGCCACTGGACTCGTGGTAACGCGCTGGTCCTGTGACCCAAGTTTCACGCATTTCTGAGACGGTTGACCAGATCGCCAATTGGCGGGCCCCACAGTTGACTTTTTGGACCAAATTTTGTTCGGCTCATCGGAATCCAAATTTGGATATACCGTTGAGTTCGTATTGACATTTAGAGTTGTTTGACCCATAGTTTGTCCCATTTAGAGACTGTTACCCTCGGCACGCTTTTCGGTGCAAAGTGGGCCACATGTGGACCCCACTTTTACCCAAAATTACCGTTTTGCCCCTGTATCCAAATTGGACGAAAGGGATGTGCTTTTTAGCTATTTTGCTCATTCCGGAAATGTTGGTGATATTTATTTCAGCATCCGAAGATATTTGTTCTGTGGTCATAGCTTCTGGTCCTGTGTATTGGACATCTGGACGTGACATTTTGCAGCTTCTTGCCAGGCAAGTATACCTTGCCATTGTACTGTTATTTATATTCCATATGTTGCATGCATGTTTATTTTTTGTCTTTAGTTTATATATTTTAATTGTTATATAAAATGCTCGCGACGGTGACGTCGCGATATGTTTTTATTTATGTATTTGCATTGACCTTGTTCATGAGACTACCCCATTATCATGTAGCACCATTAGGTTCATTGGCCGTGACACAGTGGTTACACGAGTGTGAGTCTCATATAGATCACGGACTGCGTGACAGGTCTGGCCTCCTGTACGTATGGGCCGTACGTTAGGAATAACTGCTGTTAGAAATATTGCATGCTAGTAGACTTGGCAGTTATTAGAGGTCCAGGGACATAGCTTATTGTAGTACGGTGGTCCCATCCTTGTCCTTGTTTGGTTGCAAGATTGGGCTAGGGTACTAAGAATAGGCTATGGACTAAATCGTGTCATGGATGTGACATGCTTAGAGCATGGGGTGGGGAGAACAACAAGTACCGCATTTGAGCTCCTTTACACTTTTTCTGTGAAGCCCGGATTCTCCGCTGGAGATACGGGTGATTATGACCCCTATATATTATGTACTATCAGGCGGGCCACCGGCGTTCAAAAGACGACGTGCCTTTTAGGCCCCTGGCTCTTCAAAAGAGAACCATGCCAAATCCCAGTTTTCAGCCAGATAGCTCACTTGTGGGGAAAGGTGTTCTTAACTGCATTCACATAGATGGTTAGGCGACCCCAATGGATGTTTATTTTCAGTACTTTATTGGCATGTGTTTAAGTATACTTGTTATGTCCCTCTGAGGACCTGGTCCGCTGCCAGGTGTACCTGTTCTTGAGTATTTGCAGGAGCGCAGATTTGGAAGGAATAGATGCTTCGTGGATGTCTTCTCTTCGAGCCGTGATTGGTAGCTGGTACTTATTGTTTGAGTGAGTTGTACTGATATTGTATTTACTTTTCCCATTCGAGTTGGTAGTGGATTTGTTTCCATCCAACTATCATCTTTAAATACTTCTTGTTGAGATCTAGTTTCATAGACATTGGTTATTTTATTTCTATATGATTTTGGTGGATGAGATTTAGATTATACCCTGAGACTTGTATTACATTTTATACCACTTATGGATTTTATATTCATATTACAGCGTACGTATGGATTTGGTTTCCATATATTGGAGTTGCCATATCTATGCGGCTGGCATGCTTACGTGTCCTAAGTCCTACGTATTTTTAGGACTGGGGCGTGATAACCGATGCCTTTCTTCCCACTGGGACCGCCTATGGACGAACAACAGATGTTCAGCATGTTCTACATAATGATGCAAGCCTATCGGAAGGTTCAACAAGAAACTCAGCAAAACCAAGCGGAGAACTTTATCGACAGAATTAGCTCGGAGTCACGGAAGCTAAGCAGTTCAAATGCAATTACCTTCGACGAGGACGTTCTTACTGCAGCGCGACCTGTAGAGTGCACCACAAGGATCGAGTCCAGCCGGAAGCGGCCGTATGCGTCAGCACCAGACCAAGCACAACAGGAAAAAGCTGCAAAGTGACCACAGATGAATCCAACTCAAGGACAGAACCAACAAGCTCCCACTTGTGGCTATTGTCGAAAACAAGGTCACATTTGGCAGGATTGTAGAAAGAGGCTAGGTGCCTGTCTATATTGTGGATCAACAGCACATCAAATGAAGGACTGTCCTGCTGCTCAAAGACGCACAATTGCACAAAAAGTTCCAGTTCAGGCCAGGCCCCAGCAGCGCAGCAGAGGGCACCACCTCAAGAACACGGACAAGCTTACGCGATGACCGTGGAGAACGTGCAGACTCTTAGAGTAACTAATGCGTGTAAGTGATTCGTAGATACCGTTTTCTAGTAATGTTTTAGCTTGTGCCTACTGGTTCGTGACCTCAGCCCAACCTAGTAACTTTAAACTTGCTAATAACCTGGTATGCTTTTAAATTTGATAATTGTAGAGATTGTAGAGTCTTCTGTTATTTTGCTTATTGTGTGAACTTCAATAATTTGTACCTCATTTCATCATCATCTAGCGCACTTAATTTTGCCGTACTTGATTTATGCTGCTATTCTATAAGCCTAGTTTTGCAAGCTTACTCTTTATCGAGCTTGTTCATGACAAGTGTATTATTGGGGAGGCCCACAATGATACATTTCAGAATCAATGTATTACGGTCTAATCAACCATAGTGCGCTTGATTCGCCCTTCGAATTAATACTTTACGTGGATTGAGATATAGTTGACTAGTATACTTGCCCCTAGATATTTTCGAGCATATCGTATCGATTACATAACTGTATTAATACGAGCATGTGAATAGGAATTACCGAGATATGATTCAATCCACAATCGCTTGACAATTCCCACCTGAATACTTTAAAATGCCTTGACCCCGATATTTCTTTTCTATCACCTCACCCTTGAACTCTTTATTATTGATCTTCGTCTTCCCTTATTTCGGAAAGACGAAATCTCGTGCCTGGTATAAGTTAGTACATAGATAGTACTAGATATGCCACATAGGCCGATCACATACTTGAGGATTAAACTTTCGTAATTGAGGACATATCATATGTGATATGATCGGCGTTGAAGTTCGAGGATTGAATGACATAGGTAAACATATTAAGGAATATTTTCTTAAGGTATATAGTCTTTTGTGATGAATGGATAAACTCTAAGTTGGGTAGCAATGCATTTGTCAACTCGAGAGGAATGTCCTTTGGATTGTGACCGAGCAAGGTTAGATTGGAAGAAGCAAGCCTTTCTAATTTAGAAAATTTAAAGGAGTGACTAAGATGATTAGTGAATTGATATCGAGGATCCAATAGTTATATCTTAGGTTTATGATTTTGAATAATGAAGGTAAAATCATCAATTTGAATTTAGAAGATAAAATTATAGAATTTCAGACTTGAACATGGGTGGACTACATTTAATTATTTTTTAATTTGATTATTTGAATTACAAATTAAAATTTGATGGTTGGACTAACTAGTTGGATTATTGAGGAGATGAATGAAATTTAAAAAGTTGAAGCATACAGGTGAATGGGAATACTAATGGACTCGAATTACTTCCAGAAGAAATTACGATCGTGAGGTAAATTCATAAGCACGTGCAAATCTGGAAGATGTTATATGGACTTAATTTAAATTTCACCTGTGGGTAATTTGAGGAAGTAAGAAGTAATAACCATAGGTTAAAATTTTGATTGGAACAAGTAGTCACCTTAATCATGAAGTGATTGCAGTGGACATGATTAGGATTTAAATTTTCGCAAGGAGATTGCGATTGATGTACGTGAAGGATTAATAGAGTATGGCTTAATTTTAAATTTCGAGGACAAAATTTTTATAAGTTGGGTAGATTGTAAGCCCTTGATTTTTCAAAAAATATTAAAACTAGGATTTTTCACAATTTTCTGGAATTTTCTGTGAGTTTTCTGTAATTAAAATCAAGGTTTTAATTATTAAATAATTTTTAGTTGTTAGTAAACAATATTAAAATATTATAGAAATAATATTTTTGGGTGTAAAATGAAAACTGAACTTAGGGCAATTTTTCTGGGATTTATCGGACCCCGGACCTATTTTTAAACACCTAAAAAGTATTTTTTATTTAATTAATTAATTAATTATTATTTATTATTATTATTATTATTATAGTTATTTAAACCCCAGGCCGCGGCCCGTTGGGCCGGCCCGGCCCAGCCCTAAGCGACCCAGCCCAGCCCTACCGGGTCGGGTCGGGTCGGGTCGGGTCTGCCCGAACCCGACCCGCACCCAAACCCGGCTCCCCCTTTCTCTCCCTGAGCCCGCTTCCCGCGCCGCCCCGCCCGCCGCGCCGCCCGCTCCGGCCAGCCACGACCCCACCTCTCCCCGCCAGAATTGGCCAGCCCCTCCGCCATTCCCGGCCGGCCACCGCTCCCATCCCCCTATAAATCCCCTAGGTCTCAGCCTCCTCCGGCCAGACCTCCCTCCACCCTCGCCGCCTCCCACCAGCTCTGCCGCCGTACCGCCCCAGCCGCGTCGCCTCGCTGCAGCGCCGTCGCCGGACGTCGCCCCCTTCTTCTCTTCTTCTCCGGCGAGGCCTCGACGTCGACAGCAGCACAGCCGCATCTCCTCGAGCCGCCGTCGACGCCGCCCTGGGCCGCCCCCGCGCCGCCGCCTCCGCCCGAGCGCCGCGCCGCCCTCCGCCGCAGCACCCCCGGCCGGCCTCCCCCGCCCTGAGCCGCCACAGAGCCACCGGAGCTCAGCCGAATCCCCAAACCCTAACCCTAGATTCCCTGTGTCCGACACGAGTCGGACACGTGTCGAACATGGTTCGACCCCGGTTTTTGGGTCCCCTTCAGGTACTTGTAACTTTTTGCTCGTAGCTCCATTTTCGATTCCGCAAATTGCGTTGCGAAGCCTGTATGACCCTCTCGGTGCCCGGATAAACCGCTCGGGGCATCGCGTCCTGTGGCGATCGTACACCGCGATCCAAAAATAGGAAAAAAACCAGACCCTGTTTCACCCCGGAACTAAGTACGCCCCGCCAAACGGGATGACTTGGTTGCATGCGGTCTTCACAGATACGTGCGCACCGTCGATACGGACGTGTAAGATTTCGCGGAAGCTGATTCGGGTGTGCGTGCACACCAGAATCAACGCGTATCCACGGACATCGCCCCGTATCCGACTTTTCTGCAATTCGTCCTAACTTTCTGTATACACGTCGGATCGAGATGAAACTTGCGCCATCGGACTCGTAGTGATACGCTGGTCCTGTGGGTCAAGTTTGGCTCGATTCTGAGAACGTTGACGAAATCGCGTGTCGTTGGCCCCACAGGCCCCGCTCGACGGGCGATTTCGTGATCGGCTCATCGGAATCCAATTCTGGAAGTTCCGTTGGGTTCGTATCATCGTTCCTGACCTGTTAACACTAAGTTTGGTGAATTTGGAGACCGTTGACCCGGACACATTTTTCGGTGCAAAGCGGGCCCACCAGCGGACCCCGTTTTGATCCGAAACTGCCGTTTTTGTCCTTGTCTCCAAATTGGACCCAAGGACAGGTGTTTCTAGCTATTTGACATCTTCTGAGCATGATAGTAATGTTTATTTTAGCATTTGGACTCATTTCTGGAAATTTCCCCGAGATACAAACTATAGTTGGATCCAAACAACAGGCAAGTACCTGCACTTCAAGTTTAAATCTTTATATTATGATAATTAATTCCCTGCTCTACTAGTACCCTTGATGATTACACGTAGTATTAGAACAGTTTATTTTATGTCTTGAATACTGGTTTTCATGTCTTGCTTTCGTGTCGGGTGGGAGAATACTAGAAGGCATGTAGTTTACCCTTCCCCCTACCGTATTTAATAGTTGTTGGTGCGCGACTGTACCCTCAGCCGGATCTCGATTATTCGTGTTTAATAGCCGTCTATGACGGCCGGATTAGCCTTATAAATCCCTACATGCCAACTATGTATTCTAAAATAAACACAAGTTCACACAGATAGCTTCTGGTCTTGTTATAGTTCTTGCTGACTGTTGTAGTTTCATTTCCTGTCTTATTTATTCCTGTTTTCTCATATTCCTGTTTATAGCATTAACTCTTAGTTATTATTGTTTCTTTTATGCATATTCTCAATATGTTACACAATCAGTTTCTGTTTCCAATTGTCATAAATGTTTAGTTTAATCTTGTTGTGCATTGTGTACTTTGCTCCTTTCCTGACTGGATCCGTTAATTTAGGCGATGATGAGGACCTTGCCCCTACCTATTATGGCCACTATGAGTTAGCAGGTGACCCATATGAGGAGCCAGTTCCCACCCAGGAGGCTACTTCTGCAGAGTAGTTAGCAGTAGCTACTTATTTATTTTCTTTCAGCATATACTCGGGTTTGTCCCCGATTTATCTTCTGGCTTTGTATTAACTATGGATCTGTTGTCATAATTTGTTTTATAAAATTTAGCATTCCTATTCCCTGTTATTTTCCTTGTCTATTTATTGTGGATGAGATAGATTTAAAATTACTTGTGAGTAAGACCTAGACAGCGTACTACCGCCGACACTGCGGCGTAGGCTGGACGTACCCACGTACTCGTGCCCGAATATCCAGGTGCGGGTCGTGACACTAATGTTAATCCTTTTTACTGTCCTCATCAACATGTGTCACCAGATAATACCATAAATTAGTCTGTAAATTCATCTTGGTATGAAATCAAACTCTACCATGAAACCAATATCTTAATTTAATAACTGATCACAAGAATCAAATATAATCTCAACAAGTGAGAATGGACAGAACAAGGGAATGATTTAAATTGGAAATTATAACAAGATTCTCAGGGGTCATCCCAGGAATCTCTCAAGGAATTGTGATTGAGTATTCGCTCTCATCCTAGTATCCTATGTCCTAGATTCTATCGCAGGCACGCAGTAGTGTAACAAAGATGCCACACTACCACGATATCGTACAACTTGCGAAGTCTGACCTGCATGGGCCACCACTAAAAATATGTCACGACCCGCACCCAGAAATTGGGCACGAGTACGTGGGTACGTCCAGCCTACGCCGCAACATCGGCGGTAGAACGCTGTCAAGGTCATGATACTATCTAAACAATCTCGCACAAGCGTCCAATCTCCATAAGGAGGCATGGATGACACAAAATAATACGAACACATACTCAATCACATGACTACAGTACGATAAAATATCGAACAAATAAAATTAAATACAACACAAGTCTAAATGTAATAATCTAACTCAACAATTATCCATGTCTCAACAAGTATGCCGGAGACAAATCCGGTACCAATAGTCTACTAAAAGAAACTATCTAGAATACTAGTGATTCCGGCTAGACCTCCCGGAATCACAACTAAACTACCAAGCCCAAGTTGCAGCTACTCACCATATGGTCCATAAAGTGTCGGACATAGGTCCTCTAAGGCATAGTTTGGAAAAATATTTTCAGTCAGGAATGAGCAAAGTACAACTCAAATAACAGTTCTATTTAATTGATAAGGACTATAAAGCAATAAACAGATGATGCTATACTGAGAGAAGACAGTGAAAATAATGTAATGGCAAAATAAGAGACAGGCAATATAGGCAATGTGATACAGTCAGTGCATATATGAAATAAAGAGAACAAGGTACAGGATCATATACGGGTGATGTAGTATATGATCTAAATAGAGTACTGTAATCTATTCTAAGTGTTTGAAATAGTAGTTTCGAAATGTGATCGGCTTGAGAACATGTATGAGAGCTATATGGCCTGGCTAATCATATGTGAAGAGCATGATTAACACTTACATTGTTCTATACTTGCATAAAGGGTATGATCATATTTCTTACTAACTACTTCCCCGCCCCCAACTAGTACTGTGGATCCAACCATGACACGTCACGATACACGAGCAATATCTAATCTATCATGTACGAGATCTAAATATACATGTCGTGTACAATGTCAATACGATAATCAATGTAACATCTCATGACTGCAGATCCAAGCTATATATTAGTCCGTGTAGCACAGTGTCAAGGATTCAGATGTAACATTTCTAGATTACTGAACTTATAGAAATTATCAAGTAATTGGAAATTATCAGAGAATGTACTTGCCTTAGGTCCTTAGCTGGTAAATACTGATGTCATGTTCCAGAGTATCGCCTGGATGAACCAACAGTCCTATAGACATATCACAATTATAACACTTGTATCAGATGCTACACTAACACACAATCAAAATACACTGGCCTCAGGGCTATGCCAGGTATGACACTCAGTCAACTAGGGTCATCTAGTAGGGATACATATATAAATATACATATCTATTTTTAATTAACATTAATACTTACAATATATATACATGCACCAGATTAAATACATATACAATATATATATGTACCATTTAATTTTATGTATAATATATATATTAGTTGAACAATATATATACCATATATACCAATTTAAAAATATACTAAGTGTATATACAAATACATATATACATATACCAATTTATAATTACATACATATACTATATATATATATATATATATATATATATATATATATATATATATATATATATATTCCAATTATATATAATACGTACTAAATACGTACATATATATCAATTTATATTAAATATGTACTAAATACGTACATATACCAAAATATGTTTATAAGTACATATATATATCAACACAATTATAGATATACTATATATATTTACATACCAAATACATACGTATATATATATATATATATCAATTATAAATACTAACATACTATATATATATATAGGTATATATTTTTATACCATAATACGAATATATATATGTATATATAGGTATATATATATATATATATATACCAAAAAAATATGTATTAATATATATTACTTAATATGTATATACAGTAAATATCGAATACCTATATATAAATGGAGAAATACACATATACATTTACACATACACATATACATTTACACATACATATTTAAATACGTATAAATATATTTACATAAATATACATACATAAAGAATGAGGGAGAGGATGAGGAGGAGATCTCACTGTGGTGGTGGCTCGAGGGGACTGGCCGGACGGCCGCTGACTCGCCGGAGAGGAGCTGACTGGAGAGGCAGGGAGCCGGGATCGGTGCTCGGTCAGGTGGCCGGCCGGGTGAACAGGATATTAGGAAGGAGGAGGCTGGGAGCTTCGGCTGATGGCAATGGAGATGGTGGTGGTGATGTTGGGAGTTTGCAGCAGGAGGAGGAGACTGGGAAGTCCGCCGGAGAGGTGGCTACGGGCCGGAGTCGATGGTGGTGGACGCAGTCGGAAAGGGGAGCTGGAGGAGGCTGGCTTCGTCGGGGTCGGGCCGTGCCGGAGTTGAGGATGATGGGAGGAGCTCGGGGGGTCAGGTTGTGTGGGGTGGAGCCGATGGGGACTCGACCGGGGTTGCCGGACGGAGGAGGGAGGTGATGGTCGGGCGGGTGCAGTTGTAGCAGGCCGGAGCTAGCAACGGAGTCGGGTCGGAGGGCTGAGCAGCGGGTCGCCGGGAAAGGAGCAGGGAGCGGTGGTTCGTAGTGGCTGGAGGGGTACAGGCGGGTGTTCGCCGGACAGTTGCTGAGGTGGGGGAGGACTCGAGTGAGATGGAGCCGACCGCTGGAGAGGGATGTCGGGGTCAGGCCGGAGGGTGGCTGGACCACGCCGGAGCAGCAGACCGGGGGTCGGGCTCGGCCAGGTGTGGGGAGTGAACCGGAGATTGGGTGGTTCCCCCCTTTTAAAATTTTGAAAAACAAAGGAGAAGAAGGAAGAAGAAGAAGAAAAGAGAAGAAGAAGGAAAAAAGAAAAAAGAAAATTGAAGAAGAGAAGAGAAGCTACGGTTGAGTGTGGGGGCTTGTGAGGAGGTGGGGAAACCTAGGTTTTTGGGGATTAGGGCTTCCTTGGGAAGAGGGGATGATGTGACTTTAAATAGGGAGAGGGTGTGTGGGAATGAAGGGTGAGGATGCACCCATTGAATGGATGGCTTAGATTTAACATGAGGGATTCTTCATGTGGGGATGAGGGTGAGAGACTTAGTCAAATATTAGGGCTCCTTCATTGGTTTGAATAAATTGGGTGTTGACACCTAATACAAATTTGTAAATTAGCCCCCCCCTAAATTTGGGTATTTGCACAGACGCATAAAATGATAAAAATTTGGCGGCGATTCGGTGTTCGGTGTTTTGTAGGGTCAGGGGGCGCTGTATGTTTGGTATGGGCTCAAATAGCAGGGCACTGGAATTAAATTGGGATTTTCGAAATCGGTTAAAAGGGTATCCTCAAATTAATTAGAAATAAATTGTCACGACCCGCACCCAGATAATTCAGGCACCGGTTCGCGAGTACGTCCAGCCTACGCCGCAGTGTCGGCGATAGTACGCTGTCTAGATCATATTCACTGGTAATTTAAAATCTAGCTCATTCACAAGAATAAATAGGCAAGGATAATAACAGGAAATAGGAATGCTAAGATTTTATAAGACAAATTTTGTGACATCCAAATCCACAGTTTAATACAGAACCAGAAGATAAATCGGGGACAAACCCGAGTACTATGCTGAAAGAAAATACTAGCTAACTGGCTAACTACTCCTCAAAAGTAGTCTCCTGAGTAGGAACCGGCTCCTCAATAGTATCATCTGCTACGTTATATGGGCCATAAAAGGTGGGGGCATAGTCCTCATCATCGCCTAAATGTCAACAGATCCAGTCAGGAAAGGAGCAAGTACCAATACACAACAAAGCTTAAACTAAATAATTATGACAAGTAGTAAAAACTGACTAAGCATCACGATAAAAATTATACATAATAAGTAGTAAAATTAACTAAGGGTTAATTGCTATAAATCAGGGATATGAGTAAAACAGGAAGATAATGAGACAAGAAAATGGAACTGCAACAAGACAAAGAAACTATGTGGGTGAAATTGTGTATTTAGAATACATAGTTGGCATGTAGGGGGTTATAAGGCTAATAAGGCACGTCATAGATGGCTAGCAGTCAGGAACAATCGAGTATAAGGCTGATGGTACAGTCGCGTACTCAACAGCTAACAGTCATGACATGGTGGAAAGGGTAGACCACATGCCTCCTAGTATCCTCCCTCCCGACACGAAAATCGAGACATAAAATCCAAATTCTAACACTAAGTGTAATCATCCAATGGTGCTAGTAGAACAAGGAAATAATTATCATAATATAAAGAATAAATTTGAAGTGCAGGTATTTGCCTGATGTTTGGATTCCAACTACGGTTCTGTCCTCGGGAAATTTCCAGATATGCCTCCGAATGCTGAAATAACCATTACCATCATGCTCAGAAGATATCAAATAGCTAGAAATGCCTGTCCTTGCGTCCAATTTGGACACAGGGGCAAAAATAATAATTTTGGGTCAAAACGGAGTCCGCATGTGGGCCCGCTTTGCACCGAAAAATGTGTCAAGGTCAAAGGTCTCCAAATTCGCCAAACTTAGTGTCAACAGGTCAGGAACGATAATACGAACCCAACGAAACTTCCAAAATTGGATTCCGATGAGCCGATCATAAAATCGCCCGTCAGGTGGAGCCTGTGGGGCCCACGACACGCGATTTTGTCAACGTTCTCAGAATCGAACCAAACTTGGGTCACAGGACCAGCGTATCGCTACGAGTCCGATGGCGCAAGTTTTGTTTCAATCCGACGTGTGTACACAAAGTTAGGGTGCAATTCAGAAAAGTCAGATACGGGGCGTTGTCCGCGGATACGCACTGATTTCGGTGTGCACGCACATCCGAATCAGCTTCTGCGAAATCCCGCACGTCCGTATCAACGACGCGCACGTATCTGCGAAGACCGTGCGCGACCAAGTCGTCCCGTTTGGCGGGGCGTACCCAGTTCCGGGGTGAATCAGGGCGTTGTTTTTCCTGTTTTTGGATCGCGGTTCGCGATCGCCACAGGACGCGATGCCCCGAGCGGATTGCACGGGCACCGAGGGGGTCATGCAGGCTACGCAACGCAACTGACGGAATCAAAAATGGGTAAACGAGCAGGGAGATACGCGTACCTGAACAGGGTCCGAAAAACCCGAATTTCCGTGTCCGACACGTGTCCGACACGTGTCAGGGTACTCTTCACCCTAGGGTTTCCGCTGTGTCCGGGTCAGAGGATGCCGTGTCTGGGTCAGGGCTGCTCGGCGGACACGACGGAGGCTCGGGGAGGCTCTGGGCGTGGCCGAGGGGTCCACTGGGAGCTGCGGCAGGCGGCTAGGGCAGAGGCTCGAGGCGGAGGGAGGAGGGCCGGGCGGAGACGGGCGGCCTCGCGGGGTGGCGCCAGAGGCTGGCGGCGGCGCGAGTGCGGTGAGGAATGGCGGTCGGGGTCGGAGCTGGTGGTCGGGGTGTTTGGGGATTCGAGGGGGCGGCCGGAGGAGGGTTTTATAGGGGGTGGAGGAGGCTGGGATGGCCGGGCTAGGCGGCTGGTGGGCGGAGGAGGGGAGGTCGTGGCGAGGTTGCGCGAAGCGGGCGGGGGAGCGTGGCCGGCGTGGCGCGGCGGCCGCTTGAGGCGGCGGCGGACGCGGGGGGACGACCGGTTCGTGCGGGGAGGGCTGGATGCTAGCGGGTCGGGTTTGGTCGGGCGGACCTGACCCGACCCGATAGCCATACAGGTTGGGCCGGTGGGATGGGCCGAGCCTGTTGGGCCAGGGTTTGGATTTTATTAAAAATAAATCAATAAATCAATAATTAATTAATTAAATAATAATAGTTTTTAGGTGTTTTAAAATAGGTCCGGGGCCCAATAAATTCCAAAAAAATTACCCTAAGTCCAATTTTTTATTTTACACCCAAAAATATTATTTTTATAATATTCTAATATATTTAACAGCAAATAAAAATTATTTAATTACCAAGAGCCTAGGTTTCAATTACAGAAAAATCCCGAAAAATTCTAAAAAATTGTGAAAAGTCCAAATTAATAATTCCTGAAAATCATGGGGCTTACAATCTACCCAACTTATAAAAATTTTGTCCTCAAAATTAAAATATGGTAGGGTTCTCTTTATCCAATCTCACTTGATTACAGTCTAAAGAATTCTCTCAAGTGAACATTGCGGTCTCTACCCAACTTAGAATTTACCCATCTATCATCTAAGGCTATACATCTAATAAAGCTATGTCCCAACTTATTTAATCATGCTATTGAATCCTCAAAGTCTTTAACACCAAACATATCACCTAGGGTATTCTCTTAGTCATTTATAAAAGGGTCATCAAACAATGCGACCGGCCTGTGGGGTATATCTAGTACTGTCTATATCAAACTTATACCAAGCCTGAGGTTTCGTCTTTCCGAAATAAGAGAAGACGGAGATCAATAATAAAGAGTTCAAGGGAGAGGTAATAGAATAAAAGTGTCGGGATCAAGGCGTTTAAAGAATTCAAATAGGAATTGTCAAGCAGTGGTGGATTAAAATCCTATTATGGTAATCATTTGTTCGCATGCTCGTATTAGTACAGTTATGTAACTGATACGATATGCTCGGACATATCTAGAAGGCAAGTATACTAGTCAACTATATATCTCAATCTACGTAAAGTAGTCGTGCGAAGTGCGAACCAAAATGCACTAAGGTTGATTAGACCGTAATACACTGATTCTGAATAGACACTTGTATTAGTGGGGTTGATCAGGCCCCAATAACACGTATGTCATGAACAAGCCCGATAAAGAGTAAAGAGCATTAGCTACTCCAAGGGTCTGCGCATTCTCCACGGTCATCGTGAGGGCTCTCGAGGCATGTTGTTGAGCTGATTGTCCTCCATCCACTAGTGTTACTTCATCTTCGTTGGTTACCACAGCATCTCGTGGTGATCTTACAGGAATCTCATCGTTCGCTCATGAATCCATAACTCTGCAACCAAAATAAACAATAAGAGGCGCACAGGAATCAAGGCAGGATGCAAGTCGAGAAATTAATTCGAAGTCGATATGGATATCAAGAACGTTTCAAGCAAGTGGATGAGATCCTAAAAACTTATTTTATTCTTACTGCAGGCTTGTTCGGTCCCTAAGTTGAAACTAAACAATTTAGTCGTAGACCTGCATGGGCCACCATAAAAATGTGTCACGACCCGCACCCAGATAATTCAGGCACCGGTTCGCGAGTACGTCCAGCCTACGCCGCAGTGTCGGCGGTAGTACACTGTCTAGATCATATTCACAGGTAATTTAAAATCTAACTCATTCACAAGAATAAATAGGCAAGGATAATAACAGGAAATAGGAATGCTAAGATTTCATAAGATAAATTTTGTGACATCCAAATCCACAGTTTAATACAGAACCAGAAGATAAATCGGGAACAAACCCGAGTACTATGCTGAAAGAAAATACTAGCTAACTGGCTAACTACTCCTCAAAAGTAGTCTCCTGAGTAGGAACCGGCTCCTCAATAGTATCATCTGCTATGTCATATGGGCCATAAAAGGTGGGGGCATAGTCCTCATCATCGCCTAAATGTCAACAGATCCAGTCAGGAAAGGAGCAAGTACCAATACACAACAAAGCTTAAACTAAATAATTATGACAAGTAGTAAAAACTGACTAAGCATCACGATAAAAATTATACATAATAAGTAGTAAAATTAACTAAGGGTTAATTGCTATAAATCAGGGATATGAGTAAAACAGGAAGATAATGAGACAAGAAAATAGAACTGCAACAAGACAAAGAAACTATGTGTGTAAAATTGTGTATTTAGAATACATAGTTGGCATGTAGGGAGTTATAAGGCTAATAAGGCACGTCATAGACGGCTAGCAGTCAGGAATAATCGAGTATAAGGCTGATGGTACAGTCGCGTACTCAACAGCTAGCAGTCATGACATGGTGGAAAGGGTAGACCACATGCCTCCTAGTATCCTCCCTCCCGACACGAAAATTGAGACATGAAATCCAAATTCTAACACTAAGTGTAATCATCCAATGGTGCTAGTAGAACAAGGAACTAATTATCATAATATAAAGAATAAACTTGAAGTGCAGGTATTTGTCTGATGTTTGGATTCCAACTACGGTTCTGTCCTCAGAAAATTTTCAGATATGCCTCCGGATGCTGAAATAACCATTACTATCATGCTCAGAAGATTCAAATAGCTAGAAATGCCTGTCCTTGCGTCCAATTTGGACACATGGGCAAAAATGACAATTTCGGATCAAAACAGAGTCCGCATGTGGGCCCACTTTGTACCGAAAAATGTGTCAGGGTCAAAGGTCTCCAAATTCGCCAAACTTAGTGTCAACAGGTCAGGAATGATGATACGAACCCAACGGAACTTCCAGAATTGGATTCCGATGAGCCGATCACAAAATCGTCCGTCAGGTGGAGCCTGTGGGGCCCACGACACGCGATTTTGTCAACGTTCTCAGAATCGAACCAAACTTGGGTCACAGGACCAGCGTATCGCTACGAGTCCGATGGCGCAAGTTTTGTTTCAATCTGACGTGTGTACACAAAGTTAGGGCACGATTCAGAAAAGTCGAATACGGGGCGTTGTCCGCGGATACGCACTAATTTCGGTGTGCACGCACATCCGAATCAGCTTCTGCGAAATCTCGTACGTCGGTATCAACGATGCACACGTATCTGCAAAGACCGCGCGTGACCAAGTCATTCCGTTTGGCGTGGCGTACCCAGTTCCGGGGTGAATCAGGGCGTTATTTTTCCTATTTTTGGATCGCAATTCGCGATCGCCACAGGACGCGATGCCCCGAGCGGGTTGCACGGGCACTTAGGGGGTCATGCAGGCTACGCAAATGACGGAATCAAAAACGGGTAAACGAGCAGGGAGATACGCGTACCTGAACAGGGTCCGAAAAACCCGAATTTTCGTGTCCGACACGTGTCAGGGTACTGTTCACCCTAGGGTTTCTGCTGTGTCCTGGTCAGGACTGCTCGGCGGACACAGCGGAGGCTCGGGGAGGCTCTGGGCGTGGCCGAGGGGTCGACTGGGAGCTGCGGCAGGCGGCTAGGGCAGAGGCTCGAGGCGGAGGGAGGAGGGCCGGGCGGAGATGGGCGGCCTCGCGGGGTGGCGCCGGAGGCTGGCGGCGGCGCGAGTGCGGTGAGGAGCGGCGGTCGGGGTCGGAGCCGGTGGTCGGGGTGTTTGGGGATTCGAGGAGGCGGCCGGAGGAGGGTTTTATAGGGGGTGGAGGAGGCTGGGATGGCCGGGCTAGGCGGCGGGTGAGGCGGAGGAGGGGAGGTCGTGGCGAGGTTGCGTGGAGCGGGCGGGGGAGCGTGGCCGGCGTGGCACGGCGGCCGCGGGAGGCGGCGGCGGACGCGGGGGTGCGACCGGGTCGTGCGGGGAGGGCTGGATGCTAGCGGGTCGGGCGGCGGGTCGGGTTTGGTCGGGCGGACCCGACCCGACCCGATAGCCATACGGGTTGGGCCGGTGGAATGGGCCGAGCCTGTTGGGCCAGGGTTTGGGTTTTATTAAAAATAAATAAATAAATCAATAAATAATTAATTAAATAATAATAGTTTTTAGGTGTTTTAAAATAGGTCCGGGGTCCAATAAATTTCAGAAAAATTACCCTAAGTCCAGTTTTTTATTTTACACCCAAAAATATTATTTTCATAATATTCTAATATATTTGACAGCAAATAAAAATCATTTAATTACCAAGAGCCTAGGTTTCAATTACAGAAAAATCCCGAAAAATTCCAGAAAATTGTGAAAAGTCCAAATTAATAATTCCTGAAAATCAGGGGACTTACATAAATATAAGCTGTGTTCTAAAATTAATTAGGAGTACATGGGGCCAAAATTAGATCGGGTCAAAAATACCATTAGTGAAGAAGACTCAGAACAGAATATTATCCTAATTTGGGTCGCACAAAAAAATAGGTCAAGGTTGCCTCCAATTTCGATTGGAACGCACAACGATACAAAGTTAGAATTTATTTAGGAATTAAATAACGTCTGCGACGAATATTGTGAGACTAAAATGAAGCTCAAGAGATCATAATTATGAGTTGCAAAAATATCAGAATGGAAGGCAGGTACGTCTAGGGCAAGGTTGTAAAATTTGTTGGAAGGCAAAAGTCAGGGTAGCGCTCCAAATATCGAAGCAAAGGCAATGCGCAATAATTAAATAAAATACGGTAATTAATTGCTACCTCCAATAATTTAATTCTAAATAAAACAATTAAATACAAAATCCCATAATTCGGACAGGTGTTCATCTACTGGGCTTCTAGGTCAAGTCTACCAGCTCAACATAAATGAACACTGTATATATATAATATATTTAAACACACACCTCATGCAATTATTTAATTTAAATACGATATCAAGAAATCATTTAATATAAATACCATAATATTAATAATATCTAAAAAGTCGAAAATATCCCTATTTTTGGAATGTGGTAGTGACAAATACGACTTAAGAAAATAACGAAATGCTTGAAGTGGGATCTTCGAACGATGCAAATGAATTGATGTTTAGGAAGATATTTGATCTAAACTGCGACTCGAATGACATGAATGAGTAACAATGAAATGCTCGATGATTTTTAAGGATTGTTCTACTGTATGGTTTGATAATGAATCAAGTTAGAGGATACAAGCAAATTAAAGGGTGCGTATCGAGGATAAGTTAGTCTAGAATTTGATGCAAGTAGTGCTTGATGGTTTTGTGAACGAATACGTGAATTATGTTGGACGACTTAGAGTTTATGATTTAGATCGAAGATTTAGAAATTGAATCATGACTTGGTGATTTATACTTTAAAAAATGGATAGATGGATTCTATTGAACATATTTAAGGAGATAGATTATGTGAATCGCTAGATTTGATATACGACATTGATATATCAAGGATTTGATTGAACGAACTTATCGTAGGATGACTTTGCTGAAACGAACCAGAACCCCTTGGACTGGATATTGTGAATAAGGGTAGGATGATCTATGCTCGATGTTTAAAAATCTGAGTTATGCAAGCTTAGGTAGAATACTCCGTACGTACGAACAATGGTTTACATTAGAAATTGGGTCGAGCATCGCGTAACAAATTTGTACGATAAAAATCGTAAACTTGAACTGTACCTATGACCTTGTGAGCCAACCTAGTGGTTAGGCAGACGACCCTATGCTACGAGATGAACCGGTGTAACTGACTTTAGAGTATCGCTCGGGTAGATTATAGAACTGGGGCAACAAAACTTAGAATTAGGACTTGGAACTGGGAGTGTGCGCTATTGAAGTTATGTTTGACACAAACGGAATAAAAGATAGGGCTTAGAATGCTTGTGATAGAAATTGGTTATGCTCAAGTAAAGTTGGGATACCGAATTGAATCGTTGCTTGGAAGACGTACTTAATGATAGTGCAATACTTGATTTTGAGTTGGATTAGAATTAACTTAGATTTTGGTTGACTCCGCTCGAGGTATCGCTGCAATTTTATAAGACGAGAATACTTGAGAAATGAATCGTGTCATCTCGATGATTGATGTAGACGATAACGAAATGAACTGGAGTTTGGTTTAGTTGAGTTAGTAAAATGATCGACGATTCGAAAGTAAGATTTTTATGAGTAGCTTGTTCGACTTCGCTATTGCTAAGCTTGATTGAAATACATGTATTTGGGGGATGCCTTGAATATGTGCACGATCCAAACTTAGTGATATGCTAAACTCGAATGCAGTTGCAGGTAAATGTGTGTAGATTCGCGTGGATGAGTATAGCGACTTGGGTAAGTTAGCCTCAACCTAAGCTTTTCGTGCACGGTGGATTAGAACATATCCCGTATTGAACGATATAGGTTTTGTGCTAAGGCGTAGTAGAGATTGAGTCAGAGAATGCGATGAATGAGTAGATATAGTCAGCTCGAATTGAGTGATAGAGTCATTCAATGAATTTTGCTAAGCCCGCGTGCGATGTAGAATGAGGAAGTTGCGTCGAACGGTTCTAGTGATATGAAGAAATATACTTGAGTTAGGTTCGATAGTGGTGTGGTAGTACGAGTTGCGCTCGGAAAGTCTCGAGGACGAGACTTTTTTTGAGTGGTGTATTATGTAACGACCCGTCCCGTTCACCCGAAGAGTCGATTCAAATGGCGCAAGTGCGATGACCTTTCCACCTTGCTCGGTGAGATGACTCATTTGGTGCAAAGGTATTCAGACTTAGCCCTTCAGCAGAAGTTTAGACTTAGACTTTCCAAAGGTGCGTTCGGAGTCTTGCTCGGTCGATGCGATTCATCGCTAAGGTGGGTGGCTCCGATGAACGTATCTTTGCTTAGTCTGCACACCTAAATAATACGGACAATATATGCGTTGTTAGGCAAAACACTTGTTGCATGCTAATAATGAGATGAACCAACCTAGCTTAGGGAATAATCCCACTCTTTATCATTTCGTATAGAACATGGAAGCAAACCGGCTGAACGAAGTGGGTACTTGCCTTGCTATTTTAGAATGGTTAAAATAGAATTTCTTATGTTTCTCTATGCCTTTGTAGTCTACTGCTTCACACGTTTGTAATGCTCGTCACATAGACCATACCACTATTTGAAGCACGACACAATCATGATTCACTCAGTTAAGGCAAAAAGACTATCAAAATAGTTATTCCGAGCCAAGTAATAGAAACATGTAAAGGCTTCGGGACCATAAGGTCTCCAAGGCAACTCCCAAACTGGGAGCAGCATAATGTAGTAAAACATCAGCTCGTGGAGACTATCATTAGCTCGTGGAGACCGCAATGTCATCATCTCGTGGAGTCCATAGTAAAGTCAAGAAGGGACTTGCATGGTCATGGACAACTTGTGCATAAGATTTTTGGTTTCTGTGAACGAACGCCAGTCGCACCGAGCCTGATTCGACCTAGGCGGAACCCGGGATAGTCAGCTAGCAGCATCAGCGCGGGGGAGACAGGGGCTTGTAGCGGGAGCTCGCAACCCAGCGCTGCAAGGGTTACCGTCCGCCCAGCTAGAGCGGGAGAGGTAAGGGCTTGTAGCGGGGGCTAGCTACCGAGCGTTGCAAGTAGCACAGTCCCCCAAGCTATTAGTTCAAATGGCTCGTAGTGCCAGTGTATGCTTCATATAGATTAAGTTTAACTCGATTGCGGCAATCCGTGTGCGAGTCATTGGCCTTGGGTAAGTAACGAATGAACGACACTTAGCGTGCATGTCATTAATTAAACCAAGTAATGGATGCACAACACATAAGAATGTGCACAAAATGAAGGCATAGTTTACTATATGCTTCGAATGTAACATTCCGAGGCAAGAACACGATCAAGACACTTGAGTTCGCATGTGTCTCCCCATTTCACGATTTAATATATATGTTTTGTTAACTTGGTTTCATCTTTGGGCATGGAAGATCAAATGGTAAGTTGATAAGTTTTGCTGTGTTACTCTCAATATCGCACAACGCACAACAACATGAGTTAGCCCTTATATCATTGCCATAAAACTAATCCTAAGGCAAGACTAGAAAGACAACATAATAGATGGTGCACATAACTAAATGAACGTGTTTTGTTTTGTTGAGTGGGCGAGAAGCATCCCTACTAGTGCATTCAATATACTGATAACCTACAAGATTGCTTGTGGGGTACGAGAGTACCTCGTTCCGAGCGGAGTGTTCTACGTGCGCGCTAAGGCATAGAGTTCACTTCGGGGCCTTGGAGCATTGCGACAAGAACAGAAGCACATATATATGACATAATGTATTGGAACATCACCTATGTATCATCTCCAAAGTTGTAAGCCGCTTGGCACATTTTTTTATTTTGAGAGAGAGAGCTTGTGCGACTTGTAATCTTGGCCTAGCACCGCTTGTAATACTTTTTATAATTAATAAAGATCTTGGTTTTGTTTCATACGTGTTCATATACTTTGCTGCTTGGGGACTATCTGTGCGACTCTGTGACCTAGTTTTAAACGACCGTTTCAGGTGCTTGCCTTGCGCGGGCGCAACTTAGACTTTTGTAGCATCACGTCCATGCGAGGACGTTCGGCCCTGCGGGGCCGGGGTGTGACATATACTTTTTTCAGGATACAACAAAGCGGAGCAAAAAATCTAGACAACAAATCTGAATATTGAGTAGTCGTAACTTGTGTTATGCTTGTGATTATGATTTGTGATTTTTGTATGCTTTTTTGGTATTGTGATTGTAATTTGTGACTTGGGTATACTCGAGTTTATATAGAAACTCTCATGTCTTTTCATGAACATGTACGTCCCTTTTAACATTTAGAACGAATCTAAATGTGAACAAAGAGTCATAACATAAACCCAAAAGTCAACCAAAATCTAATGAATATGAAAATTCGTTGAACCAAATGAATATAAAAATTCGTTCATTCCAATGAATATTCGTTCAAACACAATGAATCTGAATATTCGTTCAAACTCAACGAATCTGGACATGGAAGTTTACCTTTGTGCAAACAAACAAAAATCTTTGACAATCTCAATGTGTGCATTGAAGATACTTTACATGTAAGAAAAATTCACGGATATGTAGGACAATATCATTATATTGTCCTTTTTCTACTATTCCTACTGACAACAACCAAACAAAACTCGCAAAACTGTCAAAATTCGTCTTTTCCACGGATACTGAATGGAAGTTGGATAAAATTGGTGGAAGCATATTACTACGTACAACATACGTGTTTTGCATGTCCTAAAATTTATGGACTGTATCCTTGTTGTTACGTGGAAAGCCCCGAGGCTAAAAGGGGTAGCATGTCGGAAAAACATTAGTGGAAAAAAAAATGCAAACATGATCTTACTTTTCCATGCATAAATCTTGTACCACATTTCTGCTCTTTCTATCGACAACAACCTGACAAAACTGAAAGTGAAATATTCGACAATTATTACTGCAATACTGTCGCCGACGACTACAAAACAATATTGTCAAGATTCATCTAATCCACAGAGCTACATACAACATACACAACATGCATGTTTCAAAAAATTATGAATCTACGTAGGTATCGTGATGTTGGGGGAAGAAGGGGTATAGCCTTTTCCACTATTTAAAAATTAGACCGGACCGGTCGGTTCAATCGGTTGATCCGTAATCGGAAGCATTTTTGGATCGGATCAGTGTTAACTCATTATTTTTTTTCAAAAATTGATTGTAAATAAATATTTTTGTAAATCGATATATTTAGAAGGAATTGAAGGTAGATCATTTATGTTAACCAAAGTGATTGCACCAACGGTCCGGTTTTCAAAACACTGTTCTATGTTTGGGTGTTTGGCAACATGAACAATATATTCCTGTAGCCGTCACTGCACAGTTCTTTCCAGCGGTGGGTCCCACCGGTGTGTAGTACCTTTAAAGGGCTTTTACCACCAATTGTCCGAGAGCGATGCTTCCTCCACCAACAACACTCTCACCACCGTCTCCACCCTTTCCTTTGCTTGCTCCTCTCCCGAGTTGATGATTTTTTGCAGATAACCCCTTTCTTCAAGGTACTTCTTTCACTCTTCTCCACGAACTACTTTGCGATTTCGCGATTTCCCCCCTTCAATGTTTCCTTATTTGCACAGGTGAAAGCAGGGAAAGAGTTTTTTTTTTTCCCTTCATAGTCCTATTTTCGTGGTACTACTCGCTTCGACCCCCATCTACTTATCCGATTTTACACTTCACCCCCTCCCCGCAACGTCGCTCCGATGGAAACCCTAGAGACACCAAAAACCCTAGAAACCCCCAAAACCCTAGCCGGGGGGGAAACCGAAACCCTAGCAATGCCGGCGGCAGATTCGATGGAGCTGACACTGGTGTCGCCTCCGGGCGGCGGCCGGATCCGGTTCTCGGCCGGCGATCTCGTGTGGGGAAGGATCAAGGGCCACAACTGGTGGCCCGGCCGCGTCTGCGACCAGTCCGGGGCGTCGGATCGCACCAATCCGACCGCAAAGCCCTACCGGTCCGTCCCCGTGTCCTACTTTGGCGAGGACGTCATCTCCTGGTGTAGACACTCCCAGCTGAAGCCGTTCGTGGAGAACTTCCACCAGCTGGCGGGCTCCAGCCAGTCGAAGGGCTTCGTTGCCGCTCTGGAGTGTGCGCTCGGCGAGATTGGGAAGTGCTTGGAGGTGCAGCTGGTGTGTTTCTGCGTGCCCGAAGAAGAAAGGAACCAGCTTGAGAAATATTTCTTGATGAACCCCGGAGTCGGTAACTATTCTGCGGTCGACTTTCTTAATTTGGTGAGGAATGTGGCTGTTGATTTATCGGCAGTCGATCTTCTAGAAATAACCAGACTTCGCGGCTGGGTGGTGGCATACGAGAGGGGGCGCTTATATGCGGATCCTAGCGTGTGTCACCAGCGGAAGGGGATAAAGGATCTTGTTGACAAGATTGATCTGGACGTGCCGCCATCAGATTTGGTGGAGGAAAAGGAGGAGGAAGCGGAGATGATAAGGACTCCAAACGAGAGATCTCGTCGTGGTAAGAGAAGCACAACTGTGTTAATTGCAGAAACAGATTCGTGTCTAGTGGACGTCAATGACGGCAACGAAGAGAAAAAGAATGGAAGCAGTAAGTCTGAGAATGGCAATATGAAGGATGAAGATACTGGACCGGGGAGAAGAGAGAGGAAGAAAAGTAAATACCTGTCGCCCCCTTATACTGATTTGGCTGGCGGGTACAGTAAGCTTTTGGAGTCCTCAGCAGATATCTCAGAGACCAAGAGGCAGAAAAGTTCGCGATCTTTAGTCACCCGGTCTTCATCAGATATCAACAAGTGTGAAGCTGAGTTGTTGGAGGAAGAGGAGGAGAAGAGCAGTCCTTCGCTTAAATTTGATGGTGTAACTATAGCCGACTTACTAGCTGAGCTTCTTGCATTGGCTGTTAATCCCCTGCATTTGAAGAGAAACCGCTTGGCTAGGACAGTTACGGGGTTCTTCCTGAAATATAGAAGCTCAACATTTTCCAGTGGTGCGGAATTTGTTAGTTACCAAAAACATGTTACTGAGTGTGTCGGTGCCAACATGGAAATCGTGAATAAAGAGGTGGTCAACGTTGAAGTTGCGAATAAAGAGGTGATGTATGTGGAAAACCTGAATCAAGAGTTGGGCTTTAGGTCTGATGAAGGTAAGAAGTCCGAGGGGAAAAGGGGGCGGAAGAAAGAAAAAGCTAATGGAGAAAGCAAAGCACTAGGAGAATTAGGTCATCAGGCAAATGAACAATCTGTGACGAAACATAAAGCTGCTCGGAAGAGGAAAATGGTGACGGAGGGGGCTGATTCTGAAACTCCAGCAAGTTTGAAGGTCATGCCAGTAACTCTTTCAGGTGAAGCAAATTCTGGAAATAAGAAGGGAAAGAGGAAGACAGGGGGGGATGTCGAAGTCAAAATAGATTTGAAGTGCATGCCTAATAATGACAAAGTAATGGCCGAGGGAAAACCCTTAGAAGTGGCTTGTGGGGATAGCAATGGTATCAAAGGAGCAAGTTTAGTGCAGAAGAAGAAGAAGAAAAAGAAGAAGAATGAGGATGAAGCTCGAATCGGTCAACCAATAGGTTTGGTCAACAACCCCACCAATGGTTCTGAAGCTATTTGGAAGGTGGATTCTGCAGCTCTTCACTTGTCATTTTCTCAAGGGATCAGTCTACCTTCCAGAGAAAATCTTATCTCAGAGTTTAGTAAGTATGGACCGCTGATTGAGTCTCACATCGAACTGCTGAACGAAACCAGCAGTGCCCGAGTGGTGTTCCTGAGATCTACCGATGCTGAGAAGGCCTTCAACGATAAGGTGGGGCCCTTTCGGCCACCAGTTGCCACTTATCACCTTCATTATCTTACCGGAAACCTAAACTATCCACCTGTTGTGACGCCTGTTCCTCCGGTTCCAAGGCCTCCACTTCCTTACATTAGGAAAAACCTGGAGAGGATGATATCAAGTCTGCATGGAGGCAGTCCAGCAGAGAGTGCTGCCGGGACTTCTGAAGGGCTGAAGCCGGAGGCTGCAGCTAATCTTGTCGGTGCAATGCAGGGGCTTCTGACAAAGGTTAATCAGATGCTCGGTGGGCCAGCTGCTGGTACCTCCACATAAGTCTATCCTTTAACAGCTTTTATATAAATAAGTCTGTATTCTCGTTAGTTAGACCCTTCCTTTCATCCCTTTTATGTCAGACTGTTTTAAATGTTCTCTTTAGGTTGGTTATTGGCTAAACATTGCTCTAAGAGATTTAGGTAGACCCTGTGTATCGTAGACTAATTTGTCTTTGTTTTGTTAAGCTAATGAAGGCCTCATTGCGCCTCAAGTCATAATGCTAGCATTATTATCCTAGGATAAGTGGTCATGCCTTCACTTTCTTGTTGTTTTATCTCTTTAGGCAAAAATGCCCCATTATGTTTAAATGAAGCAGGTAAAAGATGAACGATAAAGGATGGCATGGCTTGCAGAACGAATAATACTAAAGGTTTGTCCTATTCTTTAGCTTTCTAGTGTTGTCTTGATTTTCTACTGAGAGTTGATCCAGGATCCCTCAAGTCCTTGATCATTGTTTACTAGTAAATATGAAAGGCTAGTAGACTAATATATCAAACGGAGCATTGCCTCATAAATATTTTACAAGAATATAAACTGTGCAATACTTTATACTTGATAATTCAGTGCTTTTATGTGAAGTGCTTGTGTTGATGTGTACTATAATTATGAAGAGGTTAGACTGTTGGCAAAATAATTTTATAGAAGAAAAAGGAGGGCAACTCCAAAATTTATGGGTACTGCTTGTATGAGACTATATGAAGTTTCATTATCATGAGCAAATCAGTAATGTCTGTTAAGACTGTTTGGGCTGTTCTTTGCTTTAAAATGGTCCCATCTACTCATATGCTTGAGGCCTCTGAACTGATATATCAATGTTTGAAATGTCTATAATCTTCTAACTTTCATGTTCGCTAGCATTCTTGCTCCAACTGCTTGTAGGCTTGCTTTTACACGTGTTGGTTGCCATAATATATATCGCAGCAACGTTTAGTTGTTATCCACTAATATTATATGTAAAACACTAAATACTTGGTAGTTAATACTAATTTATTAGCTTACCGAAAAACTGTCACATTAATTGTTAATTTAGTAACTTATACAGTAAATATTGACCCCTCAGAGTGTGTGGTCATGGTTACACATTCACCAATATAGGTAGCATTCCATGTCTTGGGAACGTGTGATCTGGGAACACTCGTTCTGTGATCCAAGAACCCACATTCCGGAATGTGGAAAGCTTACAAATTGGAACTGTGATCCAAGAACCCACGTTCCGGAATGTGGACAGCGTATAAACGTGGAACTATACGTTCCGATAAGCGAACACATCATATACTTGGGTTTTCAGCAAAGCTTTTAAACGAAGATTTTGTGTGTGTGTGTTTTCTTTTTTGATAAAAGATTTTAGAGTCTAGGATTCGCTACTTCTTTCTGAAAAGATATTATTGTTAGTATTGCTCGGAAGTTATGAATCTTTTTTTGTTTTGAATTTTTTTTATAATGCTATAGTATCATACTTGATTAACTTCTAATCTTAAATATGCATTAGATATTATATGACATATTTACTCTTTAAAAAGTTCCATGTTTCAGTTATACCCCGAGGAAGCTTATCCCCAATGTACCGTCAATGTCGGTATGTCCCGTTTATAGTGTTCCTGTTTTCTTTCCATGTTCAAGGTAACCCTGGGTATGATTTGGCGAAATAGTAAGGCTTGGATCTTACATCTTGGAGGATGCGGGTTTGAGTCTCACACATAACCTATTCTAATTGGGGTTGAGTCTGCATAATCCTCCCGAACCTTACATTGGTAGGAGCTCAGTTGAATACCCTTTTTATATTTAATAGATGTGGACGTTGAGGCTCAAGGTGTCTAAATGGGCGGGCCGGCCCGGAACCCGCCACGGGCTTGGTCCGGTCAAATCCGGGCCAGCCCGGACCCGATCAACGATCCGGACCGGCTCGGCCGACCTCCTCCGCGGGTCCGGGCTGGGTCTGCAAAATCGGCCCGTAAGCCCGGCCTGGCCCGGCCCGGTGTGCAACTTTGCGGGTCCGGGCCGGTTCCGGGTTGGGCCGGGTCGATTTTTTTATTTACTTTAATATATATATATGGCCGGCCCTACCCGACCGTGGACCGGCCCGGTCCTACCCTGATCGGGTCATGGGTCCGGGCTGGGTCGGATTATGTTTTGACCGGGTCGACCCGACCCGGCCTGCCGCTCTCTTCGGGTTGAGCCCGGCCTGCTCCCGGTCAAACCTGGTTGACCCGGGCCGCGGGCTGGCCCGGATCGGCCCAATACACACCTTGAGTTGAGGCTTCTCATCTTCTAGTTTAACCCATAAGACCAATTTTTATGTATATGC
Organism: Iris macrosiphon; assembly: GCA_036927795.1. Taxonomy (NCBI): domain Eukaryota; kingdom Viridiplantae; phylum Streptophyta; class Magnoliopsida; order Asparagales; family Iridaceae; genus Iris; species Iris macrosiphon. Next base: position 12,218,732 of record JAYESA010000005.1, on the reverse strand, counting down.
CTCTTCATTGGTGCTCAAATGAGTAGGCAACAGTCATGATATCTGATACCTCATTTTCAGACAGGTGCCATACATATAGCATGTATATGGTACGAAATACATCATTCAAAGAACTTACTCTATGTCCCATGTATTAGGACTATTTATTTATTTAAGGATGTGTTTTGCTATGTATATAGCTCTGATGTACTTGTGCTTTCTGAGAAAAAACATTTCAAAATAGAACCTTTATTTTAACGTTAGGGCTGCCTCCTTATAATTTTAGTATGGCACATACGTACTAGGTGACAGATGCAACACTGATTTTTGTGTCTGAGTAGTCTAAATTTGGAAGCTCCATGTTAACACTGATTTTGGTGTCAGAGTAGTATAATTTGGAAGCTCCATGTTTTGTCCGATCCGACACATACATAATAGGGCATGTCACCTATTTTGGAATATCCATGCTTATTAAGTGATAATATTTCTAATGTTTACTGTTATATTATAATTGTTAAAAAAAAATGTCCTTGATATGAACAATTAATGGAAGTGGGTGAATAGTTGCTTTTCTGAAAGGTTTAAGATTGCATATGATGTGACCAACACCTTAATGAAATCAGAAATAGTTAAACTTTATTATCAAGTGGTCTAAAATTTCAAGAAACTAGCTGGTTATATTTGGAAACTGTTGTTGTATTATTTACATGTTCATTACCTCGTTACATTTTGAACTGTTGATGTATTATTTGCATGTAGATCTTTTCTTAATTTAGGCTCCACCATTCTCTTGTCCTGTTACTATCTCATTGTTATATATTCATGAGAAGTAACAGAGTTTTATCCCATCTTCTTTGGTGTAAGTATACTTCTAAGTTCTAACCTATACATAAGTTATTTGTACTGAATCTAACATGTGCCACATTATATGTTCAATAATCAATACTATAAGAATACAACATATAGGGTATAAGACTGTTTTCAACTGTAGAACCAATTCACCTATATTATTTGTTTAAATTCTATTATTAGACATTATTACTTCTAATGGGTCGATTGAACTACCTTATTATCAAGTACTTCTAGTTCTATATCATATGTGACCCTATGTTTGAGCCTATGTTCAAACCAAAACACTCTGGAGCCCCAAAAGGGGAATTCCAAATGCCTGTCGACATTCTGGGATTGAGATGTTTCCGATTTTGTTGGTGTGAAGTGAATGGATAATGAGTTTTCCAGTGAAATAATATTCTTCATTTTTGACCCCAAGTTTAGGTGCGTGGGTAGCTCCGTTGATTTCGTTTTCTATTCAATCTCTATCGGGCTTAGTCCAGTCTACCAAGTTCAAGGATATAAATATCCATTTTTCTCCTAGAGTTGTTCTTGGACTGAACTGTGAAGATTTGTGCATCGCCTGTGTTTATTGCTTAGTTAATTGATGCTCTGAAATCCATGTTAGATGTTGCTTCACAATTTCTTCCATGCAAAATGTTGATCTAGGTTGCCATAGCTTATTTCGAGGTACGAGGGGTCTTCTTTTCCAGTGGTGCTGATTTTCCTTTTATTTATTTTTGTGTTGGTTGGCGATGCCTTGGTTGCGTGTCGGAGGTTGATATTCTTAGATTGAATATAGATTTTCTGATTAATATTATATTATTATATTTCTTCCAAAACTATTTTATTTCTTTATTGGTATTTAAGAACATTCCTTTGACAATTTATTATATGGAGGCTTGTGTTTATGTTTAGTTTGTAGATAGTTCGTAAAGAATATCTCAAGGTGTTTGAACGGACGGACGGCTTGGAACCAGGCCCGGGCCCGACCCGGTCAAATGCGGTCCGAGCCGGCCCGGACCTGTTTAACGGACCGGCCGGTCCAGACACCCCCCCCCCCCCCCCCTCCGGGTTCGGGCTGGGTTGGGGGATCCGACCCGCAAGGTTGGTCCTGCTCGGACCGTTGGCTATCCGGTTCGGGCCGGGTCCAATTCGGACCGATCCGGTTCGGCCAATTTTTTTTTTTTCTGGAATATAACCATTGGGGGATATTTTTACCAAAATACCTCAGTTTTAGTAGCAAATTTTTGACCGTTTTAGGGATATTTTGTTCATTTTCTATAAATGACCAAAATATTCATTATAACAACTCTTTTTTAGGATATTTGGGGTCATTTTGTTCCAAAATATTTCTATAAATAGTCCACAATTCATGAAAAACAAACATAACACAATTTCTTCCTTCTTACAATTTTTTTTCCTCTCCTACAAAATTTAGAAACGATCATGTGTAAAGAGAGTATATACTATCATTGAAAATGAGCAATCACAACAGCAACTGGAAGATTAGTAACTTCAACCCGCAACCTCAACCGGCACTACAACTAGAGTTTGAAGCGAAAATTTGGCATCATTTTAGCGGAGTTTACAATGAGCACGATACGGAAAGAAAATCTTCGAATATAGTACTTGTTGAATGCTTGTATTGTAGAAAATGACTCAAATGGGACCATAACTGTGGTACAAGGAAGCTACGTATACATCTGAAAATATGTATGGATATTTAGTAATGTTGTATTTTCTTCAAAAAAATGTATCGATTTTAATATATTTTATTATTGTTATATAAGTCATAGGTATATTTAAACCTAATTGTAACTTATGTTTGAGTTTCAGTTTTCAGTCTCTCTATAAATTTTATTTGTAGTATTACAAATAAATTTTGAAGAGAGGCTGAGAAGTTGAAACACAAATATAGGTTGCATGACTTATGTAACAAAAATAATATATATTAAAAATTATCTTCAATAATTTTTTTCTTCTAGTTAAGTGTTAAGTGTGCTTTTTGTTAGACTAGTTAGTGTTGTTTACATTTAAAAATTTTAATTATCGAAAGAATAATTTTTTATTTAAATTTATATAACTAATAACAAATTATTTCAATTTATTAATATTTTAATTTTAATTTATACTTAAAGTTATATAAATATCGATATAAAGAAGTCAAATAAAATTTTCTTAACTTAATGTTTACATAAAGTTTTACATAAATTATAGAAAAAAACTTACTAACAAATAACTTATAAATTTTAAATTATACAAAAATAACTTAGTAACAAAAAATCTTTAAATTTTAAGTTAAATTTATTAATTTATATCAAATAACTTATATATATATATATAATATATATAATAATATAAATAAAGGAAAAAATAACTTTTTGGTACGTATTTTTAGTCTTATCTTTGACTCTGGCGTATATTTTTACGCATTTTTCTTCTCTTGATTGGCCATCCTGGTGTACTTTTGCATGTGCACGTTTGCTTGAGTTTCTCATTTTGGTGCACTCCTGGTGCGTTTGCTTCTTGGCGCACTTTTGTGCATTTTGTTTAGCTCGCACACTTTGACCGCATTCCCCTTGTGCACGGTTGGCTAGAGACCGACGCATTTTTTTGTTTTGTTGATTCGGTTGAGATTGTGATTGTATGGCTTGGATCGGTTAGGTGGGATTCAACGCTTCACAATCCAACATTTGTTATATATATTCTTCTCTTCGCCCCCCCCACCCATTTTCTTCCATTATTGTGTTCTTGTTCTCTTTTCATATTTGCTTCAGATGCAAGTACATCTTGCTTGAAATGAAGAAACATGGATCATGCATGGATTTATTTTTTCATTAGTCCTTTAATTTTATTAGCTTATATTGTTGGAACTGAGTTCCTCATGATCTTTAGTGCTTGTTGTTTTAGATTTTCATATCTAGGATCTTGTAGATCTGAGTTCTTGATTTATGGATCTTTTTGATATTTTGAGGGAATAATTTTTCAAAAATTAGTATTTTAAAAAATTACTTGGTTCATAGTGATGAGCATCATATATTATGTAGCTTTGCTTTTGGGCATTTGTGATTTGGAGTACTGTCATAGTCTCGAGCTTGAGCTCTGAGTGCATCAATGGTGGGTCGGTCGGAGAAGAAGAACAGTGACAAGAAGTACACAGAATGATTTGCATTATGGGCGCATGTTGAGTGTTACTCGTAGTCAATGGACGCATGTTGAGTGTGACTCGCATTTCATAACTAGTGCGTACTTTAAGAGTACTGTCAATTTCTTGCAAAAGTATGTCAAGGAGATGAATTCTTGAAAAAATTCTTCTTGGCGTACTTTTGGAAGACTTCAGCCATTAGCGCACAATTGATGTACTAACGAATGAACCAAGCAAAAGTGCGCCAGTCTACCTTTGAGCGCACTTTAGACCAACTTTCTATTGATTGACGCACTTTTAACCAAATTAACAGATCGGGGCACAATTGACACATTGTGCATTAACTACCAAAAGTGCGCCGCTCTTATACATATAACCCTTGGCGTACTTTTGATGGATTAATAACCTGGCGCACTTGTTATCTCTTGGCGCACTCTTGCTCAGTTTAGCCTCGATAAGCGAGCTCTGACTTTGGTGTGCCTTGATTTTTGAGTCCTCGACTGTCGTGCCATCGACTGTCGCGTCAGCCTTGGAACTTGTATTTTGTCTTTTAGTTATTGTCGTCTTTTAGCTCGCGCACTTTGCTGAATGCGTCGCTCCATTTTGCTGGCATACTTCAAAAAAAATGTGCCGAGTGTCTTGCTTGCGCACTTTTGTGAGAGTGCGTCGAGTTGTTTGTTTGTTGGCCTTGTGTGTCACAATTGTTTTGTTTGGCCTTGAGTGCCTAGACAGCCGTGGCTTGCGCACTTTTGGAGAAGTGCTCCAAGTCTGTCTGCCTAGCTTTATGCGCCTATCTTTCTTCTCTTGTAGAGTGCGCACTTTTGTGAGAGTGCGCCACTGTTTGTTTGTTGGTTGTTATGCGCCAACCATGTTTTGCCTAGCCCGTATATTTTTGCAAAGTATGCCAATGCTTAGTTCCCTAGCGATTGTGTGCCACTTGCCTGTTTTGTGATTTCTTGTTGCTTTGGACGTATTATTGAGTGATGTTAAGGACTATTGCCTTATTGATACTTGCATGAGATTCTTGGCCATAATGTACGACACCCAACATGGACTTGTTATATTGAGAGCCCTGTAGATGTGGCTCTGATTATGCTTGATGTTTCCTTTCTAACTTTATTCTTATGCGTTCGATAGGGTAAGGAGTGTAGTTCAACTCGGGTGAGGATCTGCAATCTCGGTCCTTATTTGGTTTAAGGATTGTAGATCTGATCTCGGGGGGTTCATGCAGCTCCCTTATCCGTTTCCTGCAGCATTTATTTATTTGTTATTATTCATTGGTGTGTGTGATAGCCTGACCATGATGAGTGTCACTCGAACATGGACTTGATAATTATATTGCATTTTGGGATCACCTTATTATACGTTGGATAGAATAAGAGGCGTAGTTCAACTCGGGTGACTCTGCAATCACGATCCTTGTTTGGTTTAAGGGTTGTGCATCTGATCTCGAGGGGATCTCGCACCACTCTTATCCTCATTTATTGATATAATAAAGTGACAAATTAATCATGACTCCTGACTTGATCAAAACATGATTCATCTGACCAACTGATAGGTTTGGTATCCTGACTTGGTTATTGTATTCGTGCTAATACACTTGTCCTGTTCAACTGTTTATAACGGCTATATTGTACACTGTATGTGGGACATTGGCCAACATGTACACTGAACGTGACATGATTTCTGCTTAGTGCATAATATTATATTCCTGAATTCTTGGTACATAAATGATAATGGAGCAGAACCATAGCGTGGCTAGGTTATTAATTGCTTGAATGTTGCATCTACATTAAATGGATTCGTATCAAATGTGCTCGTATCATATACGACATCATTAGGGGGAATGTTCCTGTGACCACGACAAGGAATTTCATATCATTGTAGGGTTAATTAGGTAACATAAAAGCTGATTAGAACATGTGGAGGGAACGACATCCTGAGATCGTGCGTGATGGACCGTCTCGTGATAATTTTCATGGTGTGAAAGGTTGGCCGCCACGGATATTGTATATCATCCACATGTAGTAGAGTACAATATTCAACTTTTTATATTTAAGACCGGGCCAACATTTTTTCTATAGGAATGTTGCAACAGTTACTGATTAATTAGCGCGGTGGCCCTACGAGGGACTAGTGCGGTCATGATTTTCTGCCTGTATAATATTGGCTCGGTTAGCCCTGCTCGACATGGCACGATATGAGAATTATTATTATTATTATTATTATTATTATTATTATTATTATTATTATTATTATTGGGATAACCCCAGACTCCACATAACAAACCGTAACATTGATTGGCCTTTCTAACTTGACTTGTTTATGATTGTAATTTTGCTAGTAGCTTAGGGACATGAACTATCATAGTGTGGGGTTCAACTTCTGTCCTTGTTTGGTTGGAGAGTTTGGTCATTATGCTATGATAGAATATGGACCGAACTATGACACAAAATCTTAGTTTGACCATAATCTCGGGACGTATCTTATCTTGGGTGGCATGGCATTTTCTGTCCTTATTTGGTGAAGGAGTGTCATGTTATCCCAAAAATGGGACACGCGTCAATGATTCTTGGTTCTTGCACTATATGCTTGATCTGATTTTATTTTTTCATTCGTGCTTCCTTGTGGTACTTGCTATTTGGGGTCTAATCTCACCGGTTTTGCATGGTCAGGTTTAAAGTCAGCACTTGAGGATCAAGCTTATCTCACCCTCACCGATGGCACGTACCAGAAGGATGGCTGCTGAGGGACACGAGTGGGTTCTTTTATTCACTGCTCATCTTTTGTAAACTATATTCTTTTGGGCGTTTAGCCAACAAACACCTGTTAGTCGGCAAATCAGGACACTAGTACTTTCTTACACGACTGTATATATATTCAGACTGCAGCTGACTCACTGTCATGTATACTTTGATCTTGCATCTGACAAATCATTACGTACCGCCAGATCTCGAAAGAACATTCTGATATGACGTTTGGGACGCCTTACTGCTTATTATGAAATATTCTATACTATTGCTACTTGTTTGAATGATTGAGACATAAAAGTTCTTGACTTTAGGAGAGTTGATTGTAGCATGCACCCCCTTGTCTCTGGACAACCTTAACACATTGCGGGTTGCTTCGGTATTCCACAATATGTGGTTGGTTGAGTCATTCTTCCGCTCTCCAGTATTCTGGATCTAGGATGTGACAGGCCGGACCGGGCCGGCCCATTACACAACTTGAAGAATATCAATGTAAAGTGTATGCATGCAGGGCCAGCCCTGAGGTAAGTCTGACAAGCCATTGGGCTTGGCCAACCCTTCTGGTTAGGGCAACCTCCCAAGTCCCTAAGTCCCCACATCTCCGTCAATAGAGCTTCCGCGGTCCACCCCAACACCTCTCTACCAGTTGAACTAGCAATCCATCATGCCCATATTTTGAATTTTCATTAAAAATGCCTTGAGTAGCTCAAGGAGAGGAGTTTGGAATCTGAGCTCCATGCCGCCGTCAGAACCAGAGACTTCGACGTTGCTGTCAATCCCCAACCCCACTCGTTATCAATTTTTGAATATCTTCTTTTGGAGTCAAGGGCAATGGACAACCAAATTTAGTTTCGCCTAAGGCATCCAAACCCCCGGGCCGGTCCTGTATGCAAGTTGTATCTGTGTTAATTGAACGTTGGGTTTTGTTAACATCTACCATAGGGACACATAATAATATCCTGATAAGTGTGCATTTTACATTAATATTTTTACCAACACATTTATCAATGCACTTTTCACTTAAAATGTGTATTGATAAGTGTAAAAGGTACATTGATAAATGTATTGATAAAAATATCAATATAAAATACACATTTATTAAGATGTTATCATGTGTCCTTGGGACATATGTTAACAAAACCCTTCAATGTTTGATGTGTCACAATATAGTCTATGCTTAGTCTGATTATTGAAACATAAAACTAGTTATTTTACAGATTTGGGTTTCAAATGGTTGCCAATAAATGGGAATCATGCGACATGTGTTGTAGCAATTACAACATTTTCAGTGTTTTGGAGTGTTACAAATACTGCAACTGGAGCAACAAATGTTGCAACCTTCCCAAAAATTTGCAGCTTTTATTCTCTAGCCAAAGCGACTGCAGTTCTTATTACAATGGCATTTGTTGTATGGATTCTCGTTTACCAGCAACATTGTTGTCTAAGGACCATCGTTGTTGACCATTAGTCAGCTTTTCTCAGACTCCATGGCTTTAAGTAGCCTCTGAGAATTTTGACAAAAAAAAAAAAAAAGATTCTAATGTTACTACGAATAATATGTTGAAATGATAGTTACTTTTTATTTGCTCAGGAATATGCTCTAATTAAGATATATTATTTGTTAAATATGTAGAGTGAAGTTTCGAATAAGTTACTAGTACTCTCTCTTGAAAGGATGAATCATACAAAATTACAGTTTAGCCTTCGGGAGGAGAAGAATATCATGTCGTTAGTTTTCTGAGGAAATTGTTAGCGGAATAATCATAATATTTCTCGAGAAATATGCACAACTGTTTTGAGAATTATCTTCTAATTAGTACATAATAGTTTTCCTTCAAGAAAGTGTTTTTCTGCTCCAAGTTCCTGGTGGGCAAAAGAAAATGTATTTGCGTACAAAGGAGATAAAATAAATGTAGGATGATCTTTTCTATTCGAGAACCAAATGCAATATTCAGAAATAATTGGAACAAAATGAGCAAATCAATCCCAAATGCCTTTGGTTTCCTATAATTAAATTGCTGCTGTACATTTTTTTTTCTTCAATATATGTAAATCAATACCGAACAAAAGTTCAACAGACTCATTCTAATCATTTTAGTTCTATACTGAATTATTAAAAGAAGTTAGTTAATCAATCCGACTATAAATTCTTTTCCCTTTCGTTATCATTTCGTTATTGTCAATCTTTGATTAAGCTATATCAATTTTTTTGTTTTTTTAGAGTTTGTCTCTGGTTTTAAAATCTAAATTCCGGCACTGCTATTGAGTTGAAGGAATTCTGCTGAAATCTCTCCAAAGTTGATGTAACGTCCATCTTGGAATCTGCAGAAAATGGGAAAGAAAGTATCTAATCAGTCTGACGAGTGCTTGGCAAAGGAAATCCAGAGTCTATTTGTAGGTTCCTTGCGACAAGTACAAAGATCTTCCATGTCGAGATTTGCTGGCCATGCATGCATGTAACACCACACCAAGAGGTGGTGGCCATGTTCAATTCTCAACTCAAATGACTGCCACTTTCAGCAATTAGCATATATAGCATGCCATGCCACAATCTCTATTGCTGCAATGATCTATAATGTATCCGATGCGATGTGATCGATGCATATTTATTTGATGTTTTCGGAGGGGTTATATGTCGGCTTCAACCAATATTTGCTCGTCTCACCGAACTCAACTGGCTCTTGTGGTCAGTGAGAAGAGGTATAGCCTTTTGGACTATGCGGAGGTCTCGAGATCAAATCGCGAAAAAAATGTTGGACAGTGAACTCAAATGACATACAACGCAGCGTGCACAAAGTCTCGTGCGTTTCGCCGGATATCTAAATTTGCTCGCCACGGAATAGGATTTGCCATCTTTGGATGTGTGGTTATTAGTAATGGCTGGCCTACTTGCAAAAGTCAAAAGAGAAAAAAAAAAAGAAGGGATATTTGACAGTTATATTGTGTCCGAGGCAAAAAATGGCTAAAATTTGGTGAGTAATTTTTTTTTTTTTTTTTTTTTTAATCCTATAATTTTGGATTAATATATTCATTGTGAAATTCGTTAGTTTGAATAAAGTCATAGTATTATAGTAATAGGAACTCACTTTGTCATGTAACTTCATTAAAACAAAATTTTAATAGTAATATGTTTGTTAATTGTCTACATTTATTAAAAATACAAGAAAATAGTAAGAAAAATATTTTAAAATATATATAAGAAAATAGCAAAGGAAATATCCTTCGCAATTTTCATGGAATAGGTCTTTCTGTATGTACATCATGTCGCTAAAAATAATCTCTTGTTGGAACATCGGTAAGTCGACGACCAGAGATAGATTTACGGTGCAAATATAGTGATAGAGTGGCGACGAAAATTTTCATCGCTAGATAGCAACGAAATTACAATTTAAGTAGCAACATAATTGTGACATACGTAACGTAACGACAGAAGTACGACATATAATAATGACGACCTAGCAATGATAGACGAAATGACGACATATAATAACGACGGAATTGTAACATAAGTAGCGAGAGAATAACTACGAAATTTTTCCTCACTAAATAGTTGCCTTAAGAATAAGATTAAGTTTTGTACATTTTTATTCAATGGTGGAATCTTTCGTTGCTATTCGTCACCACATGGATAAAATTATGCTTGTATTGTGTGAAAATATTGTAGTAGACAATATATTAAATAATAAATAATCGAATTCAATTGACTCTTGTGGTCAGTGAAAAGAGATATAACTTTTCTGACTAGACGGACGGTCTCGAGATTAAATCGCTGGGGAGATGTGGAACAGTGGACTCAAATGACATACAACACAATATGCACAAAATTTCGTATATGTCGTCGGACATCTCAAAAAACAAACAAACAAACAAACAAGTTATGATAGAAAATCGCACGAAAACAAAGTAACATCACACATAAAAATAGTACAGTACAAAATGATCGAAATTAAAGATTAAATATTAGTAATTACAATAAGATAAGTAAAATTTGTGAACGTAAGTACATAGGACAATACATAGTACACTGATAAAATATGAAAATCTAGCAGTAGGCGGTGGTTGGTACTATTGGCTGCGCGCAACCTCCGTGAAGAACACAATGAATATATATATATATATATATATATTTGGAAGAAGTAATTTTTATTGTTACTAAAATTTGAGTCAATATATTTTATGTAGGCGGCTTCACAATCCTACCATTTAACAGACACGATACATCAGCATCTATATTATGAACAATCTCAATAGGGGGAGTATTTTTCCATTCGAAAATCCTATTGTTGCGCTCCTTCCAAATGTGCCAAACCTCCACAACTAGTCCCACTCTTGCCTCTCGGAACCAATTTTTCTCCGCCTTTGAAGACTTTTAATCTCCTCTATCACCCCGGAGATGTCCTTTGTATTTATCATGTCTATGCGTAGTCTTCTCCATTGCATTTGCATTATATACCAAGCTATTTCACACCCCGAACCATGTTGGAATCGATGTGTACCTGAAGGATTTGTTCTCGATCGGAGTTGACGTCCCACTGTGTGCCCATCAAGTTGCCAGCATCCTCCTCCCATTATCACCGCCACCCTCTCATTTCTTCCGGCTAGTTCATATGACTGCAATCCCAACATGTCAACTACACTCCGATGGAGTAGCCATGGGTCGAACCACATGTCGGTTGTCTCCCCCGTTGTAATCCTCCTCGAGATGACATGTTTAATCCTGTGTCTTCCCCGCAATATTGTCTTGAACGTTATCGAATAATTATTATCTATCGACATTACCTAGAAGTTTGCTTGCTTCATGTATCTACTTTTTGCCAATATGATCCAGAGCGAGTCTCCTTCCAAGAACCTCCACGTCATTTTTAAAGCTGTAGTATCTTGAACCAAACGAAGGATCCGGAGACCCACGCCCCCCCCTCCTTTTTTGGCCACGCAATCGCATGGATACCACATCTCCATATGAATTAAGTCCGCACATAATTGCTCAATCTTATTAATTACAACTGCAGGTAACATAATCACTTGAAGCCAATACATCATAATAGCTGATATCACTGTCTTCACCAGCTCTATTCTTCCTCCAAACGATAATTTGCGTGCATGCCAACCTTCTATCCTACGTTGCACAAATTCTACTACACTGACATTTTGTAGCTTTAGCATAATTAATAGATAAAGGCAATCCCAGATATTTGATTGGTAGTGAACCCTTCTCAATCTGTAGCCTCCCTGCAATATGTACCTGATCAGGACAGTGTTTGTTGAAAAAATACTACTCTTATCTCTATTAAGCCTCAGCCCCGAACTACGTCCGAAGGTGTCCACGATCATGTTGATAGCATCAATACTCTTATGAGTTGGATTCACAAACCTAATAAATCATCTGCATAAATTAGGTGGAAAACTATTGGATCAATGTTGACGTATAATGGCTTTTTCTCTTTCCTGTGCACCGCAGTGTCCATCAAAGACGTGAAATACTCCATCACAATCATGAATAAGTATGGTGACAGTGGGTCACCCTGTCGTAGCCCCATGTTGTTTTTGAAGAACCCGTATACTGGCCTCGAATAAGTATTGAGAATGACGGGGTTGAGATGCACTCTCGAATTATGTCCACCCACCAGTCATCGAACCCTATTGCCAGCATCAATCTACAGACAAACTCACGGTAACCGTGTCATAGGCTTTTCGTAAGTCTAGTAGTCTAGTTTCATGCATGCTTTCCGACCTCCTTTCTTATGAATTCTCGGAGCATCTCATGCGCCAATAAATTATTTTCTGAAATGGATCTCCCCTTGATATATATATATATATATATATATATATATATATATATATATATATATATATATATATATATATATATATATATAGAGAGAGAGAGAGAGAGAGAGAGAGAGAATAAGGGAGGTGAGATGGCACCTCACTCCCAAAACAAGGGTGACGGTGATGTGGCACAATTCCAACCACACATTTCATAATTGGCAAATTGCACTTAACCCCCTTCCCTCGTTTGTGTGGTTGTGATTGTGCCACATCACCGCCACCCTTGTTTTGAGAGTGAGGTGCCACCTCACCTCCCTTATTCTCTCTCTCTATATATATATATATGTATATATATACTATTTTGTAATATTTTAAATATTAGTGCTCATATAACTTAAGATAATGATTTACTTAGCAAGTTTGATTCTCACTTATATCTTCTATATAAAAAATGCATGGGTCCAAAATCTAGTGGCCTTCTTTTAAAAACTTTTCAATTTCTTTTATATATATATATATACATATATATATATATACATATATATATATATATATATATTAGGAGGGCATTATTTTTATTTTTGTTCCGGGCACCAAAAAAACTATGGACATGCGATATATGTCACATAAAGGAGCGGATCTAGTAAAGATGTCCGGATTGGCTCCAGTTCACCCAAAACAAAAAATTATATATATATATATATATATATATATTTGATTTTTTTTTATATATATTAGCCTACTTCTAATCCATCCGAATTCGTTATAGTCTATCCTAATTTAAATTTCTGAATCCGTCCCTGTTCACATATGACCTTGGGATGAGAAAAGTAGTGCCAGAAGATGTAGCAAGAGACATCCTATCCGTAAGCTTTACGGTCATGAGGTACTAAAGGGTGCCTGCCATGCATGATCAACTTGACTTGTGTCGGGGTTTAGGAATATGATTCGACCGAGTAAATAAAGAGAGGTAACAATGCCTCAAACTTGACCCTGCAAAACTATAAGCTTTACCATCCTGAGGAGGTACCTAAAGGGGGCATTTGACCATGTGGTTAGAGAATCTTTTTGGAGAAATGGAAGGTCCTATTCAAACTTGGCTATGGTGCAACCTATGTTATAAGGACAGTACTGGGGTCCTATTCTTCTTCTTCTTCTTCTTCTTCTTCTTTTTTACTTCCAAGCCTATCAAATGCTAACTTGACAGAAGCTTGTTGGTGTTATAGCAGTAACCTAAGCTTTGCAAAGAACTATCAAATGAAATGCTGATTTGCAGTGTTGTCAGAACCGGACCAGGAACCGACGGTTGGACTGAATCTGATCGAAATTTGTCAAAAAATCGATCTGATCCGGCTTGAATCGAATTTTTTAAGAACTGATGGTTTTTTTTTTGAACCAGAATTTAATCAGTAACCGTTCAAACCGGTACACAATTGAACCGTCCAATTCTAATTTTTTTTTAAACTCAAAAAAAAAAATTATCAATTGAGATTTGGACCATTTGATTCTTGGTTTGGTTTTAAAAGATCTTATAGTTGTAAAAGTAAAACCAAACCAACCATACTTAGAACCAAAACAAACGAAACAAAGAAGTAAATGTGGATATCTTACAAGTCTAAGTCTAAAATCATATTGTTCTCATAAAAGGTCTATTTGAATCCAGGTTGAACCCGGTTGAACCTTGGTCTGATCTGTACTAAGGATTTTCTGTTCAATCACCGGTCCGGTTTTTAAAACATTGTTGATTTGTAAGCAGCTTCTCTCAGTGCTATGGTAGTAACTTAGTTTAACATGAACGATCAAGAATCAACTGGATGTTTAATCTCATATTATCAAAGACGGTAGTGTCTTGCCAACAGGTTCGGTCCGGGGAGTTGGATTGTCCTATCTGGAGTTAATTTTGGTTGTACCTTAATCTTTATTGTGGGCCAATCTTGGAGGGTTACCTGCGATCCCGATCTCTTGTGAGGTCACGCTGAGTCTGGGGAGTTGTCCAAATTTGAAGTCTTGTCAGATTAATCATGGCTGGTCCAGGGACTTGGGTTACCTTGGCCAAAATTAATTTTGATTGCCCTTAACCTCTATTGAACTATTATTGAAAAGATATAAATTTAAGTTGGGTTTGGACTGGATAGGTCCTAAAAAAACCAAATAGTTAGGGGTTGTCCTATAGATGAGGGTTGTCTAAGTCCAAAGTCTTGTTAGACTTACTCCTGGTCGGTCCTGGTCGAATTTACCTCTGGGTTGGCCCTTGTCAAATTTAGTCTACATGCGCCCAATTGCCTAGAGAATTTCTTTCCTCTAAGCTACATAGAGACTTATGTCACCAAGAACTTGTTCTTGACAAGAGGAAAGAGCTAACTCTGTTCTAACTTAACGAGGAATTTTCATTATAGATTTAAAGAGGCATGCATCACTGAAATTCATGCAGTAGCACTGCATAGATGTGGAAAACTTGAAATAACTAACAGAGACGAGAATAATATCATCAATTTTCATTCTGGAAAGTGATGCACCGAGTTTAAACCCTACTGTATATGAAACATCCCCTACTGATACAAGCAACTCTATCAATACATGATATTTTATCTTCAAATTTTATTTTATGGTTATTTAGTTTTAGGGTATTATATAATGTTCGAAATTTGTGTTTTGGTCTTCATATTGTCTAGAGGAGAGTTTGAGTCTCGTCTTGACAGTTGTCTTGGGATGGCCGTTGGATCTCGTTTAGGTCTCCATAATATCGAAGTTAATGTAGGGTCTCATATAATATACAAAATTTAGATTTAGGCCTCCATAATATCGAAGTTAATGTAGGATCTCATATAATATACAAAATTTAGATTTAGGTCTCCAATTTGAAAGGTTAGCTGGCTGACTCAACGGTACGAAACTCAAATCCTTTTCTGAACAACATAGAGACATAAATATAAATTTCGAATAGTATATGAGACCCTAAAACTAAATAATATTGTGCTTATTCCATTAAATTTGTGTTTGACTGATTTTTTTTCCTTCCTATTATTGCTGGTTGTATAATTTCAAATTCTCACATTTCACCTTCTAAATGCTTTGCTTACTCACTAAGCACTAACCAACAACAACTGCAAAGCTACAATTTAAGATCTCATACATTTTCTTTAATGCAAAGTTATGATTCATTTTCAAAGCAAACACACACACACATACATATATATATATATATATATATATATATATATATATATATATATATATTGTTCCACAAACATAATAAATAGAAAAATAATATTTCGTCCGCGATCTTGGACCGCAGTCTGTGACCGCGGACCACGTGTTAGCACTCCAAATCTTTTACTGAAAAAATATGGATCCACCGTCGTTTGGACAGTAAATAGAATGTTGACACGTTATCCGCGATCACGGACTGTGGATCCAACACCGCGGACAACATAGCATTGTCCTAATAAATATGTTTACTTGATCAAAGATCTAACCTCTCAACATGAAAAATAATTAGAACATCAAGAAGAAGAAGAAGAAAAAAATATGAAGACAAATTAACACCATATTAATTAGTAAGCATTAGTCTTCCCTCCATTACCATTAGATTCACAAGAGGGAAGAACGGAAAATAACACACTCAAAACTAGTAGGAGAGATGGAGACGAAACCGGTATCGTGTCGTATCGAATCGGTCTCACATTGCGGCGGACGAAGGCCCGTGGCCGCTGATCATCCCTGCCCACAGCCCTAGCGAGCCGTTCGAGTACCCGAACGCGTTGCCGCCACAGCCCTGGTCTGGCCACTCGAGCGACAGCATGCGGTTCCCCGGCTTCACGTCGACGCCCACATTTGCCTCCTCCTCCTCCTGCCCTCCTCCGAACGGCACCCCCAGCCTCTGGCAGGCCTCGTTGATCGAGTAGCCGCCGAGCGGATCACCACCGGCATTGTCGCCCCCCAGCCCGTTGCCGAAGCTGCAAGCGAAATGGCTGTCGAACATGAAGTTGAGGTTGGAAAGTTGGAGATCGGTCTGGTGGTGGTGCATTATGGACTGGATTTGGTCGGCAGCGGCGGCGAGGCTGGGTTTCTTGGAGGGGGCCGCGGGGCGCTTGTTCTTGCGGCAGCCTCCGCCCACGGGGACGTTGCGGAGGGAGCCGCCCTTGGTCCAGTAGCGGCGGCAGGTCTTGCAGAAGTAGCGCGGCTGGGAGAGGCTGTAGTTGTTGTAGTAGCAGAACTTGGTGTGGGTGGACTCGCACCGGGGGCACTTGAGGGCCACCTGGTCGTGCGGCGGCCGGAGGCGGCGCTCGACCGAAGGGCCCACCCCCGAGGGGCGCAGCCGCGGCATCAGCTCCCCGGTCGCCCCTTCGTCGGGGATGATGGCCTGGTTATGCATAGAAATTAGTGGCAGGCTCGTATAGAATTGTTTACGTTACGTTTTATGTTTATTATACAGACTTTTCTTATTCTTAAAATAGTTACATTTACATTTTCTATATTTTATATTTATTACACAGGTCCTTAAGATATAAGGAAATATCCGGCTCATGGGTATATGATTTGGAACAAAATTTGAAATATTTGTTTGCTGCAACCAAAAGATGCATGGATCTTCTTAATTTCTGAAATGAGATTGGATTGGAGGCAAAGTACAAAAGTGAATTGACATTATGACAGTGTACTAGAACATGTACTTACTTGTTCTAGAAATTTTCATTTACAATTGGAAAGTATACATAGATCAAAGATAGATCCTGTCATCATGATGGTATAATTATTGCCTTGATTCATGCGTGGTACACTTTGTTTCTTTTTTTCTCTTTTTTCTTTTGAGCTCTTAGCATGTTATTGCATGATTACGCAAATTAGTTTACACAAACCGAGAGAGGAGAGACCACCTTATGATTCATATTCTACAACAAACTTGCTCTCCTTCTCTTTATATTTCAATATACAAAATATAACCTTAAGTGAAAATAATTGGTTGCTACCTAGAATCACTTATATTTCAATATATGTGCTTCCGATATTGCCATCTTCAAGTTTAAAGCTACAAACAAGTACTAGGGATCGTTCCAAGTGTATTTGAAATTTAAAATAAAAACAATTAATTCAGGGATCACAAGCTCTTGCGCATATATGTGTGCATATCTTCGTTAATTATATATGTAGGCATATATATGGTCCTCTTAAAGAGAAAGAAACTACATGAAATGGACCAAGATTATGGTGGGTTATGATTAATAAAACAAATAAAGATGGAAGCTTAATTACCTTGAGCCAGTCAGAAGTACCACTTTCCTTGCAGAATTGAATGGGAGAGGCCATATTGATCATCAACAAGTGTTGATCAGTACTACTTAAATATATTACTGTAAATAGTATGAGAATGGTCACTAGTACGTAATAAGCAACTCAACTCTAACTCAATACGTAATAAGCAACTCAACTCTAACTCAATATAGAGCCATGAAGTGGAGGAAGGAGGAGGGAGGAGGAGGCTATGGTGGTGGTAGTTTGTTGGGTTGAAGGAGCATATGTGAATATGAAGGGAGAAAAAGGTGGCGGAGGGAGCAGCAAGAGATGGGGTGGGGGCTACTGCAGGCTGCGGTCTCTAGTCTACACTGACCACTGGGTGGGTGGGCCCACGCTGTCGGGGTGGATCCCACTCTCTCCCCCACCCACTGGCTGTACGTCGGCTGTAGAAGAAGGCTTCCTTAGTGAGAAAGCTGCAGCACGCTAGACTAGGGATTCTCCAATCTTGTCTTTAAAGGATTTTGCAATAAGCTTCTACTAATTACTGTAAATTACACTACTACACCAGATCTCTCTCTCTCTCTCTCTCTCTCTCTCTCTCTCTCCTTGTTGCGTTTGTGAAAATTAATAATGACCAAACCAAGACATAATTGTTACGTCACGAACTGTTGGGATTATTGTCTTTGCAATTTGGGGGTTTATTCGGTCAAAAATAATATTTGGATCGATCCGACCGTGCACCCGTTGTACAAGTGCAGCGGAGCACGACGGTGTTCGTCGGAGCGAGCCAAATTCAACCGTCTTCTTCCTTCTCCTCCTCCTCCTCCTCCTCCTCATAGGACGATAACGTCCATTGTCTAATGGATAGGACAGAGGTCTTCTAAACCTTTGGTATAGGTTCAAATTCTATTGGACGTAATTTTTTTCATATTTTTTTTAATGCGATGCCCTCCCCCCCTCTTCAGGGCCGGCCCTGAGCTCATGGGACGTCGAGACGAACTTTTAAAATGGGACCCCCATATATAATGTAAAAAAGTTTAAATAATGTAAAATAAAAAAAAATATCACCACCAAGATATGAACTAAAAACCTCTTGTATGCACAGCCTAACATAATAACCACAACACTACAATTATTTTGTGTTAGAAAAAGGGCCATGGTACATACTAGGTATATTTTAGAAACAAAATTATTTATATATTTATGTTTAAACTGATTTGTTTAGGTCTTCCTGGTCCATGGGGGGTTGCCTTGGCTGCTCTGGGCCAGGGCCGACCCTGCCCTGCTGCTCTACCGTCCTCTGTTGAAACGGCGTTGTTGTCGCCTCTCCTCCTCCTCCGTCAAACCCCCCCCCTTCCATCCCCCCTCCCCTACCGCTGCGCCCTCCCCCCGAACAGCGGGTGCACGGCCGGAGCGAGCCAAGTAGCAGAGTCGTTATTCGGTTTGGTCCCTAAGGACGTCTGTTCTACCTTTCCGATTTTGATACAAATTTTTAAGTATGTATTTTTTAATATTTGAGTTTTTATTTGAGTCATTTGTATTTACATCTTTATTCCCTAATTTAAACTCTATTACCCCATCTCCATTTTAAAATTAATTAGTACTACAACTCATTTTTCAAAAGTTAGATAACTTTTTTGGGGGTAACTACAATTACAAATAACTCATTATAAAAAAAATGGGACGTAGCACTAATTAAAATAAAAATGGAAGGGTAATATAGTTTGCATTAGAAAATGGGAGGTAAATACAAATAACTTCTTTTTATTTACTGAGTGTCCTGGTACTGGACTCATGGCCAAGGCCGGCCCTGGGATAAGTCGGACAAGCCAACGGACTTGGGCAACCCCCCTGGTTTGGGCAACCCCCTCGACTCCTCTCTGCCAATAGAGCCTCCCAGATATGGCTGGCTCCAAGGGAAGGCAGGCTAGCCAGCCTGTCACGTCCCAGTATAGAATACGGAGACGGACATGGCCAGCTCCCCCATACAAGGTATAGAACTTCATATGGTGGTCACAACTGTAGAAAGACAAGGGGTGCATGCTACAATCAAGTCTCCTAGGGTCTCAGAACAACAATGTCTCAATAATTCAAGCAAGTAACGGCAACATAGAACATGTGAGATAAAGCCATAAGGCACTACTAGAATAAGTCAAATTAGTGACGTCTGAAAACGTCGCTAAATGACATAAAAACATCGCTAAAAAGTTTTACCGACGTAATTAACGATATTTCAGTAACGTCGCATTTTAGCTAGTCGCTGATGTAGAAGCATAAAAAATTATGCAGGTCTCATAGAGGTCATGCCCTCTCAAAAAAGCACCCAAGCCGTAGAGAAGCCACATGCGACATGGTCAACCAAAGATCTAGAAGCCGCATAGTAAACTCTATGCGGCCTGAATGACCACAGGGCAAGGAGGTCGCATAAAATCTCTCTAACACACCATTCGATGACTGTCAGACTCTGACACATCACTCGTCACACTGAGACGCTTCAAGATTCGTGAAGACGATGGCTCAGAAAAAGACAAAGGATCACATCGACTCATTGATGGCCACGAAAAATATGCGATGCCATGTGCCCATTCATATGTTGCCACATGCATGCGACCTCGTCATCATGCGGCCAGAGTGTCCATCCGACCAAGGCCAGACGAGAGCTTACATGCGGCTATACACCCATGTGGCCTCGTCATCATGCAGCCAGAGTGTCCAAATGACCAAGGCCAAACGAGAGCACGTATGCAGCCACGACGATATGTGACTAAGATGTTATGCGACTCTCGACTTGCAGGATCTTTCTGTTACAACCGAAGATGATTTCTCGCACAATCAGTGCTGACTACGTGTCCAGCTGACCAAGTCACGCACGCAACAACCACGAGATCTCTTCAACAACATATCGTAACCAAGACCACGTGGCAGCCTATCTGTGGCATGCGACTACAGTTACAACCGTATTCTGTTGAAGGAATCATATGCGGCCACCAAATAGAGACATATGCAGCACCTATAGCCTGTTAGCAGGATGGCTATAAATAGCAAGGGTAGCATACCCTACACCTCGGCCAGCTACGTACGTGCACACAAGTTCAAGAGAGAGAAAAGAAGAGAATAGAGCATCCCCATTCCCTCATCAGACCGTCAACGGAGTAAAAGAGACGCTGTCACGCTCAAGCTCCATCGTCACTACCTAGATCAAAAATATTGTACTTAGATTTTCTGCTTATGATCTCTTTATACTTCTTTATCTGTTATTTCAATGTTCAAAACTTGGCGGACTGTTGACAGGGAAAATGTTACAAAACATCGCTATAACGACATTTACTAGTGACGTTTAGGCGTCACTATTTTTTTCACATTAGTGACGTTTAGCGACCTATAGTCGCTAAATCAGCGACGTGTCATTTGTCGCTAAATGTCGCTAATTTTTTCTATTTAGCGACGTCACTACCAAAATATTACATATTAGCGACGTCAAAAAATGTTGCTAATAGGTAAAAAAATGTCTCTAAAATATATTAGCGACGTAATTAGCGACGTTTTGGTGTTGTCGCATAATCCATGGTCGCTGACAAAAAAATTGTCGTGCTTCGTGGCTATAGCGACGTATATTTGTGACGCATACACGTCATCGAAATAACGATGTTCAGCTACGTGACATCGGTATATCAACGACGTTGTATATTGTCGCATAACGTCGCCAAATTAGCAACATTATCGTCGACGTTTTGGAACACCAATGTTGACCTAGCAGAAATTGTCATGTCAGCTTTTTAGCGACGTGTAGCGACGTGTAACGATATTTTGACATAGATTAGCGACGTCCCTGATACCAGTTAGCGACGTTTTAACACAATTTAGCGACGCACTGTCACGTCGGTAAACGTCGATAAAAATTGCAAAATGTCGCAAAATTTTAAACAAATCAGAAAAAAGCATGCAATTTCTAAAATTACTTTTCAACAAAAGTATGCCTACAGTTATAAAATTACAGTTTATAAAAATAGACCCGGAGCAACCCTCCGTTGTTAATCGACCCCTTTGGTGGAACACTCAACACCGGTACATACACAAACATGTCAAGAATATCAAAACACGTAGGAATGTCCCAACAAATAAATATATGAATCTAAAATAATGTCACATCCGTCTCATCCAAATAATGTAGTAAAAAGTATGAAATAAGTACATCAAAGACCCAAGAATGGGCCAATACACACCAACATACTAAAAAAGTCCCAATAAGAACTATTGCGGATCAGGAAGAGGAGGAGGAACACTGTCGCACATCTGGGATAAGAGGAAGCCATACTGCTTCGGAGAAAGCATCACTGGTCCCGATAGATGAGGCAATAGAATCGATGGAGTCGGTGTCTGTGTCGATTCTGGCGAACTAGGAGGACGTATCTGCTCCAATGGTAGCAATCGAGCATTGTATGAATCCATGGCAGATACCATCCTCGAAGTGTTCATCTCCACAGTCCGACTCAACAAATCCTGCATCGCATGTATTCTTGCAAGTTAGTCGCTCATGACCATATGTGACCCCTCCAACTCTGTATGTCTGTGCTCCATAGACGTGGCCAGAGTCGTCAAGCTGCGCTTTGTCGTTTGGATTATAGTCCTGAGCTCTATAAGACTGTGCCCTATCGTCTGGCTCAGAGTCCTAATCTCCAATAGGCTATGCTCGAGCGCATCAAAACGTAAGGTGATTGTTGCATCATTGGTCTGCGGCTGAGATTGGGGCTGCTCTATAATCCTCCGTAGCAACTCGTCACAGAGGTCAGCAATCTGATGGTCAACGCTCTCCTGGGCTCGTGCTGACGCCCGCGAAGGCTACGAGGAATGCACACTTCCAGAGGGGGCCCTGGATGACTGCGTCGCAACAAAGGTGTCATAGGATCCTGTACAGTAGTACGTATCCCTTTGAAGACCACCAACTACGGTTATCCAGAGATCGTCCGCCGACAGAGCTGTAGAGGGCTTCGTGGAAGTATCTTGGTACCCATACCTTGCACTTTGGACACATATCCATACTTAACATTCTTTTGAACCCAATTCCTAGCATCTAACTATCCATATTTATGATACCCACACTTGGACACACACACCTACAACACACACTTAATACACTAGCACTCACTTACAAAAACCTCACCCACAACTCACTACTAATACACTACCCTTAATGTATCACATGATACGCATACATCTCACTCACCCTGCTATACACTTATTATGTGCATTGCTTGCTGCCACTATTCTACTGCATTTGAAGTGATAGCAATCCTGAAATCTGTAGTATCACTCAGTGCAGTACCTGTACTTCATATTGTTGTTACACACTCTACTGCAGCATCCTCCTGCAGCGCACTAAAGATGTTATTGCCAAGGCTCCTGCAGCAATGTAGTTGCTCAACTGTGCACAACACAGACCTTAACTCATCCCTTACAGCATGAATACAAACTGAGCTCTCCACCCTCCAAGTTACTGCACTACATGCCTGCAATGAAACCCCAAAATAGGACACAGTTGCAGCACCCTCTGCAGCTCTGGAACCAAGCACCAGCACAACTGCAAGCTCTTAAAATCTGCAGGATACTGCCACTTGCAGCTGCAGAGTGCAACAAAACATTTGATGCCTCTGTTGGGAAAATACCTAATGCTTCCATCATACAACATGTACAGCTGTTGTGGGATCCTTTCTCAAAATCCTTCATACACACTCATGAACACACAACTAAGTGCACACTCTTAAACCCAATAGACTCTCTCTCACACACACAATACTCTAGCACCAACACTACACACACAAACTCTACACACTAACACTAGCATACACAATATCAATATGCCAATTGATACACAACTTCTTGGTACCAAATATTATAACCAAAACTACCATAATACTCTTATGATTCTCATTCCCGTGTCGTGTCAGTGATATGTCGTGTCTGTGTCGTGTCCTCTATCAAATGTCATGTTCGTATCTGTGTGTGTGTGTGAGAGAGAGAGAAAGTTAGGGTTAGGGTTTACCTAAAGGAGGAGGAGAAGCCCGAGGTCATCGGAGGGGAGGAGACGCACAAGGGGAGCAGCCACGTCGAAGGAGAGGAGCCACGAGGGAGGGGGGACTTCGCCGGAGGGAGGAGGACGCCCAAGGGGGGGGCTAAGACGGAGGGGGGCTTTTGAAATTTTCGGTAAGAGTTTGAGAGAATGGAAAAAATAAAATCATGAACCCTATATAAAATAATTTAGCGACGTCTAAAATAGACGTCGCTAATATATTAATATACTGTGCCTTGAATATAAAACATTGCTATAATTAAAATATTAGCGACGTTTAGCGGCGCTTCAGCGATATCGTTTTACATTTTACTAAAATATGTCGCTGAACGACGCCAAACGTCACTATTAGCGACTACCTGCGATATTTTATATTAGCGTTGCTAAATTACAAAAAAATAGTGACATTTTATAATAACATATCTTGGCGCACTTTCTAAGGAATTTGTGAAACACACAAGTGCACTCACTGAAACTTCGCTTATGCGACAAGGGTTCCTTGCTTACTTTTGTATACATTCTCAGGCTAACTTGCATTCTCTGACTTGTTGTTCTCAGGCTCCAAGAGCAATCCAATCCAAGAAAATAAGACCATTAATGAGACAAGTTCTAAGTATTACCCAAAATAAAACCGATCAAATGATAAAACAAGTCATACTAAAAATCAAAGCAAGATCCAAGGTTGTTCCTTTGGTTGGCAAGATGTAATTGCCTACGGTCAAGTTCTAGCATAATAACAATACTACCAAGGTCACCCACAGCCAAGGCCAAGTCGGCAGCTTCTCTTTGCTGGAAAAATAAAGAAGGAAAGAGAAATGAAAGGGGAAAAAAATGGAGGAAATAGAAAGGGATTGCTTATATAGCCAAGGGATAGATTGTAGTCCATTGGATCATAATCCATGCCTCTCACCAGGGTTCATCACAGCTACCCACCAAGAAAATCAAGGGACCAATGGTACAAAGCATTCAACTAAGCAAAACTTATAAAAACAACCTAAACAATGCAAGAATGGCATAAAACAAGATATAAAAACTAAAATAATAAGCAAGTTATACATGTATAATATGCGTATAATGGGTACGAATACTAGAATAGTGAGATGAGTCTCACAAGCATGAAGGATCTCGCTGATACGAAGACGGCGTCGGCTCAACCTCTGCCATCTGCTCATTGTCTCTATGGTTCCGTTAGCAGGAGGAACGCTGGATGAGGGAGTAGTCTCAGGCCTGGAACTACTTATAGTATTCCGTTCCTTGTTGGTTCTATGTACAAGAGATATCGCTTTATTGGCTCGAGAGATAGTCTTCTCAAAGAGTTCTCCGATCGAAACACAAGATGATTGATCTAGTGAGTGGAAAGAACTTTATTCTCTGATTCTTGTATGCCTTAATAATGAATCTGAGTTTTTGTAATGCTTATCTATTGATAGATCCTGACTCTGCATGCTCACTTAGAGAATTATATATGCTTCAAGAATAATTGTATGCATTCTTAATAAGAGAACTTATATGCTTTCCTAGAAGATATAGATCCATTGCCATGCTAAGTATAGAAATAAATATTGCATGCTAGTTACACCGACACCACAATCGAACGAACCATTGCCATGCTAATAAGAAGAGTAAATGACCGATTGATCATGTCTTCATATAGAATGCTAAAAGTATAATAGAATTGCATCCTTAGTTAAAAATAGAAAGATAGAACTGATTCCATGCTTGCTTTAATAAGATAACTGTTTGAACATGTCTCATTGATCGCACTGCAAAAGATAGAACTGTTTGAATAACTTGTACTGTGTGCTATTAAACCTATCGATCGATTTATAAACCCCCTCGACCAAATTTAGGCCTACTTAGCTTAGGTGAAAAGATTAGGGTTAATTTGGAGCCAATTAGAATTAATATACAGTATTTTATATTTGTTGTACAATATTTATATCACTTAGTATACCTTACAGTTGCTTCGATATTTAGGGCACTACACTAGTGATTATCTGCAAACAAATTCCATACACTTTTCCTAGACATGCCAGCCTACTATTTTGACCCGTGTGTAACTCACAAATACTCCATCTTGTGCTTCATTTTAGTCGCACAATAATCGTTACAAATGTCCATGTTTAAATCCAATTAAATTCAACTTTGCATTCCTTGTGCGTCCCAATCGAAATTGGAGACACAATCTTGACCTGTTTTGTACAACCCAATTTATGATAATATTCTATTCTGAGTCCTCTATGTCCATGACACTTGTGTTCCACCTAATTTTAGCCCCAGCTACTTCCAATTAATTCAAGAACATCATTTGCATTAATTTTTAATTAATATAATCAAATTTCCAACTTTGTGCAATTTTCTAATTGTTGGACACTTTTATGCAAAAGTGCATTAAGGTGTCCACCCCGTTGGACGTAATACGTGAAAAAACATATTTCTCCTTCATGTATATTTTTCCATAATTTTTGGGAGGGTTTAATTCAACATCAACCTCCTCGAACCATGGCCCTCCAATTTTGAACCAAATGCAATCCTAGTCCTTCATTTTAAATCCATTGAACCATAGCCCTTGAAATACCTACATGAGAACCCTTTTTCCAAATGTTGACCAAGTCAAACTAATCTAGGTCAACCCAAGGCATTGTACATATATAAATATCCTTTACTTTTTCCTTTTTCTCTTGTTCTCAAATCCAAACCTAAACCTAGTCGATTCTCCCCCCTACTGTTCATCTCTTTCCTTCCTCCGCCGATTACATCCATCACCGCCGACCGGAGCCAGCCTCCACCGGAGCAGCGAGTCCGGCCACCCCCTTCTCCTCCGGATCCGCCATCGTCGTCACCAACAGCACCTCCACCATCCTCGATCTCTCCCGCCATCATCCTCACCACCGCTGCTCTCCACCCGCGACCATTCCCTCACCGCCTCTACGAGCTCCGACCGCCTCCTTCCTCCACTTTCCCCCACTGCCAGCCCGTCGACCCCGACCGCCTCCTTAACTTTCCCCAATGCCAGCCCGTCGACCTCGGCCGTCTCCACCATCTCCGCCCCCGACTCTAGCCACCGCCGCCGCAGTCCTGCCCCCAGGCGGCAGAGCCATCACCGCCGCAAGCCGCTGCTGCTGTTGCTGCTCTAACTGCTGCTGTAGCCGCTGCCGCTGCCACAGCGCCGCCGGCGACCACCGGAGAGCCCCGACGCCGGCGAACCACCCTCACCCCCGGCCGGGCCACCGCCACCAGCAGGCCACCACCGTCGCGGCGATTGAGAACGTTGCTGCTGCTACTGTTCTTCTTCTTCTTCTTCTTCAATTCGCGGAACCGAGCCTCGACCAACCCACTTTACGGCGCGACCACGCCTCCGTCCCTCCATCGTTTTACGATCCCCCTCCGCAGGTGTATTCATTACATGACCCTCATGCTACGTGTCTAATTAGAATAATTTAATTTGATTTATATTGTTTATTAATTAAGATCCAAAATTGAAGAAAAATAGTTTTTAAAATATTAAAATTCTCCGGTACGGAGTGGGTCCCGTCAATCCGGACATCCATGTCACGTACCGATTTTATCGAAAGGTGCACACTGTCAATACGGACGTGTGGGATTTTGCAAAAGTTAATTTGGATGTGCGTGCACACCGGAATCAATGCGTATCCGTCGATAACACCCTGTATCGGCTCTATTCTGGAACTCGTTGTAACTTCGTGTGTGCTTGTCATTTCAAAACGAAACTTGTGCCATCGGACTCGTAGTGATACGCTGGTCCTGTGACCCAAGTTTGGTTCGATTCTGAGAACGTTGACAAAATCCCGTATCGTGGGCCCCGTGGCTCCACTTGACGGGCAATTTTGTGATCGTCTCATCGAAATCCAGTTTTGGACATTCTATTGGGTTCGTATTGTCATTCTGCACTTGTTTACAACAAGTTTGACAAATTTGGAGAACCTTGTCTCAGGCACGTTTTTCGGTCAAGACGGGCCCACTTGTGGACCCCGTGTTGACCAGAAACTGCATTTTTGCCCCTATGTCCAAATTGGACGTATATATATATGTTTTTTTTAGTATCTCACTTATTTCGGGACTGTTGGTGATATTTGTGACAGCATTCGGGGATATCAGCTCCAGTTTTTATTGTTGTACTGCTACTTCCATGGCTAGTCGTGTTCGCATCTTCGCCTGGCTTCCAGGCAAGTATATCTTGCCTTATTGTACTGTTTAAATTCAGTTATTTTTAGTTACATATTTTATTATTTTAATATTATTTGACTGTTCGCGTTCGAGAAAGACTCGGGTGCAGTCAACGAAGGCATTGACGTTAGGACTTGTGTCTGACCTAGTGTCTAATGGACCCACCTAAAGTTGTGGAGTTATTAATATGACTCCCCATGCCTTGACACGTATCATTGCACGTCACAGAGTGAGTTCATGTAGGGACGCGTGCTACATGCTTGACTGGCCATCGGTATGAGCAGCACGTGTGTCGGTATTTAGCTAGTTGTATATTTTCTTGGTGACTTGCATTATAGTACGAGATGTCCACGTCGTATTCATGGAATATACATTGGTATTGGACGGGGAGGATAACTAGTAGGCGTATGGGACACCCACCTCCTTTATACAGATACTGCGTTCTTCGGAGCGATACGAATGTATATATTATATTGCAGATATCGCGTTCTTTAGAGTGTTGGATGTTACTTGTGGTTTTTGCAGATACCACACTCTAAAGAACGTTGGACGTTATACTATTACAGATACCACGCTCCTCAGAGCTGGACGTTATTATATTGCAGAGCGCCCTTGTTATGGGGGCATATGTGGCATATACTAGCCAGTCACGACGGTTGGTGAATTACGTCAGCATATGTCTAGCCTACACTTTCCATACGCACTAAGTTGTTCTCAAATTATATTTCACTTAGCTGGCTAGTTCACCCTTGAGTTTTCACAGTATTTACTTTATGGCATGTATTTTTGTATCTTGTTATGTCCCTCTAAGGGCCTGGTTCCCTTCCAGGTTATTTGTACAGTTGCAGGATGTTTGATATATATTGGAGTGTGGACATCATTGCAGGTATCTTTACTTTTCCAGCTATTACAGTCATGTACTACTTTCTATTTTTATTCTGCTTTTATAGCCTAGTGTTTATAAACCTGTGTTATTCTTTTGGTCTATTCGAACGAATGTATTATTGGGCTGCAGACTGATGATGCGTATCGTTCTTTCTTGAGATTATTTACCATGGATTGAGATTTAGTTTACTAGTTGCATGTTTGAATTAGATTATTAATCGGATCACTTGACCATGGACAGCGTAAGTGCGCTTCGTCGGGTCCATTAAATTGGAAAGCCCTACGGTGTCGTACCAGCTGGCCATTGCCACGTTTCTGGTCCCACGTATTTTGGGACTAGGGCGTGACATAGTTTTAGTGGTGGCACATGCAGGTCAGAGCATATCATTTCGGTTACGTTACTGTACCGAACGAGCCTGCAACTTAGGATTAATATGAATAAGATCTCAATCCATAACCGATTTTAAAACTCCTCTTGTATTCGATTGTCGCCCTTGGACTTCATTATTGTATTCGTTCATTTACCGCCGACATCATTATTATTGTTTCTCATCTTCCTTATTTCGGGAAGATGAATGCTCGCGTACGGTAATTTCCTCCAGGAGCAGATCCTCGTTAAGACAAAGAAGGCATAATTGATAGGGTGTTTGAGTAGATGGTTAACCATGGTAGAGAAGGTTGATAAGTTCTTCCTTATTGCTACAGCTAGTATAGACTGTTGGCGTAAGATTTAGACATAAAAGTAGAGACTTAAAACTAAACCCTACTCTTACTTAAGGTAGCCATGACATGTCAGTATTAGAAGCTAGAAGGGTTGTTTTATTCTAAGGTGCTAGAATAAATTAGGAGAAACATAGCTAGATGCTACGAATTAATTATAGTCTTAGGGTAGTGATACAAGGAACGACATTATAAACTTGACCAGACAGAATGTTGGACTCACATCTAGAAGAAGATCATCAGATACTAATGAAAATAGAGTATGAAATAGCACTTTAGGTAGCAAACCATAGTGGTTAACCCCTAGTTACATTATGACTTACAGTATCAGACCTAGAAAAATTCTCCACCCTTTAGATAATGTTGACTAAGCTAAAACAGATAGGTAGATTGCTAGACGTAGATAGCTAGAACCAATATTAGAATGAAGAGATAGCTTGAGTACTACATGTAGCTTTCAAATTAGATTAGATGTACTTGACTTATTTGGGTTGTCAGTGACTATTAGTCACGTATTTTCACTTTTGATAATTCGATTATTTAAACTAGTATCTGGAATAGAACAATTGGATTGAAGGTGAGAGTATCGACAGATGTTAGCCTTGAGTTGGATATCGTGAACTACCTATAATGAACGACCAATTATAAACCAGATGGTACCCATATAGTTTGGATGAAGGGTACGCATGGAGTAAACTAGGAGAAACCTCAGGTTCGAGGTAAAAGGGTAGAGTGGCAACGATATGAGATTCGTGACAAGTACCTGACCTTGAGTTCTTTTAAAATTTAGAGAAGTACCTAAATAGGAGACAAAGGACGTTTGCTCGAGATGATGATCGACTTTGAGATTGAGCTACAGTACCATCCGAGAAAAGCCAATGTAGTAGCTGATGCATTGAGCAAGAGACCTATGGCATTCTTTTGATTACCAGCAACACCAGTTGAAAGATCTAGAGCAGTTAGATATAGAGGTCATTATTGTCCAGAACAGATGGCCAGTTGTCAAGTTAGCAGGTGCAATCGACATTGGTTGATAAGATCAAGACTGCCTTGCCAACAAATGCCAGATTCCAGAGGCTTTGACAGAGGACAGAGGCCGGGATATAGACAGGATTACGCATACACGAGGATGGACTTTGAGATATGGAGATCATTTCTATGTTATGAACGAAGAACTTCGTCAGGAGCTAATATCGGAGGTGCACAGTTCAGTATGCTCTATTCATCCAGGAGGCACAAGATGTAAAGAGATCTTAATGTAGTACTAATGGTAGCATAGAATGAAGAGGGAGATAGCCGCTTTATGGCAAAGTGTCTGGTGTGTCAGAAGGTCAAGACTGTGCATCATAGGCCTGTATGTTTACTTTAATCCACTCCCGATACCTGAGTAAACATGGGAGCACATCACTATGGACTACGTTACGGGCTTCCCGAGGAGTTCCAGTGATCGCAATGTGGTATGGGAAATCGTGGATCGACCTACGAAGTCCGCTCACTCTTTACCTTTCAGAGTTCGACAATCTATAGAGATCTTAACATATATGTATATGAGGGAGATCGTGCGACCGCATGGATGCCAGTAGGTATAGCGTCTAACAGGGATACGAGGTTCATATCTTACCTTTGACGGAGCTTAGAGTTGAAAACAAGATCAACGTACTAGAAGGATATAAAGGTGTATAGGAAACAAAGGATAAGAAAAATATATATATTTGAGTCACGTAACCCAAGGAAATTTTTTTTTAGACTGGAGGGATAATACTTATAGTATTGTAATGCTTTTGGAGTTTCAAGGATTTAGCACAGGTAGAAATTTGCCGATCAGTCTTGAAGTGCTACGAATTTCAAGGAACAAGATACAGGTTTAGGTCACACACCGACTCATTAGTCAATCGGTAGATGATTACCACTAGACTCTTAGATTATATATTGACACGTGAGTATGGAGTATGAAAGGAAGATAAAAGTCTGACATGAATGGTAGCTGAATATTGTGGATTACACATGAACTGCATAGGAATAGAGATTTAGACTTTCGACTAATAGGACATGAGCTTGCTGAACCAAATACTTAGTAGTAGGTGGTGTCATTAGGACCTCTATCTAATTTGCCCTAACCGATAAATTTTAGGGTTGGTATTCTTATTGGTTACCTTTTGTTCTAGGGTACTTAGCTAGGGTACTTAGAATAACTGAATAGATATTTATTATATAATTTCTAACATTCTTAGTACTATGTAATGAGTAGAGGCTTATGTTGTGTCTCGTTACATATACTTCCCCCAGGAATTGTTTGAGTTGAACTTCTAGGCTAGGTATGACTGACTAGCTAGATTAGACTTGTTGCTGCTAAAGGCAATTGTAAGAAGTTAAGTCACCTGATTCCATTGTGGATACTATAGGATGATGACGTTATACCTAGGAAGGAATGTTGAGATATTAACCGTCCTAGTTGTAGACGAAGGTTAGGACATTGTTTGAGGTACGGATCAAACCAACATCAGGCTCAGGAGCGTTCCCAGTGTGCCAATAGAGCCCAACAGATAGTGCAAAGGCCAACTCCACCGGTTCTAAGTATGCCCGTAGCATTGCTTGATAATTTACAGTTTTTACCATATGTATGTTTTAATTTCGAGGACGAAATTCTTATAAATTGGGTAGATTATAAACTCCCTCGACCAAATTTAGGACTACTTAGCTTAGATGGAAAGATTATGGTTAATTTGGAGTCAATTAGAATTAATATACAGTATTTTATATTTGTTGTGCAATATTTATATCACTTAGTGTATCTTACGGTGGCTTTGATATTTAGGGCACTACAATAGTGATTATATGCAAACAAATTTCATACACTTTTCCTAGACATGCCAGCCTACTATTCTGACCCATGTGTAACTCACAAATACTCCATCTTGTGCTTTATTTTAGTCGCACAATAATTGTTATAAATGTCCATGTTTAAATCCAATTAAATTTAACTTTGCATTCCTTGTGCGTACCAATCGAAATTGGAGACACAATGTTGACCTGTTATGTACAACCCAATTTATGATAATATTCTATTTTGAGTCCTCTATGTCCATGATACTTGTGTCCCACCTAATTTTAGCCCCAGGTACTTCCAATTAATTCAAGAATACCATTTGCATTAATTTTTAATTAATTTAATCTAATTTTCAACTTTGTGTAATTTTCTAATTGTTGGGCACTTTTATGTAAAAGTGCATTAAGGTGTCCACCCCGTTGGACGCAACACGTGAAGAAACCTATTTCTCCTTCATGTATATTTTTCCATAATTTTTGGGAGGGTGTAATTCAACATCAACCTCCTCGAACTATAGCCCTCCAAATTTTGAACCAAATGCAATCCTAGTCCTTCATTTTGAATCCATTGAACCATAGCCCTTGGAATACCTATATGAGAACCCTTTTTCCAAATGTTGACCAAGTCAAACTATTCTAGGTCAATCCAAGGCATTGTACATATATAAATATCCTTTACTTTTTCCTTTTTCTCTTGTTCTCAAACCCAAACCTAAACCTAGCCGATTCCCCCCTACTGTTCATATCTTTCCTCCCTCCACCGATTACATCCATCACTGCCGACCGGAGCCAGCCTCCACCGGAGCAGCGAGTCCGGCCACCCCTTCTCCTCTGGATCCGCCACCGTCGTCACCAACAGCACCTCCACCATCCTCGATCTCTCCCGCCATCATCCTCACCATCGCTGCTCTACACCCGCGGCCACTCCCTCACCGCCTCCACGAGCTTCGACCGCCTCTTTCCTCTACTTTCCCCCACCGCCAGCCCGTCGACCCCGACCGCCTCCTTAAATTTCCCCACTGCCAGCCCGTCGACCCCGGCCGTCTCCACCACCGCCGCCCCCGACTCTAGCCACCGCCGCCGCAGTCCTGTGCCCCCTGGCGACAGAGCCACCACCGCCACGAGCCGCTGCTGTTGCTGCTCCAACTGCTGCTGTAGCCACTGCCGTTGCCATCCTGGCCGCTGCCACAGCACCGCCGGTGACCACCGGAGAGCCCCGACACCGGCGAGCCACCCTAACCCCCGGCCGGGCCACCGCCACCAACAGGTCGCCACCGTCGCGGCGACTGAGAACGTTGTTGCTGCTACTGTTCTTCTTCTTCAATTCGCGGAACCGAGCCTCAACCAACCCACTTCACGGCGCGACCAAGCCTCCGTCCCTCCATCATTTTAAGAGCCCCCTCCGCAGGTGTGTTCATTACATAACCCTCATGCTACGTGTCTAATTAGAATAATTTAATTTGGTTTATATTGTTTATTAATTAAGATCCAAAATCAAAGAAAAATAGTTTTTAAAATATTAAAATTTCCCGATACGGAGTGGGTCCCGTCAATCCGGACATCCACGTCGCGTACCGATTTTACCGAAAGGTGCGCACTGTCAATACGGACGTGTGAGATTTCGCAGAAGTTGATTTGGATGTGCGTTCACACCGGAATCAACGCGTATCCATCGACAACACGTCGTATCGGTTCTGTTCTGGAACTCGTTGTAACTTTGTGTGTGCTCATCGTTTTGAAACAAAACTTGCGCCATCGAACTCATAGCGATACGCTGGTCCCTTGACCCAAGTTTGGTTTGATTCTGAGAACGTTGACAAAATCCTGTATAGTGGGCCCCGCGGCTCCACTTGATGGGTGATTTTATGATCGGCTTATCGGAATCCAGTTTTGGATATTCAGTTCGGTTCGTATCGTCGTTCTGGACTTGTTGACACTAAGTTTGACGAATTTGGAGTACCTTGTCTCTAGCACATTTTTTGGTGCAAGACGGGGCCCACTTGTGGACCCCGTGTTGACCAGAAACTGTATTTTTGTCCCTATGTCCAAATTGGACGTATATATATATTTTTCTGAGTATCTCACTCATTTCGGGACTGTTGGTGATATTTGTGACAACATCCGGCGATATCAGCTCCAGTTTCCATTATTGTACTGCTACTTCCATGGCTAGTCGTGTTCGCATCTTCGCCTGGCTTCCAGGCAAGTATACCTTGTCTTGTTGTACTGTTTAAATTCAGTTATTTTTAGTTACATATTTTATTGTTTTAATATTATTTGACTGTGCGCGTCCGAGAAAGACTCGGGTGCAGTCAACGAAGGCATTGACGTTAGGACTTGTGTCTGACCTAGTGTCTAGTGGACCCACCTAAAGTTGTGGAGTTATTAATATGACTCCCCAGACCTTGACACTTATCATTGCACGTCACAGAGTGAGTTCATGTAGGGACGCGTGCTTCATTCTTGACTGGCCATCGGTATGAGCAGCACGTGTATCGGTATTTAGCTTAGTTGTATATTTTCTTAGTGACTTGCATTGTAGTACGAGATGTCCACGTCGTATTCGTGACATATACATTGGCATTGGGCAGGGAGGATGACTAGTAGGCGTATGGGACACCCACCTCCTTTATACAGATACTGCGTTCTTCGGAGCGATACGGACGTATATATTATATTGCAGATACCGCGTTCTTTAGAGTGTTGGATGTTACTTGTGGTTTTGTAGATACCACACTCTAAAGAACGTTGGACGTTATACTATTACAAATACCACGCTCCTCGGAGCTGGACGTTATTATATTGCAAAGCGTCCTTGTTATGGGGGCATATGTGGCATATACTAGCCAGTCACGACGGTTGGTGAATTACGTCAGCATATGTCTAGCCTACACTTCCCATACGCACTAAGTTGTCCTCAAATTGTATTTCTCTTAGCTGGCTAGTTCACCCTTGAGTTTTCACAGTATTTACTTTATGGCATATATTTTTGTATCTTGTTACGTCCCTCTGAGGACCTGGTTCCCTTCCAGATTATTTGTGCAGTTGCAGGATGTTTGATATATATTGGAGTGTGGACATCATTGCAAGTATCTTTACTTTTTCAGCTATTACAGTCATGTACTACTTTCCATTTTTATTCTGCTTTTATAGCCTAGTGTTTATAGACCTGTGTTATTCTTTTGGTCTATCCGAATGGATGTATTATTGGGCTGCAGACTGATGATGCGTATTGTTCTTTCTTGAAATTATTTACCATGGATTGAGATTTAGTTTACTTGTTGCATGTTAGAATTAGATTATTAATCGGATCACTTGACTATGGACAGCGTAAGTGCGCTTCGTCGGGTCCATTAAATTAGAAAGCCCTACGGAGTCGTACCAGCTGGCTATTGCCACGTGTCTGGTCCCACGTATTTTGGGACTGGGGCGTGACACGATTGAAAAGAAAGAAGATTGAACATATCGAATTGATTGAATAGAAAAGAATTGAGAGCTCTGGCTCTATCGCTTCATTGAATTTTTGCTTGTTCATGGACATGTGCATCATATAGTCTTTATATGATAGAATTGTATTCATGCATTAGTTTGAAAACTTGAGCACAAGGTATCGGGTCTATCGAGTGGTATCCTCGGGCACTGGGAATCGCTCGATAAATATACTTGTCGACTACTCATGGATCCATAGATACTTATTCTAGAAAAAAATAAATTGCTCGATAAATATACTTGTTACTAACTACGTGGATAATTATTTGCATATTTTCTAAGTTGCTCAAAAACAGGGGCACCCGGTGTTATAAACCAAAAATATAGGAATAGTTAGTGTAAATAAACCTATTATCTAAGCAACTTATTGCTAACTATATGAATATTTATTTGCATATTTTTTAAGTTAAATTAAAATAAAAAAATGTAAAGTAATACTTACGTAAGTCTGTGTGGACCTATCATCGATGAGATATCCGTACTTCCGATGGGAGGCGAGGATGACGGTCACCATGTTAGTATCTTCACCCTCTGGACCTGTTAATTACAAATAGATATATTTTTACTAAAATTTACCATTTTATCCTACTATGATTAAAATAATATATATACGTTCAAATACGTACCATGCGACAAAAATGTTCCGTCATCGGAATCGACCTACCATACCACTTTCCTGCCTTCTTTCTGGTCGCCTTCGTCTTCTCCGACTTTTTTTGTACCTGTGTCACGCCCCAGTCCCAAAATATCGAGGGACTGGACACGTGGCAATGGCCAGCAGCACGCACCGATGGACAACCCATTTTAATGGATCCATCAGGGCATGCTTAAGCTATAGTCTAACAGGAAATAGAATAATTATTACAAGTCCCAGGTTATTCTAATCTCATCCACAACAGATAATCACAGATTAAATGTCAGAGTATTGCAAATAGAAATAACTATCAAATCTTAATAAAAGTCTCTCGGTGAACAATCCGAGAACAAGTCTGATACATCAAAGCAAATAGACAGGAAATAAAGGAACTGGAATTAGAAACAAAAATACTGACTATATACAGCCAATGCTCAGGAGAAGTCCTCTTGTGCTATCTCGTCCTCAGGTCCTGGTACAGCTCCTGGAAGTGCTCCTGTACGGTGTATCTCTGGATGGTTCTCTTCGGCTATACCTGGGGACATAGTCCATTCCAGGTCCTCAGGGGACATAACAAGGTACAGATAATACAAGCCAAAATATAAGCAGTGCAAAAATTAAATGAAACAGCAGGG
This sequence comes from Iris macrosiphon, assembly GCA_036927795.1. Classification (NCBI taxonomy): domain Eukaryota; kingdom Viridiplantae; phylum Streptophyta; class Magnoliopsida; order Asparagales; family Iridaceae; genus Iris; species Iris macrosiphon. The sequence continues at coordinate 12,181,576 of JAYESA010000005.1, read as the reverse complement.
TAAACTATGTAACCAGCTAAGTGATAAATGCAAGTTGAGAGCATCACTAGAACTCAGGCTGAAACCGCTACAAGCTCTGTGTCGGGGAGCCGGTAGCAGTAATAACACGTAAAGGGCCAAGCTCGGGTTTAGAGTCTTGTGCCTCACAATAATAGGGGTTTCATGTATATATATATGTTCAGCCTGTAGCCTGTGTCTCTCCCCACCCAATGTAATCACACATCCCATGTCCATGTGGCCCCATGTCCATGTCACGCAAGATCATATCTAATGCAGCAAGTCATAGAGTATCTAGGAATATAATGTCAATGCCATAAAGTCTGTATCCTATACAGAATCACCATGAATATCTCAAAAAGATCATGTCCATGAATAGTGTCAAGTGTCCTGGGTTTAAAGAGTACTTGATAAGACAAGTACGAGAATGTAAAGGGGTCACGAATGTCCATCTCTAGATGACATACACAACATCGCGTACGGTGTTGGCACCCGACTATGATCGGACACTAAGTACGTCATACGTTTCCTAGGTTAAGCAGTTAAAACAAGTTTACACATGAATCTACAAGAAATCAAGTAAAATACTATGATAAGAATCACTGCGATTTGACAAGCTCTACTTGCCCACTGATGCATAAATAAGTCAAGAAGAATAAGTAGCAAGCTGCAGGGTTTGGCAAGGTACACTTGCCTGTGGTTCTGGTTCCAATTGCGGTTCTGACTTCAGCTGAAATTGCAGGCGGTACTCCGGTTGCTGAAATAAATATCACCATCAGATCCAGAAAATATCAAACAGCTAGAAACGCCTGTCCTTGAGTCCAATTTGGAGACAAGGACAAAAATGACAATTTCGGGTCAAAACGGGGTCCACATGTAGGCCCGCTTTACACCGAAAAATGTGTCAGGATCAAAGGTCTCCAAATTCACCAAACTTAGTGTCAATAGGTCAAAAACGATGATACGAACCCAACAAAACTTCCAGAATTGGATTCCGATGAGCTGATCACAAAATCGCCCGTCGAGTGGGGCCTGTGGGGCCCACGACACGCGATTTCGTCAACGTTCTCAGAATCGAACCAAACTTGGGTCACAGGACCAGCGTATCGCTACGAGTCCGATGGCGTAAGTTTCGTTTCAATCCAACGTGTGTACACAAAGTTAGGGTGCGATTCAGAAAAGTCGGATACGGGGCGTTGTCCGCGGATACGCGTTGATCCCGGTGTGCACGCACACCCGAATCGACTTCCGCAAAAACCCAAACGTCCGTACCAACGACGCGCACGTATCTGTGAAGACCACGCGCGACCAAGTCATCCTGTTTGGCGGGGCGTACCCAGTTCCGGGGTAATTCAGGGCGTTGTTTTTCCTGTTTTTGGATCGCGGTTCGCGATCGCCACAGGACGCGATGTCCCGAGCGGGTTGTACGGGCACCGAGAGGGTCACGCAGGCTTCGTGATGCAAAAGACGGAATCAAAAACGTGGTCACGAGCAGAAAGATACGCGTACCTGAACAGGGTCCAAAAAAATCCGAAAACCGTGTTCGACACGTGTCCTGTACACATGTCCTAGGGTTAGGGTGAAGCTCCTGCGGCTCTGCGGCGGGGGAGGCCGGCCGGGGGCTAGGGCGGCGACGGTCGGAGGCTGGGGCGGGGCAGCGCGGCACGGCGAGGAGGCCGAACGGCGGCGCGCGATGGGGCGCTGGACTCGGCTGCTGCTGCTGCCGCTGGCCGGAGAAGAGGAGGGAAGGAAGGAGGAGAGGGCTGGGGAGAAGGCTGTGCGGCCAGGGCGGCGCTGCCGGCGAGGCACGAAGGGCAGCGCGGTGGCGGAGGCCTAGGGCAGAGAGGTTGGCCGGAGCAGAGGGGCTGCACGGGGTTTTATAGGCGGAGGAGCGAGGGGGGTAGGCCGGGGAAGGCGGGCGACGTGGCCGCGGGGCCGCACGGAGCGGGCGGGGGCATGGCCGGCGTGGCGCGACGGCCGCGGGAAGCGGCGGCGGACGCCGAGCGACCGGGTTCGTGGGAGGGGAGAGGGAAAGCAGGTCGCGGGTCGGATGCGGGTCGGGTTTGGGCAGACCCGACTCGACCGGGTAGGCCGAATGGGCCGGTGGAGGTTGGGCCGGGCTGGGCCGTGGGCCGAGTTGGGCCGGGCTTAGGATTTTTAAATAAATAAAAATTATTAATAAAAAATGAATTAAAATAGTTTTGAGGTGATTAAAAATAGGTCCGGGCCCCAATAAATTTCAGAAAAATTATCCTAAGTCCAATTTTTTATTTTATACCCAAAAATATTATTTTTATAATATTTTAATATTATTTATTATCATTTAAAAATCATTTAATAATTAAAATTCTGATTTTAATTACAGAAAAATCCCAGAAAATTCCAGAAAATTATAAAAATTCCAAATTTAAAAATTCTTGCAAAATCAGGGGGTTTACAATCTACCCCCCTTAAGAGGATTGCGTCCTCGCAATCAAAGAATAACCGGTCAACAGAGATGACGTGGTCGCAAGTATCGTTCGAACACATCACAAGATACTTAAGGAAATACCGTTTCCCTAAGAATGAAAGTTATGCACTTTCCAGAGATAATCTAGTTAAAGCAAAAGACTACCACTTATAGAAAACTAGGTTATCATTAACAGGTTGCAAGTTACTAGGTTGGGGCTGAGGTCACGAACCAATAGGCACGAGCTGAACAAGACTAGAAACGGATAACTACGAATCACTTATGCGCATTAACTACTCCAAGAGTCTGCGCGTCCTCCAAAGTCATCGCATAAGCTTGTCCGCGTCCTTGAGGTAGATTCCTCTGCTGCTGCTGAGCCTGTTGGAAGAGCAGTGCCTGGGGTACCAAGGGTGGCCTCGGCAGATATCCCCCTGGGGCTGGTGGTAGGACTTCTTGAACTCTCGTTTGCGGTACTTTCAATGCTGGAAAGGCTGGCCTTGGTGCTGGTAACGCTTGTTGGTTATTCATTGGTGCTCTATCTCGAAGTTTGGGGCACTCCTTCTTTAAATGCTGACTGGATCCGCAAGCTAAGCATAATTTTCTTTTGCGTCTACACTCGTTCTCTATATGGCCTCGCCTGCGACAATATGGACAGACAGGTATTGCCTGTGGAGATGCTTCTGGTGGCTGGTGTATGTGATGTTTTTTTGCAACTTCTTCTTGTGGTGCTCCGGCTGGTGCTGATGTGGCTAGTTGAAGAATCGTCAATGCTTTCTCTTGATGCTGAGGACAATCCTTGGCTAAGTGTTGACTGGACGCACAAATTAAGCATAATTTCAACTTACGTCTGCACCCGCTCTCAATGTGGCCTCGTTTGTGACAATGTTGACAGATAGGCAGTACTTGCGGAGATGCTTCGGGTGGCTGCTGCATATGAGGCTTCTTTGAAGTTTCTTCCTGTGGTGCTCCGGCTGGTGTTGATGTGGCTGGTTGGTGAATCACCACTGCTTTCTCTCGACGTTCAGGGCAATCTCTTACCGAATGCTTCTTGGATCCACAAGATAGACATTGTCCCAGTCTGCGTCGACATTCTTTAGCAAGGTGGCCTACCTTGCCATAGTAGTGACAAGTAGGGAGGACTAGTGCTAGTGGTGTAGATGCTCTCTGCTATGGATTTATCTGTGGTCGCTTAGCAGCTCTTTCCTGTTGTGCTTAGTCTGGTGCTGACGCATACGGCCGCTTCTGGCTGAACTCGATCCTTGTGGTGCACTCCACGGGTCTTGCTGCAGTAAGAACGTCCTCGTCGAAGGTAGTTGCATTTGAACTGATTGGCCTCCGTGACTCCGAGCTAGTTCTGTCGATGAAGTTCTCCGCTTGGTTTTGCTGAGCTTCTTGTTGAACCTTCTGATAGGCTTGCATCATCACGTAGAATATGCGGAACATTTGCTGTTCGTCCATAGGCTGTCCCAGTGGGAAGGAAGGCATCGGTGGAGTAGACTGCGTCGAGGGTAGAACGTTATCTTGATGGATTCTTGAGGCAGGCTGACTTGCTTGACTGCATTGTGATGATTGGCCTTCACCGACTGGTGTCACATCGTCTTCTTGGGTAACCACAATGACTTGTGGTGTTTCTGCATGAGCCTCGTTGTGGGCTTGTGGGTCCATTTCCCTGCATCCAAAATAAACGATAAGAGGCGCACAGGAATCAAGGCAGGATGCAAGTCAATAATTTAATTCGAATAGATATCAAGAACGATTCAAGCAAGTGGATGAGATCCTAAAACTTATTCTATCTTATTGCAGGCCTGTTCGGTCCCTAAGTTGAAACCGAACAATTTAGTCGATGACCTGCATGGGCCACCAAAAAAATTATGTCACGCCCTAGTCCCAAAATATCGAGGGACTGGACACGTGGCAATGGCCAGCAGCACGCACCGATGGACAACCCATTTTAATGGATCCATCAGGGCATGCTTAAGCTGTAGTCTAACAGGAAATAGAACAATTATTACAAGTCCCAGGTTATTCTAATCTCATCCACAACAGATAATCACAGATTAAATGCCAGAGTATTGCAAATAGAAATAACTATCAAATCTCAATAAAAGTGTCTCGGTGAACAATCCGAGAACAAGTCTGATACATCAAAGCAAATAGACAGGAAATAAGGAACTGGAATTAGAAACAGAAATAACTGACTATATACAGCCAATGCTCAGGAGAAGTCCTCTTGTGCGATCTCGTCCTCAGGTCCTGGTACAGCTCCTGGAAGTGCTTATGTACGGTGTATCTCTGGATGGTTCTCTTCGACTATACCTGGGGACATAGTCCATTCCAGGTCCTCAGGGGACATAACAAGGTACAGATAATACAAGCCAAAATATAAACAGTGCAGAAATTAAATAAAACAGCAGGGTAAACTATGTAACCAGCTAAGTGATAAATGAAAGTTGAGAGCATCACTAGAAATCAGGCTGAAACCGCTACAAGCTCTGTGTCGGGGAGCCGGTAGCAGTAATAACACGTAAAGGGCCAAGCTCGGGTTTAGAGTCTTGTGCCTCACAATAATAGGGGTTTCATGTATATATATATGTTCAGCCTGTAGCCTGTGTGTCTCTCCCCACCCAATATAATCACACGTCCCATATCCATGTGGCCCCATGTCCATGTCACGCAAGATCATATCTAATGCAGCAAGTCATAGAGTATCTAGGAATATAATGTCAATGCCATAAAGTCTGTATCCTATACAGAATCATCATGAATATCTCAAAAAGATCCTGTCCATGAATAGTATCAAGTGTCCTGGGTTTATAGAGTACTTGATAAGACAAGTACGAGAATGTAAAGGGGTCACTATACAACATCGCGTACGGTGTTGGCACCCGACTATGATCGGACACTAAGTACGTCATACGTTTCCTAGGTTAAGCAGTTAAAACAAGTTTACACATGAATCTACAAGAAATCAAGTAAAATACTATGACAAGAATCACTGAGTTGACAAGCTCTACTTTCCCACTGATGCATAAATAAGTCAAGAAGAATAAGTAGCAAGCTGCAGGGTTTGGCAAGGTACACTTGCCTGTGGTTCTGGTTCCAATTGCGGTTCTGACTTCAGCTGGAATTATAGGCGGTACTCCAGTTGCTGAAATAAACATCACCATCAGATCCAGAAAATATCAATCAGCTAGAAACGCCTGTCCTTGAGTCCAAATTGGAGACAAGGGCAAAAACGACAATTTTGGGTCAAAACGGGGTCCACATGTGGGCCCGCTTTGCACCGAAAAACGTCTCAGGGTCAAAGGTCTCCAAATTTATCAAACTTAGTGTCAACAGGTCAGAAACGATGATACGAACCCAACGGAACTTCCAGAATTAGATTCCGATGAGCCGATCACAAAATCTCCCGTCGAGTGGGGCCTGTGGGGCCCACGACACGCGATTTTGTTAACGTTCTCATAATCGAACCAAACTTGGGTCACAGGACCAGCATATCGCTACGAGTCCGATGGCATAAGTTTTGTTTTAATCCAACGTGTGTACACAAAGTTAGGACGCGATTCAAAAAAGTCGGATACGGGACGTTTACCGCGGATACGCGTTGATCCCGGTGTGTACGCACACCCGAATCGACTTCCGCAAAAACCCACACGTCCGTACCGACGACGCGCACGTATCTGTGAAGACCGCGCGCGACCAAGTCGTCCCGTTTGGCGGGGCGTACCCAGTTCCGGGGTGATTCAGGACGTTGTTTTTCCTGTTTTTGGATCGCGGTTCGCGATCGCCACAGGACGCGATGCCCCGAGCGGGTTGTACGGACACCGAGAGGGTTACGTAGGCTTCGCGATGCAAAAGACGGAATCGAAAATGGGGTCACGAGCAGAAAGATACGCGTACCTGAACAGGGTCTAAAAAAATCCGGAAACCGTGTCCGACACGTGTCCTGTACACGTGTCCTAGGGTTAGGGTGAAGCTCCGGCGGCTCGGGGCGGCTCTGCGGCGGGGGAGGTCGGCCGGGGGCTAGGGCGGCGACGGCCGGAGGCTGGGGCGGGGTAGCACGGCGCGGCGAGGAGGCCGAACGGCGGCGCGCGACGGGGCGCTGGACTTGGCTGCTGCTGCTGCCGCTGGCCGGAGAAGAGGAGGGGAGGAAGGAGGAGAGGGCTGGGGAGAAGGCTGTGCGGCCGGGTGTGGCGCTGCCGGCGAGGCACGGAGGGCAGCGGGGTGGCGGAGGCCTAGGGCGGAGAGGTTGGCCGGAGCAGAGGGGCTGCACGGGGTTTTATAGGCGGAGGAGCTAGGGGGGTAGGCCGGGGAAGGCGGGCGACGTGGCCGCGGGGCCTTTTTCCAATGCGGGCGGGGGCGTGGCGCGGCGGTGCGCGGCGGCCGCGGGAAGCGGCGGCGGACGCGGAGCGACCGGGTTCGTGGGAGGGGAGAGGAAAAGCGGGTCGCGGGTCGGATGCGGGTCGGGTTTGGGCAGACCCGACCCGACCCGGTAGGCCGAATGGGCCGGGGGAGGTTGGGACGGGCTGGGCCGTGGGCCGAGTTGGGCCGGGCTTAGGATTTTTAAATAAAAAAAAATTATTAATAAAAAATGAATTAAAATAGTTTTGAGGTGATTAAAAATAGGTCTGGGGCCCAATAAATTCCAGAAAAATTACCCTAAGTCCAGTTTTTCATTTTATACCCAAAAATATTATTTTCATAATATTTTAATATTATTTATTATCAATTAAAACTTATTTAATAATTAAAACCCTGATTTTAATTACAGAAAAATTCCAGAAAATTCCAGAAAATTGTGAAAATTCCAAATTTAAAAATTCTTGCAAAATAAGGGGGTTTACAACCTGGGATCGTCGAATATAGCCCTCATATGATTCCACTGGTCAGTCGTAATCCAACCTTGGATTTATTTTTTTCAAACAATCACAGTCCTTCTGATCATTGATCGCATCCCGGACTAGCTTTGCGGCGATGGAAGAAAACATCTCCTCGATCACCTCGGCCCGGTGTGGTGCTTAGAAATACGTGTCCTATAAGAAGTAGTATAGTAAGTTATGTAATATAAATAAATTAAATGATCGATATTAAAACCAAATATATTTTTACCTTGAAGTGGTTAAACCAGAACATCTTTCTCTCGTCTTGAGCATTGGAGTAGTTGATCCAAGGGCCACCATAATTGTACCTCAGAAAGAGCCCCAGGCTTCTCTGTACACTCGACGGACGATATCTATACAGGAATAATTATATTCATGGAAAAGTCTATATATATATATATATATATATATATATATATATATATATATATATATATATATATATATATATGCGTAAGAAAATGTTAACTAATTAACTTACTTTGTGTCGTCGGCCCAAATCTCCATCCGATGCTCGTTTGGAGGCGCGCATGGATGATCTCTTTGATACTGTGAGGGTTGGGCCTCGCCCATCTCCTCCTCGGTTTTTATGGTACCGTCAGCAGTAGGAACGGTAGATGGAGGAGTAGTAGGCTCCGGCCTAGAACTGTTCGTCCCAGGAGTACTGTCATGAGAAGGTGCAAGTGGTCGGAAGAGTAGAGTACTTCTCGCCCCAGGTGTGCTCGTCCCAGGAGTACTGTTATTAGGAGATGCAAGTGGTCCGACCCTAGTACCTGGTACCAAAGGAGTGCTGCCACTCGGAGCACGGTGTCCTCTAGATGCTCATCTACATCCGAACCCTCCACGTCGTCCTATCATAACTGATAACAACATATGATGATAAAACAAATACGCATATATATATATATATATATATATATATATATATATATATATATATATATGAACAAAATTAAATGAAGAAGAAAAATAAAATAAATCTCACAGTCATATTGGAATTGCACAAAAAATGTATAATCCAGATAAATGTATAAATATACCCGGAGCAACCCTCCGTTGAATTGCACACAAAACCTCTAGATAACCAAAAAGTCTAGAGTTTTGGCTACAATATCCAAGAAGTCTAATCCAGAAAAATATAGTACATGTCCCAAGACTAAATTAATTTAAATTTATTTTCAATCCTCTTTTGAAAATTTATCTTCTTCATTTTTCTCGTCATCATCTTCCTCGACCTCGTCCTCCTCTTCTTTAATTTCATCTACTTCGCCTTCCTCTTCGGATAAGTCTACATCTTCAACATGATTAGTCATGTAATGAGAAACTTCCGTTGAGTCCACCTCTATAATATTTGTTACAAGAGGTAGCTCATCCTCCTGATAAGCTATTTCGTCAACGTCAAAGGTATTTCTAGCTTTGGTCTTGAATACTGCCCACCAGTCCAACCTCTTTGTTCCACATTTAGGATAAGTTATAAAGTACATGAGCTGAGTCTGACTTGATAGGACAAATAGTTCATAGCCTTGATATCGATGCCGTTAGTTTATATCCACAAGACCATGCTTGTCTATTTTCCAACCTTGATCTTGGATCGGATTAAACCATTCACACTTGAATAACACGATCTTAGCAGGCTCTATTCCATAATTATATATTAGATCCATAATCTCCCGTAAGATGTTATAGAAATCATTGCCTAGGTCTACATCTTTATAGTTCGAAGATTTGATACACAAACAATTATTTTTAGTGTCCTCGAGATCTAGGAAGTTGTCTCTGATCGGGGCACTTGTTGACTTGAACCTAAATCCATTTACACAATAGTTTGGCCAAATTTTGACGGCATAAATTGGCCCCTTAGCTAGAGTTCTAATAGATTCATTCTCAACTGTTGCGTCTGAACGATCAATCTAAATACCATAAGATAAGAAATTAAGTTTAACATTCCGTTAATTATTGTGGATTGGCCTTCTCCACAATGCCGGCACAAAAAAGCATTCATGTTCCTCCGGTACGAATGATCCTTCAACAGAAGTTATCGATAACAATCGAAGAATCATGGTTTGACTTCGTGTTTTAAACGGAAAGCCTTAGTGCGGTCCATGCAATACGTACATGAGAGAATGCCATGAGTGCTCCATCCTGATAACATGCCATAAGCCAGAAAGTTGTTGATGATCCACATAAGTGTTGTCTTCATTTGAAAATTCTTCTTTTTTGAAACATCGTACGTGTTGGCGCCTACTTTTCACAGCTGATTCAACTTATCTATCAACGGTTGCAAGTACACATTGATGCTCCGCTTTGGATTGTTCAGACCCAAAATAATGACGGTTAAGAACATAACCGGAGTCTTCATGCACATCCAAGGCGATAGGTTGTACGGGGTGACGATCACAGGCCAACGTGAATATTGGGAGCCTGAAAGTCTGAATAGGGTGAAACTGTCGGAGGAGAGCCCCAATCTTATATTTCGCAGATCTGAAGTAAAATTGGGATACTCTCGATCAAAGTACTTCCATGCTTCTCCATCGAATGGGTGATCCAACACTCCTCCAATATGTTCTTGCTTGTGCCAGCTCATATTTTTGGAAGTCTCCTTCACCATAAACAACCTCTGCAACCGCGGCATTAAATCAAGTAGTGCATCGAATCTGTCGGCTTCCTTGCACCCGACAGACCTTCATGTACCAGTTGCCTTGTATCCATTAGTACCACAAAATCTGTACACATCTTCATCATTGTCGTCTTTGTAGTACATCATGCACCCATTGAGACATGCATCAATTTTCTCGTATCCCATCCAGAGCGATCTCACCAACCTCTTAGACCGGTAGAAGTCTTTAGGCAACTTAGCACCCTCCGGCAAGATCTCTATAATTAACTCTATCAGTCAGTTATAGCATTCTTGTGACATGTTAAAATTAGACTAGATGCTCAACAATCTTGTAACCACCTCCAACAGTGAATGATCCTCACAACTAGGATATAATGGAGTTATTGCATTCTCGAGTAACTCCATAAACTTTACAGCATCAGCATTCGGTGCCTCCTCAGCTGCAACATCATTGTCCGGATAAAAACTAGGCCCGACAGCGTCAAAAATCATGTACACACACCTGGCATCGTAATCAGTGTGGTCGTGGACATCCATATAAGGCTCCAGTTCCGATCTAAAGACACAAGTTCTACGTGTAAGGTCCACTGATAGTAATTTGACGTAAAATCCCTCGAGTACAAATGATATGTCACGTCCACTTCTGGGTGATATTTCAAGTTACGATATCTCACACATGGATACTTAATTTTGGTGTCGTTCATGTACTGAGGGAACTCCTTGGTGAACTGCAGGAACTGTTGTACACCCTCTATGAATTTATTTTGCAAACCGTACATGTTATCAGGATGACGGTTGTACATCCACGATCGATGACATATGTAGTAATTCATATCCATTAATATACTTCTGCAAAGATAGATACACATTGTTCAAGTATATATCGTACAAAGGCTTGAAAAATTAATAGCATGAAGACATGATTTCAAACTTAGAAGACATGTGGACAACTTCGATTTCAAACTCAATTAAATGGACTACTTATAATAATAAACACTTGACTATAGATACTAAGATATCACTATCTAATCAATTTTTACATATGCTACTAGCTATCAAGATACCTAAACACTCTTTATCCAAGTATCCTATGTTAGCAACCTACCCTATCACATTACCTACAACCCTCAACCACACCCATGATATCGATACTAAGATACATCTACACCCCTTGCTAACATTTATACTTAGGAACCAACACTTGATAGTCAACACTATCACATAACTCTCTCAACACATAACTTTGCATACTAAGAAGAACACTTACACTAATGCATATATATGCACCCTCAAGTCACACCCACAAACGCTATACTTAATACTAACCTCTAATCCAATTTCACACACAACACACTCACTGATATATAGGGTTAGTGTGTGTGTGTGTGTGTGTGTGTGTGTCCGAGTTCCACCTACAATACCACATACAACACTATACTTAGTAACTTCTATTTTTAAAAAAAATTATTTACCACTTTAGTATATATGAAAATTATTATCCTTCCAAGTTATTTATTTATTTTAGGATTAGCTTGAATGTTAGATTGTTTTTACTTGATAATATTTGAAATGTATCTACTATTTGTCGCACCCAATTTCAGATTTAGTATTTATTGAATTTCTAGAATTTAATTTTTCCTGATAATGTATTCATAATGTATTTCATATGTTCCTGTCATTTTATTATTGTTTTATTTTTTTCTGTTGTTGAGAGAGACTATCCGAGACCAGTAGAATATCCATTAGTATTTTCATAGACCCGGTTTAGGACACGCATGTAGAATGGATACTTGGTTCAGTTCATTTTGGGTGAACCCATGACTAAACCCTCTTTTCTCCTCTCTTAGTATATATATGGCTTTTCTCTCTCTTTCTTCTACTTTATTTTATTTTCCTCCTTCCTCCTCTCCCTCAAGCCCCCTCTAACCCTAACCCTAGGGAGAAGTTGCTGCAACTTGGACCGTGAGAGGTAGAGGCTAGGAGCCACCCAAGGCCAGTACATCTTGCTCAATAGTAAAATCATAGATTTTTGGAATTTTTTTTATATATATGTTGTTGTTATAAAAATATATTTGATGGAAATTTTTTTCCTTGAGTTGCTGATTATATTTAGCTCTTGGAGTTTTAGATTTTGATGTATAGATTTTTGTAGATCTGAGTTTCAAGTTTAGGATTTCTATGTGTTCCATGAGTTTTTCTTGGTTTTGATCTATTAAAACTTAATATTTTCAAAAACTAGTGGTTCCTTATGTTAGAGCATTTTATTTCATACAATTTGGCTTTTGTTTCACTTGATTTGGAGTTAAAATGGAGTTTTTATGAAGAAAATAAAATTTCGATTTTTGGAGCTTTTGGCCATGGCTGAACCTGCTGTTGGAGAAGACAAAATTTTCATGCGGCCAGCGAGCTATGCGGCCGAGAGTGCCATACGGCCCGAGAGGGTTATGCGGCCTGAACTCTTATCGCATATTGACATCATGTGTCCATCTTGTTGGACGCATGACTGCATATTTTCACAAGTATCCTTGAACACCTTGTGCCTTCACTCGCTGAACGAATGAAAAATTCGCCAAGTCCATGCGGCCAGTGGGTGTATGCGGCCAGAGAGTCCATGCGGCCAGTGAGTCAATGCGGCCAGTGGGTGCATGCGGCCAGTGAGTCCATGCGGACAGAGAGTCCATGCAGCCAGTGGGTGCATGCGGCCAGGAATTCTTGTGTGCATTCTTGTGTTCCCTGTTGCTATATTCTTATTAGTAATTTCCTTTAGTAATTATTGTTATGTACTTCCTTATATCGATACAAGTTTATGATACCTGACAAGTTTTACATATGAGTTCATAAGGCAAGTTTATGTACAAGTTCACATTCCTCACAACACCATGGAAATATTTGTGTATGAAATCTATTGCATTTGGCATCGGACAATCGAGTGTGAGTATTGTCCAGTATATCATGTGTCGCGAATATGATAACTCATAAAAAAGCTCGTATTTGCGACTCGTCATTTTAGGGAGTTCTCAAGTGTCCACGACTCGAGAACTTAAATTAATTTAACAATGATTAAACAAGATAAGATTCACCTAGATCATTGGAAGAAAAGAATATTGCGCTACCGGCTACCCCGATCCCCAAGTTGCCATGCGGCATGGACAACCCGGCTAGGCAAGGACTCTATGACTGACCAAGTTTACACGTGTTGCGACACTTAGAAGACAAGTTTATATACAAGTTTATGGTTGTAAAGCAAGTTTATGATTACAACTTCAAGTTTATATTTTTGAGTTTAATTCATGTTGTGACAAGTAACAAGTTATGTTGTTGTATTTAAATTTACTAGACAAGCGTACTATTGGCCATCCGGGTTGACTGCAGTGTCGGTGGTAGTAATATTCTTAACAATGCATTTCTAGTAATTAGGGCTTGTGATAACCCTAGTTAGTTAATTATAGCAAGCCGTATGCATGTTTGGTCATGAATTGGATGTTTGTTATTTGTATAGCTTGCTCTTCTAGTTTTATTTTCTCCCGGTGTATGGTTAGGATGCTAAGTTCAGCTCGGGTGAAGGTCTGCAACCCCGGTCCTTGTTTGGTTTAAGGTTGTGGTCCCGATCCAAAATAGTTTAAATGCTCTATTGCTACTCATCGCCTTACTTTCATTTTGCACTTATTATCAGTTCTTCCAGTATTATTCTTGAGATAAGTACGTTGGTACCGTACAAGTCTCGATCTGCATTTATTTCTTATATGTCTCTTCATGCTTATGTTGTGATGTGTTTGGTCTATCACCTCGAGCTCCTTTGTTGTACTTGTTGCTTGGGGTTCTGAACCCACTGGCTTTGCATGGCTAGGTTACCCCGAAGAGAACCAGGATCCACCGCACTTCCAGCAAAATGGCTCACACTCGTAGGACTGCGGCCGAAGCTCGCGAGTGGGTTTCCTTCTTCCACCCCTCATCTTGATTACTTCTTTTGTGGTATTTAGTAAGGAACATAGTTAGCTCCTTATATTTTTGAGACTGTGTTCAACATGATGTATATATTAGACCATAGCTGGTATATTTTGATCATGTATTATTAAACTCTGCTGGTGCAGCATTTTGTATTCACTAGCTTCATGATCATATGTGACATGTAATTTGGGACGCCTCTTTACTTTCATGTATGATATACTCTTGTACTTATGTTGTTGGATTAAGACTATATGATTTGTCGGCCTTAGGACTTGTCACGCCCCAAACTCCCGCAAGCCCGATAGTCCCCGCTGAACGTGAAATCACCATGTTGCAGCTCTCCCGCGGGACAATCGTTCTATTCGGGACGTGATGCCGTACGAGCCTGGAGTTGCGCTCGTACAAGGCGATGTTGTTAAACACGAAAGTTATCAACGCAACAACCAAGTTACAGCGGAAGCCAAATGTGTACCAAGCACACATCAGAGTATACGCAGCGAAGCTCACGATAGGGTCCAAATGAGATGCCCCGAGTCAATGCCACAAAGGCGATGCCACGGAGACGATGAAATAACTCTTGCTCTTTCTCTAGCCCACAAAGGTACTTACAGTTCATACATCTTGTCCCGTATATCCAAGCAGCGCCACTACGCCTGTGTACCTGAAATATTGCCCACAAACGTGGGTCAGTACACAACCGTACTGGTGAGCGGGGTAACCCACTCGTCTAAGCCGACACTAAGTAAAGTAGTGAATGCACACAGTTATATGGTGATCTTTCTAGTTGAATCCTAGATTCTTTTCATGGCATATGGATGACATGTTAAGGAAGGCAGTAAAGCAGTTTAAGCATGCAAGCATTCATTCTCAAACCAAACGACAAGCAGTTTATATATAGCCGACCCGTCTAACTCAATGTCATCGCTTGCACGATAACATATCGAACCATCAGTCTCGCCTCAATATCCATTCTCAACCAAAGTTTATATCCCACTCTCGAGTGCACACTCTTGCCGAGGCAAGGTGGCCGCGCCTACACGAAAGCCAAACCAACAAAAGAAAAGCAAGCCAACTCTTATCTATATGAAGTCACTGGCAGAGCCATAAAGGACATATCTCAAGCATTACGACGCGCCCTATCAGCCCGGGTAGCAAGCCCCGCTGGAGGTCCCGCAATGCATCGTAACAGAATGCGAATCAAATGTTTCCCTCCGGATCGAAACGGCTCCAGTGCCCCGGATAAAAACCGTTTCGGGGAAAGTGCCAAACCTTTGCACAAGTTGTCCGTGACATGCAGACACACGTAGGTATGACGAGAGGATCGAACATTCTCGCCCCACCAAGCGATCCTAGACTCGTTCCATCGATAAACCCAACCGAAGTATCCATAACCATTCTTCCAACATGTTCTTCCAAGAAGTCCAAATCTCGACCTCAATATATATATCCCAAGGCACCAAAATACCCATGTGCACAATCTCTCAAGTTGTGCCCAAGTTATGCCCACACTTCACATTGCCGCTTTCCAACACAGTGTTTCACATTGGGTGCAACACCCCACACTCCGAATAATCCCGTGGCACAATGCCCCAACAGTGGCACAATACCCTCGCCGATGCAGTTGTTCGGTTTCGAACCACAACTGCTCGCTTTGCAAGACAAAGCGACCCAGTGATACTCGTGCACGGATGCACGTTCGCTCGCCCGGATTCCCGATATTCTCGATATTCCTATTGCCTCAATTGTATCATTCCAACTTGTATATTTCCAACCGTCCAAGCATAATCCCAATGTTTCCAGCCGACTGCCTCAAATGAATAATTCCAGCTATCGTATCCAACGCGTAAACCATTCAAGCCACAATCCTACCAAGCCAACGACGCACACTCTATGCACGCCTCAGTGTAGTGCTTCCCGATGTTTCAGCCTAAGTGTACAAGCCATTACGTGTTTTCCATATTATTAGGCATGAAGGAGTAGAGGAGAAGGGAAAGAGCCCACTCACATTGATTGATCCCGTTAGGCATCCTGTCCTGCCGATACGGCCAATCCCTTAAACCCGTGGTCCGATGCAAGCGCGATCTACTCAACTGGTATGACCGTGCGAGCAGGCCGTGCTCTCCAAATCATCCGACCGATCGGATTAAGGAAGACGGCATTATCGTTTCCATCCACCTATTCAGTACTGTTCTGAACGAACACCTGATTTCCATCGAACCCGCTAGCCATCTGCACATTGAAACCAACTCGATTAATCCTTCTTCCTAAAATCCGACATTTCAAATGTAACCAGCATTTGATTTATTTGATCCGACTCAGCGTAACGCTCCGAGCGGTTGCGGGGCGTTACATAATATACCACTTAGAATCAGGTTCGTCCACGAACCGTGCTGGTACTCATTCCTTACTAGCATGCCACAATCCAATTCCATAGATCTGCTCTATGCAACTCTCATATTCACGATTCTGACTCCGCATCTCGTTCTGCTGAACGCTCGAATAAATTTCACGAATTCCCACATCCTCCTTGCAGCTCAACCCGAATTTCTCGTATCGCTTAGTTTTGGATCGTACACGTATTTAAGGCGTCCCTAAAATACATGTATTTCAGCCGAGCTTTGCGATAGCAAATTTGAACAAGTTACAAGGGTATCTTTATGTTCGAGGCGTCCATTTGCTTTGCTCCCAATTGGACCAAATCACGATTTCCATTCCAACACATTCGCTCGAGAACTATTCTCAATTATGCAGATTTTCCACCGACTCAATGAGTTCGCGTTCCAGCTCAATCCATCCCACTATTTCTGAAATCAGTACTAGCAACATCTCCAAATATTATCTCGTGCACCGAACGATTCTCACAACTGATCTACCCCAGCTATGCGACTTACCCAAATATCAACTTGCTTAGATCAGCTCAGTCCAACACATTTCCTGCCATCTCAATATCTCACAGGGTGAACATCTATATTGAGGTTCGTGTGATCCACGAAGATCTCGCCGCCACGCCAAAGGGATTTGTGTCGCCATGATTTCAACGTGGACACACTCGCCACAATTCTTAGGTTGCGCATGAAATAGTTCTTCGCGCTGCTTCCACTGCCTCGAAGCATAGAATATCACCTTCGCCTTCCGAATGAGCACGTTTCCCAGACTAAGTTCCGAGACATCTTGTAAATCTGAGACAAATCTGTCCCTTCCAGTATTCGCAAGGATTTGATCTGAACGAGCCGCTGCTTTAACTTCACGAGCTAGTTTCACAGTCGTCAATTCATATGAATGCTATTTCCTTCCAGGGCACGATGAGTCAGAGGCGATGCCATCGATAAAAATCTGCGACTCTGAATCTCATCAGTTGACAAGGCTACTTCCACCATCGCTTCGATCTTCCGGCTGTATCTTCAGCTGAAGGCTATCCCAAGGATCTCTCAAATCCAACACTCAGTCAATAAGCCAAATCTCATTGCTCACATCTGCCCTCGATGCATTCCCAAATACGCCGCCTCAAGGGTCGTTCTATGGGTCTACCATATTCATATCCGATTCAGCGGGCAAGGTCGCTTAGGGTCAGCTGTCCCGAAGCTACGCTTGATAATTGTAATCATTACGATGGACAGTTACTATAAACCATGCTATATCTCATCTGCAAATCCGAATCAAAATTCCAACCATCCCATCCGAGCGAACTCCCGAATCCGAGCAATGTGCTCGTTGAAACCGTCTACCATCAATCCGTCGTTCTGCCCTGAATCCATCAAATTTCCGAATTGCATGCTCGATTCTCGCACTACAATTTGCAATGATTCTCAAAACCCAAGACTTGCTCCAATTCTTATCCATTTGCTGCGTTCCACAATGCACGTCCAATTTACTCGAGCAACACAGTGATTTGTTCCAACGTTGCTCCCACATTTAGCTATCTTCAGAAATCAATCCGCCAAAATCTTTGCCTTCCGTTGTTGCCACAATCCGTCTACGTCTTTCCGAAGAATCCGTCTATCATCGTTGCACCATCTTGCCCAAAAATTTCATTTCCGCTAAACCGGATTCAACTTCTCGAGCAACAATATCCAAAATCCTTCAAGTTTGTGTGAATCAATCGCATTGTCCCTCCAAGCCAAGATCGTGTTTCATTGCTCAACCAACAGCTCAAATGCGTTGCCCAAAATCGTAGTTCGTGCTCGCTATCATTCCGATAATTCCATCGCTTTGCTCAAGCATAACCCAAATGTTCGTTCCGATTCCGTCCATCTCTTAAGCCCAACGATGCTTCCATTTGCACGAATCCGTTCTTGAGTTCTCAAGTCTAATGTATCGAAGGATACCCGAGTCAAATTCCATTGCACCATATACCACTTGGAAATATAGTTGCCCTCGTGCAAAATCTGCGTCAACCAGTGTCTATCCCAAACCGGCTATTCCGAGGTAATTCTGCCGAATCATAACTCAATATTCGCTTGCTCCATTTTTACTCTTTCCAACTCAATCGATTTGCACTAACCGACTTGTATTCGTTATCCGAGTCCGTTCAGGCAATTCCAATAGATGTCCAACCAAAATATTTCCAATGCCTTGCTTAACACATTTGATCCCATATACCACTTCGAATCAATTCACTACTCACATTACGTTTCCTCTCACGAATCCAAGATCCGTTCGAACCATCCCTTAGGTGTGATCATGCCATTCCCATCTTAAGTCTGACACAAAAACTTAACCGATTCTTTAACCATCAATCTCTTTAGGCAACTCGTGCTATGTTCCATTCTCACTGTTCCCAACTATTCTCAAACCGCCTGATACTTTCGCAACACAAGCAATTGTGCAACGATTGCATTCCAAGTAGTCCAACCCAATACCCAACGGTTCCACACGTTTATTGTACGAGCAACTCATGCCAACTTATCTGATATTTCTCAAGCCAACTCAATTCTGCCCAACCGATGCGCCACAGTCGAAATTCCAACTTCTATCCAACACAATCACTTGACGAGCAACTAGTGCAAGGATCCATTCTCCTCGAATGTTTCTACTCAAAACATGCCGCATAACCAAATCTCGTTAGCCAACCAACTGATCCATTGAGGCAATCAGAAACTCCAGAACGATAAGCCAAGCCAACCCAACGAAAGCCCACACTTGTTGCACAAATGCAACAACGCCAACCAACTTGCTGCACGAATGCAATAACGCCTAACGAGGCTAAGCGATCCTACGAAAACCAACCAAAGCACCCAACACAGAAATAAAATGCAGCCACAACCAGCAATAAATAGACTTATTGCATGAAACATCCAATGCGGCACTGAGTAGAGTCAAGAGCTAGACGACACGCGGAAGCTATTTAGAGTTTGTGATGAAGCGAAGGACCAAGTCCGAAGAAATGAACCGGGCGCTCTGATACCAATCTGTCACGCCCCAAACTCCCGCAAGCCCGATAGTCCCCGCTGAACGTGAAATCACCACGTTGCAGCTCTCCCGCGGGACAATCGTTCTATTCGGGACGTGATGCCGTACGAGCCTGGAGTTGCGCTCGTACAAGGCGATGTTGTTAAACACGAAAGTTATCAACGCAACAACCAAGTTACAGCGGAAGCCAAATGTGTACCAAGCACACATCAGAGTATACGCAGCGAAGCTCACGATAGGGTCCAAATGAGATGCCCCGAGTCAATGCCACAAAGGCGATGCCACGGAGACGATGAAATAACTCTTGCTCTTTCTCTAGCCCACAAAGGTACTTACAGTTCATACATCTTGTCCCGTATATCCAAGCAGCACCACTACGCCTGTGTACCTGAAATATTGCCCACAAACGTGGGTCAGTACACAACCGTACTGGTGAGCGGGGTAACCCACTCGTCTAAGCCGACACTAAGTAAAGTAGTGAATTCACACAGTTATATGGTGATCTTTCTAGTTGAATCCTAGATTCTTTTCATGGCATATGGATGACATGTTAAGGAAGGCAGTAAAGCAATTTAAGCATGCAAGCATTCATTCTCAAACCAAACGACAAGCAGTTTATATATAGCCGACCCGTCTAACTCAATGTCATCGCTTGCACGATAACATATCGAACCATCAGTCTCGCCTCAATATCCATTCTCAACCAAAGTTTATATCCCACTCTCGAGTGCACACTCTTGCCGAGGCAAGGTGGCCGCGCCTACACGAAAGCCAAACCAACAAAAGAAAAGCAAGCCAACTCTTATCTATATGAAGTCACTGGCAGAGCCATAAAGGACATATCTCAAGCATTACGGCGCGCCCTATCAGCCCGGGTAGCAAGCCCCGCTGGAGGTCCCGCAATGCATCGCAACAGAATGCGAATCAAATGTTTCCCTCCGGATCGAAACGGCTCCAGTGCCCCGGATAAAAACCGTTTCGGGGAAAGTGCCAAACCTTTGCACAAGTTGTCCGTGACATGCAGACACACGTAGGTATGACGAGAGGATCGAACATTCTCGCCCCACCAAGCGATCCTAGACTCGTTCCATCGATAAACCCAACCGAAGTATCCATAACCATTCTTCCAACATGTTCTTCCAAGAAGTCCAAATCTCGACCTCAATATATATATCCCAAGGCACCAAAATACCCATGTGCACAATCTCTCAAGTTGTGCCCAAGTTATGCCCACACTTCACATTGCCGCTTTCCAACACAGTGTTTCACATTGGGTGCAACACCCCACACTCCGAATAATCCCGTGGCACAATGCCCCAACAGTGGCACAATACCCTCGCCGATGCAGTTGTTCGGTTTTGAACCACAACTGCTCGCTTTGCAAGACAAAGCGACCCAGTGATACTCGTGCACGGATGCACGTTCGCTCGCCCGGATTCCCGATATTCTCGATATTCCTATTGCCTCAATTGTATCATTCCAACTTGTATATTTCCAACCGTCCAAGCATAATCCCAATGTTTCCAGCCGACTGCCTCAAATGAATAATTCCAGCTATCGTATCCAACGCGTAAACCATTCAAGCCATAATCCTACCAAGCCAACGACGCACACTCTATGCACGCCTCAGTGTAGTGCTTCCCGATGTTTCAGCCTAAGTGTACAAGCCATTACGTGTTTTCCATATTATTAGGCATGAAGGAGTAGAGGAGAAGGGAAAGAGTCCACTCACATTGATTGATCCTGTTAGGCATCCTGTCCTGCCGATACGGCCAATCCCTTAAACCCGTGGTCCGATGCAAGCGCGATCTACTCAACTGGTATGACCGTGCGAGCAGGCCGTGCTCTCCAAATCATCCGACCGATCGGATTAAGGAAGACGGCATTATCGTTTCCATCCAGCTATTCAGTACTGTTCTGAACGAACACCTGATTTCCATCGAACCCGCTAGCCATCTGCACATTGAAACCAACTCGATTAATCCTTCTTCCCAAAATCCGACATTTCAAATGTAACCAGCATTTGATTTATTTGATCCGACTCAGCGTAACGCTCCGAGCGGTTGCGGGGCGTTACAGGACTGACGTCATAGCATGCTAGAGTTCACCCATTTATCTCCTAGACAACCTTAACACATTGCGGCTTACTTCGATATTCTACAAGGTACGGTTGGCCATGTCAGTCCCCGTATTTAACCAGTATTCTAGGAGCGGGGCGTGAGACTATTATTTATTTTATGTCAAGTAAAAATAGTTTTTATCTTTTAATTTAATTACAAAAATATAAAATAGTTTTAACTTAATTATTTTTATTTATAAACCATGTTATTTACTTACTAAAGTTTATTGATCAAAAGACAGTAAAAGTTCCAAAACTCAAATCACCAAAAAATTATGCTCCAAATAATTAGTTGTGTCAGTGTGTATCGTGTCAAATATTACACAACGTATCTGTGTTAGTGTCAGTGTTTGTGTCTATGTCAGCGTGTGTGTGAGTCGTATCAGTGTGTCTGTGTCATGTCGACAATAGTAAGATAGGGTTAGGGTTACCTGATTGAGGGGGCTCAAGGTCGGGGTCGGATGGGTCGAGGGGAGGAGCACGGTCGGAACCCTAACCCTAACCCTATCGTCGGACGGGGTCGCGGGGGGTTGCGGGTCGGATGATCGGCGCCGGAGGGGGTCACGGGGTCGAGAAGAGAGAGAGAGAGAGAGAGAGAGAGAGAGAGAGAGAGGGGGGGGGGGGGAGGGAGGGAGAGGCTGTTTAGGGTTTACCGTCGGAGCTAGAGGGAGACGCGTAGGGGAGCACCGTCAGCCGGAGGGGGGGTCGAGGTCGGGGTCGCCGGAGGGGTCGCGCGAGGGTGGGGGAAATGTATTTGGAAATTTTAGGAATTGTGGAAAATAAAATCGGGCTGTAAACCTATATGAAAACTTTTAGCGATGTCTGAATAACACGTTGCTAAACTTCGCAGAGTTTATAATATTTAGCAACGTAAGGAATATGACGTCGCTAAACGTCGCAGAGTTTATAATATTTAGCAGTAAGGAATACCACGTTGCTAAACGTCGCTATAATAAAAATAATAGCAACATTTTACGACATCGGGCGACATCTGCTTCCTTAATATTATTTATAGTCGCCAAACGTCACCGACAATCGCTAACAGCGACGTCCTGCGACATTATTTTCAGGCGTCACAAAACTTGCATAACTTAGGATATGGTATTTTGTGTGTCTTATAGTATCCTAGATTAATTAGTATAGCTTAGTTTCATAGTGTATCGACCTAGTATCCTAGTGTTGACTCTTACGACCTAGAATTAGTCGGTTTGACTTAGAAATGATCTTGTAACCTAAAATTGCATCAATTAAATTTATTTTTATTTCTGAACTTTGTATTGATGCAACGTACCATATATATAGGTCTGTGTGACTCCAGTTTGGACATTGATCCTCACTCATTTCTCAGAACCACAGGCGAGTACATTCTTTGACAGTTTTTATTATGTTGATTATTACTATGATTCTAGTTGTAGTGTATACTTGAATATGACACTGTGGATACACGGGCTAGTATCATAGATACCTGTATTGAGGAGTCGTGATTGGAATCCATCGTGCTAGCTGGGGACGGAGAAATATTAGTAAGATTATGTGATCATATCCCACTTTACATGCATCATAGCTCACCCCACATATCACGTAGGGTGTAGCCTGACCATTTACATGCCTCATAGCCTGTTATATATGATTAGCCTGACTATTGCTCGCATCATAGCTAACCAGATGGTTAGCCTGACCTCACATGTATCATAGCCAATCATATATAACAAGCCTGATCTAGTCCCAAGCCGATCACATAGCAAACTGATATTTCACAACACTTAGCTAGAATTTCTATTCTTTATTCCAGTTCATTCATTTCTAGCCTTATTATATATATTTGTTCATTTCTAGTTAGTACTATTGCTGATTACATATTTTCAGTATTCCTTACATATTTTTAGTATTTCTTCATCATGTATTTTCTTACATTGTCTTATAGTTTTTGTCAATATAAATAAAATTGTTCTTTAGTGCTTGTGCTTCGCTCCAATCCTGACTAGATAACATTTTTCAGAGGATCTTGAGGACTTCTGTCCTACTCACTATGGCCCAAGAGTAGATGGAGACTACATACCGGAGATTCTAGAGGAGTCACTCTCCTTAGAGGAGACACCACCCGCAGTCGTTTAGACAGCTTCTTGGTCTAGTTATCTATGTATTTATTTGTTCTAAACTTGAGACTTTGATTGTATTATTGTTGAGACTATTTATATTGGGTTAGCTAGACTCTAGATTATTGTTGTATTGAGTTGTTGTGCTTGACTGATGTCGGTACTTCCTTATCTTTTTATATTTTATCGTGCCATTACTTTCCTATAGTTATTGTGATTGAGTACTTTATGAATTATTGACCAATACATTATTCATTGTCCTCCTTATGGAGTTGAGATCATTGACAGGTTATCTTGTGAGTTATGTTTAATAGTATTGAGACATAGACAACGTTCTACCGTCGATGCTGCGGCGTAGGCTGGACGTACCCACTGCTCATGCCCAAATTCCGGGTGCGGGTCGTGACAGAACCGTCGGATCTCTCCAACAAATCCAAGCCACACACCCTACCTACCACCACCACACAATCAATACTAGCCAATGTGCGCCAAGCTCCATTCAACCGTGCACTTGAAGCATATCCGAAGTGCGCCAAAAGTGAGAAAAAATCTCAAAATGCGCCAACTTGAGTATATTTCAAGTATATCGGGATAGGGGAGTGACACAGGCGCCTAGGGCCTCCTCACCCAAAGGGACCTCCATTTATTTTGGTTTTTTTTTTTTTTCTTTTGAAACAGCTTAGACTGGTATAGGGCCCAAAAAAAACTATGGGCCCTTGAGAATAATTACATAAGACGTGGAAAAAAAATAATTACTCAAGAGTTTTCAGATTCATTTAGAATTTATTTTCTTATAATGTTTTCTCCTTCCCCAGTTCTCTGAGTATCCAGAAATAAAATCTAGATTTTAGTCCAAATTGTGTCTTCTTTATGTCACATTTCTTGAATCAAATGGCTAATTCTTACCATAATCCACCATTGCACATTCTCTTGAGAAGAAACCCTCGTCACTATCCACTATTTCGAATAAAAAGATTAATGAATCATTCGACTAATTATATTATATTTTGGATTTATTTGATTTGCTAGATTTTAAATTTATAAAAAAAATTACATAGAAAAATGATAACCTCATTTTCGGACTTGTCTAGGACCTCCAAAATGCTGGAGCCAGTCCTGCTCTCAGATCCACTCCCACTCATTTCTGTCAGTTTAACTAGCAATCCACCAGCTGGCTCATATTTTAAGTTCCCACTAGGAAGGACTCGAGTAGCTCAAGGAAAGGAACTCGGAATCAGAGCTCCACGTCGATGTCGTCAGAACCGGAGGCTTCGACGCTGCTGCCAAACTCATTCGCCATCAATTATTTAATATTTTCTTTTGGAGTCAAGGACAAGGGAGAACCAAATTTAGCTCCAGCTATGACAATCCAACCTATTGGGCCAATCCTACTCCTGGCTCAAGTAGTTGATATGGTGGAAGCCGATTTTAATAGTTGATATGGTTTAAATCTCCTAACAAATATTTATTTTTGTTAAAAAATAATAATTTAATAGTGAATTATCGACTCCGAAGTACCATGGCATCGTGTCCATATCAAATAGGGACTGGACTAAAATTTGCTTAGAATGGAGGGGATGTCTGTAAGTGTTGTTACTGTAAATTATATATGTTGCAACCCTTGCATTAATTGTCGGTAAATAGCGACGTCAGGGTTTGGCGCGTGATATCACCTGTAGCTGACCGCCAGCACAACAGCAGCTGACCGCAAACACAACAGCAGCTGACCGCTCGCTTCTGGCGATGTGTACGTCGGCTTTTCTGTTACATTTTTTTTGATATTAATTTGCTCAAAGAAACCTGATCCGGACCTGACTTTGGACTCAGATCAGTTAGCTTCTGAGTGCACATAAATCTTAGTATCTAAGGGTTTGCTTGGTAACAGTAGAGCTTGCCGCTATACGGTACCGGTTACAACTGATTTGATTAAGTAGCGACTTTTAAATTAGTCAAATTCATGATAGGTAATTCATTAACGAACGATTTAAAAAAAAAAATTATACGAATAAAATTACCTATATATCTATATATAAATAAAATAATAAAAACTTATGAAATAATAAAAACGTCTGGATAAAAGTAAAAAAAAAAAAAATTAGTTATTTTATCAAAATAATATAAACTCATGAAATAATAGAAATGGATGAAAGTAAGAGGAAAAGATTTTAAGAACTTATCGAGAAAAGTAGCGGTAGTTTGGAAGAAGTAGAACTGAAATACAGATAAAAAAAAAAAAATAGAGTAAAGTATTAGAAGTTATAATTATATATTTTTTTTGTAAGAATATAAATATAATAAATAATAAAATCGTTCAAAATTCGTTTTAGAGATGTTTGTAAAGATACTCAAAATTACATTATACTGATTTTGAAAAAAAAAATTGAGCTGACCAAAACTAATCAGTCTAACAAAAAGAAAAAAAAAACAGCTGGTTTTAAAACACTTTACAAATAATCAGTTCAAAATTATACCAAAATTGATAAAAAAATACTGTACCAAGCAGAACCTAAGGCTTGTAAAATCCAAAACTGATCCGGACATAGATTTCCCATTATCCGGACCCGGAAACAATCATGTATTATACTAAAAGTGGCTAGGTGTAGACATAATACATCATTGTGATGTGTGTTCCAATTCCACATAAAAATATATTATTTTTTAAAATTATTGATTGGAGTTAAAAAAATAAATTATACTAACGGTGAGATTAGTAAGACTTACTTCGACTTCTTGTGTTTTTTTTTTTTTTTTGAAGCTTGACCATTTACAAAGGTTGTTTTTTTACTTTTTGAAAAGCACGGAAATATAAGATCCATCTAAGTCAGGCTGGATTTGGATTTTCTTATCATGCTTAGTTTTTTTTAGCATAATACATATGGTTATTTAATATTACCTCATGTTAGATTATGTATATTGATATTATCTTTTGTTAGATTAAAAATTAAAAATATTTTCTGAAAGTGTCGTTAAAAATCCGAAAGTGTCGTTAATAAATTTTGAAAGTGTCGTTAAAGAGTTTTTAACGACACTTTTAAGGAGGTATTCTTAACTTTTAATTTAACATGAGGTAATATCAATATACCTAATCTAACAGGGGGTTGGCTTTAAGTCATCTAATCTTGACCGTTGTTTTGATCAACGGTCAAGATTATATGACTTAAAGCACCATTCAACGGACCACAGTAACGAAACTTTTTGGAGACTTTATAAACGGTATATATATATATATATATATATATATATATATATATATATGGGTAAACCGGATATGAGCCATAGTGCTCAATTCCTATATAAGCTATGCACATGTGGTCCAATAGGAATAGAGTGTACAAGTGCACATGGGATGTAAGCGTCTATTCCTATTGTTCCACATGTGCATGACTAATGTAAGAAAATGAGCACTATGGCTCATATCCCGTTTACCATATATATATATATATATATATGGTAAACGGTATATGAGTCATATGCTCATATTCTTATATGAGCCATATACATATGGACCAATAGGAATGAATTCTTACATCTCATGTGCACCTATGTGCACTAGTACACTCCATTCTATTGGTCCACATGTGCATTGGCTCATATAGAAATATGAGTCTATGGCTCATCTCTCTTTTTTTATCTCTCTCTCTCTCTCTCTCTATATATATATATATATATATATATATATATATATATATATATATATAAACGGAATATGAGTCTGTAAACCCCCAGAATTTTTCAGATTTAAAAATGAATTTTCTAGAATTTTCGGTGATTTTAACTAATTAAATTAATTATTTTCTGATATTAAGTATTTTTAAATGATGTTAAATAATATTAAAATATTATAAGAATAATATTTTCTGGTGTAAAATGAAAAACTAGACATAGGATAGTTTTTCGTTAATTTATTGGACCCCGGAAGCATTTTTAAAGCCCAAAAAACTAATTAAATAAATAAACCAATTAAACCCGATTTATTTTAAAATAAACCAAACCAACCAGAACCGAACCATGGAGAACCAAACCGAACCGAACCCACCCTTAACGGGTCGGGTCGGATCCGAAGTGAACCCGACCCGGACCCGTTACCCGATCGGAACCCTAATCCTAATCCCTTTTCCTCAGCCGAGTCGCCCCTATAAAACCCCCTCGATAACCCCGCTCCGCCGCCGGAACCCTAACCTCCTCCTCCCGACGAACCCCCTTATCACCCTCGGCCGCCCTAGCCAGCTCCCCCGCCTTCCCTCTCCACCGTCTCTCCCGACGAGCCCCCGAAATCTCCTGCCCTAGCTTCGCCTGAACCCTAACCCCCTCGACCGCCCAGCTCCGTCTGAACCCTAAACCCACAGCCCTCGACGACCAGAACCTCTCCCTTCGCCGTCCTCCGCCTTGACTCGACCTCGCAGCCGACGACCCGATAAAGCCCTAGCCACCCCGAGCCCAGATATCCTCTCTTTCTCCCCCGTCTCGACGCCGGAACCCTAACCCCTAGCCACCTACCTCTGCCTCCAGCCTCCACGAGCTTAGCCACCCATGCGCTGCCCTAGCCCCGGCCGCCCTCTCCTCACTGTCACCCTCCCGGAGCCGACGAACCCCCGCAGCAGCCGTGCCCGACACCCAACCGCCTTGCCGACGAGCCAGAGCCGCTCCGCCTCCACCCAGCCGTGCCCTAGCCGCCTCCGGCGAAGCCCCCGGCCGCCTCCGCCGTGTCCTCCGACCGCAGCCATCTCCGGCGATCGAACCCTAACCCTAGCTACAGTAACCCGGACACAGCACAGTATCGTGTCGCATCTTCTCGCGGACACGGGAAAATCCCGTTCTGCGTAGCCCCGTTCAGGTAACCCTTTCTCTCTCCTCACTGTCCCATTTTTTGTTCCGTCAGTTGTGACGCATAGACTGCATAACCCTCTCGATGCCCGTGCAATCCGCTCGGTGTGTCGCGTCCTGTGGTGATCGCGAACTGCGATCCAAAAACAGGAAAAACAATACCCCATTTTCTCCCAGAACTGAGTGTGCCCCGCCAAACGGGACGACTTGGTCGCGTGCGGCCTTCACCAAAATGTGTGCGTCGTTGATACGGACGTACGGGATTTCGCAGAAGTTGATTTGGATGTGCGTGCACACCGAAATCAACGCGTATCCGCCGACAACGCCCCGTATTGGCCTATTCTGGAACATGTTGTAACTTTGTGTACACACGTCGGATCGAAACAAAACTTGCGCCATCGGACTCGTAGCAATACGCTGGTCCTGTGACCCAACTTTGGTTCGATTCTGAGAACGATGATAAAATCGCGTATCGTGGGCCTCGCGGCTCCACTTGACCGGTGATTTTGCGACCGGCTCATCGGAATCCAATTCTGAAAGTTCCGTTGGGTTCGTATCATCGTTCTGGACTTGTTGACACTATGTTTGACAAATTTGGAAACCATTAGTTCTGACATATTTTTCGGTGTAAAGTGGCCCACATGTGGACTCCGCTCTGGCTAGGAACTATCATTTTTGCCCCTGTGTCCAAATTGGACTCAAGGACAGGCGTTTCTATCTATTTGATATTTTCTGAACCTGATGGTGATGTTTATTTCAGCAAACGAAGGAGTACCTGCAAATCACACTGAGACCAGAGCTACAGTTGGAGCCAGAACCCCAGACAAGCGTACATTGCCAACATTGCAGTTCTTGTTACATATTTCTTTGATTTATTTATATCTTGTACATGCTTAACCTAGGACCGTGTGACTTACTTAGCGTCCGATTAATAGTCGGGTGCCAACACCGTACGCGGAGTTGGGTAACGTCACCTAGAGATGGATATCGTGACCCTTCACATTCTCGTGCTTGCATTATCAAGTACATCATAACCCAGGACACTTGACACTATTCATGAGACAGAATCTTCCTGAGATATTTATGGTGATTCTGTATAGGATACAGGTTTCATGACATATTCTTTATATGCTTAGATCTTATTATGACTTGCTGCATTAGTTTTGATCTTGCGTGTCATGGACATGAGACGTGTGATTACATTGGGTGGGGAGAGACACACAGGCTACAGGCTGATTTCATATATATACTACATAGTAAATTACATAGTAACTCTGCTACAGGCTCCCAGACACAGAGCTTATAGTGGTTTCATCCTGAGTTTTAGTGATGCTCTCAAATTGCATTTCACATAGATGGTTATATAGTTTACCCTATTATTTCATTTATTGTTGCACTGCATTATTTATTTTGGCTTGAGTTATTTTGTACCTTGCTATGTCCCCTGAGGACCTGGATCCGGATTATGTCCCCAGGATTTGCAGACGAGATCTATCCCGAGGTTTACGGAGCAGGAGCATTATCAGGAGCAGGCACTGGAGCAGTACCAGATCCAGTAGACGAGTGATCTTCGAGGATATCTTCTGAGTATATGCTTTATCCATACTCAGTATTTGCAGTTGTTATCTTTATTTCTGTATTTTGACTATTGTATCAGACTTGTTATCGGGTTGTTCCCCGATTTATTTACTTGAGACTTGATGATGTTTATATTTTACTCTATTGATATTGTTGTATATTCTGTGGATGAGATTAGTAGACCCTTATTGTTGTACTACAGCTTAAGTACGCTCTGATGGATCCATTAAATTGGGTTTGTCCATCGGTGTGTGCTGCTGGCCATTACAACGTGTTTACTAATATCAAGACATGGATCTATATCCTAACATTATCTCACTATGCAAATTAGGTTCAGTCCCTACATTCGATCTCGGATTTCTATTGGTTCCTCAATACTAGGGTCAAACATTAGGGTCAAATCTCTAACTAGCTCTAGTAGTGCCTATACTACTCTTAAGTCATTCATAATTATGTCAAGGAATAATGGTAAGCCATTCTTTAGATAAGGATGCTAGGGTTTACTTAAATATTCTAAACTTAGTGTCGTGTCAGGGTTCTAGTTACTCTTACTAGGAAGGTTACCCTATTTATTATCTAACAACAGGGACTTCTATACTCTAGGAGAAGGCTATACTCATGGAGCTATTAGGGATGCACATGAATCAAGCAGGATGCATTCGTTCAAATAGAATGAATTAGAAAGAAGTAGAGTCATAGTCAGATGTGGATGAGATCCTATACTCTAATCCTATTTGCAGGCTTGCTCGGTACAGTAACGTAACCGAGACAATATGCTCTGACCAGCATGGGCCTCCACTATAAGCATGCCAGCCGTATGAAAATGGCACTCCAATATATGGAAACCATAACACACGTACGCTGTAATATGAATAACAATTCACAAGTGGTAAACATATAAATCACACGGCCTAGCTAAATCTCATCCACAGAAAATTGAATATAATGGAATAACCAATACCTATAACTAGAACTCAAAATAAAGCATCTAATGGTGATAGTCGGATGGACACAAATCCAATGCCGAACTAAAATATAGAATAGTCAAGATACATACACATAAGAATATCAACTACCAGATATGGGCTCGACGAGAAGATCCTATCGCAAAATACGTAGCCAGTCCGGATCTGCGCTCCTGCAAACACTCATGAACAATACACCTGGAAAGGGACCAGGTCCTCAGAGGAACGTAACAAGATACATAAACTATGCCATAAAGTAAATACTGAATAAATAACTTCAGGGTGACCTAACCATCTAAGTGAATGCAATTTGAGGACAACATTGGTACGTATGGAAAAGTGTAGGCTAGACATATGCTGACGTAATTCACCAATCGTGACAACCGGCTAGTATATGCCACATATGCCCCCATTCGAGGCACTTGTAATAATAACGTCCATCTCCGAGGAGAATGGTATCTCTATAATAACGTCCAACGTTCTATAGAGTGTGGTATCTGCAAAAACAACAAGTGACGTCCAACACTATAAAGAACGTGGTATCTGCAATATATATATATACGTCCGTATCACTCCGTCGAGTACGGTATCTGTATAGAAGGAGTGGGTGTCCCATACGCCTACTAGTCGTCCTCCCCGCCCAATGATCTAAGCACGTTGTATCCACAACACGCGTCAGCTACTATGCCTCGACGTCGTAACTCTGGCTCATAGACTATCGTTAGAGCAAGGGTCCATCCTTACAACCAAACAAGGACAGGGATGGGACCATCATACCACGCTAGTCTATGCTCCGCCTATCAATAACTGCTAGTCTTCTAACATGCATCACTATTAGCAGTTATACCTCGCACGCCTACACGTACAGGTGGCCAACCACATACGCAGGACCGTGCCCTACATGAGACTCACAACACGTGTACGAGATGTGTCAAGGCCTGAGAGTTATACCAATAACTCCACAACTTTAGGTGGGTCCACTAGACTCTAGGTCAGACACCAGTCCTAACGTCAACGCCTTCGTTGACTGCACCCGAGTCTTCTCGGACGCGCACAGTTAAATAATAATTATGCAGCTAATAATACAGAATTTAAATAGTACAACAAGGCAAGATATACTTGCCTGTCAGGCGGCTGTGTAGTCCCAATAACCAGCTCCGGGAGTCGCGTAGAACCAATCCAATAGAACCTCGGGATCAGCATGCGCAGGTACAGAAATTGGGGTGAGTGCTGCGGGTTATCAGGCAAGAGTGTCGGTCCACGATAAACACGATGACGAGGTTTATGATGAGAGTTGAAGTTGATGACTATGACGACGATGATGATAATGATATGGATGATGATGACGATGACGAGGGAAGCGATGATGATGCTTACAGATGACGAAGATGGTGATGTGTATGATGGTGACGGCGAGGATGATGGTGCTAATGAAGATGACGAGGCAATAGTTAGGGTTTATGTGTTGAGAATGAAAGATGATGCTGATGGTCCGAGATAATAGTGAGGACACTGTTGAGAATGATAGGGATGATGATGTAGCTGATGGTGATGACGAGGATGAGGGATTGAGGATGGAGTAATATTGATGATAATGACGGGTGTTGGTGATGATACGATGATGATAATGGTGACGACTAAAACATCGATGTTGGTGATGACGATAACGAGGATGACGGTGATTAGGTTGATGATGACGAGGACGACGAGGGTGATGACGTGGACAATGGTGATGACAAGGACGATGATGATGAGAGGATGATGGAAATGGTTATGGTGTTTACAATGGTGGTGGTAACAATGTAAGTGGTGGTGGTGACAATGTAGATGGTGGTGGTGACAATGTAGGTGGTGGTGGTGGCTGAACTCCGGCCAGGGGCCCGGCCAAAGAGGAGGAGCTCAGGTCAGGGAAGGGAAGTGGAAGAGAAGGAGGAGCTCAGGGCTGTGGGGGTGGTCGAGGCCAGCGGAGGCTCGAGGGAGCTCCGGCCAGTGGGGGGATGATGCTGGAGCGGGACATGGCGAGGCGGATGGTCGAAGATGAAGTCGGGGTCGGGGAGAGGGAAGTTCAGGCGAATGCAGGGATGGTGGTGGTGGTGGAGGTTGCTGCCGGAGGAACTCGGGCGACGGTACCGTGGAGATCCGGCGAGTTTGAGTCGAGGGAGGAAGGGAATAGGGAGGAGCAGGGGGTTCTCAGGGAGGAAGTAGATCGATGGGGAGTCGAGGAGGATGTTCAGCAATGTCGGCGGCTTCAGCGGCTCGGGACAGTTGCTCACCGGAGAAGAAGGGGAGGTCGGGGCCGGCGGAAGTGGTCCAGTCGAGGACGGTGGTTGTGACTGGCACTGTGGGGTCTGTGGTCGAGGAGGAGGACGACCGGAGGAGGTCCGGAGAAGCGGCTAGGATGAAGAAGACGACGGGGGATGGGTGGATCCGGCGGAAGTGGTGGCAATGGTGGTGTACGCCGGTGAAGGAGGTCGGCTCAGGGATCGGTGCAGTCGGCTCGGGATCAAGCCCGGTGGTCTCCGGCCAGTTCAGCGGTGATGGTGGTTGTACAGTAAGGTAGGGGGAGAACAGAGGGAGGAGGTCCGGCGCTGACGACTCCGGCGTAAACTCCGGCGTAGGTTGGCCGGGCTGAAGGAAGGGGAAGGGGTGAACAACTGAATAGGGGTGTCGGCTGGGTGTATTTTCTTTAGGTTTTGGGGTTTGAGTTTTTTTTTAGGTTAAGAAGAAAATAGAAAAAGTGATTTTATACATGTAGAAATTGGGCTTGGGCTTGACCTAGGATTAGGGCTTGGTCAACACTCCTTGGTATGGGCCTTGGACTCACATGGGGATGTCGGGAGGGCTGTAATTTGCATTAATTAAATACAAGGGTAAATTAATATACGAAGCGATGTGCTCGCGTTGCACATCCCGAAAAATTACGGAAAAAATCTACTAGAAGGAAAAATTGGGTTTCTTCACGTATTGTCCAATGGTGGGGGCACCTCGATACGTTTTTGCATAAAAGCCCCGACAATTGGGAAAATTGCACAAGGACAGAAATTGGGATTAAATTAATTAAAATTACCGCGTACGGTGTTCTGGATTTAATTAGGAGTACCTGGGAATAAAATTAGGTCGGACACAAGTGTCTGGGGCATCGAAGATATAATATAGAATATTAATAAAATTCGGGTGGTACAAAACGGTCAAGATTATGTCTCCAATTTCGATTGGAACGCACAAGGGTACAAAGATGGGATTTATTTTAGAATTACGAAATAACGTCTGCGACGTTTATTGTGCGACTAAAATATAGCACCAGAGAGCATGATTATAAGTTATATAAAGGTCAGAAAGGTAGGTGACCACGTCTAGGACAATGTTGTGAAATTTGCAGATAGGCAATGGCTAGCATAGTGCTCCAATTAACGAAGCAACGGTAGGGTGCGCTACACGATAAAATAATGTACAGTTAAACCAAATACCGTGTTCTAAATTCTAATTGGGTTCAAACTTGCCCCAATTCCACTATATAAGCCAAGTAAACCTAATTTTGGGTGAGGGGGTTTACAATCTACCCAACTTAAAATAATTTCGTCCTCGAAATTAAAATAAGGCATAGTCTGTTCTCCCTTTACATACATAGGGCAAGTCAATCGCGATATCTTTGCGATAGTTAAAATTTTAATCCATCCTTCGTAATCACTTCAAAATTAAGATGGTCATTGTCCAAAAATTTCAACCCATCGTGCTTCCTCATCAACTTCCAGTTTTAAATTTTTAATCCGTATAACATCTTCGCATATCAAACTTTATATCGAGATCTTCAGCTAACAAAATTCTCTTTTAGAAATAAACTAAACAATATTTTCCCTCCTATTTTTTTAACTTATGAACTTTTGTACTCTTCCAATTTAAATTCAATTTATATTCTCAATAGTTCAAATAGGTAATCCTGTCATCAAAAAAAAAAATTTTTATTTAATCTTCAAATTTAAAATTTAATCCGTCCATGTCCATGTTTAGGATTCTATTTATTTTCCTCGAGGTTTAAATCGTTGATTCAATCCTCAATATTAAAATTTTAAATCATATGCTCACATATCGGTATTTGGTTTGCCATATCCCGATTTTTAAAATTCATCAATCCTTTATCATATTAATCATTCTTCTAAAATTTTCAATTTAATAATCCACATTCACTCTGATTTGAATCTCTATGACATCTTGTAACCTCCGATTTCCAATTTCCAAAATAATTAGATTTTAATTTATTTTAATATATTGAGTTTTATAAAATATTTCTCCTTGAAATTTTTAGTTGATTTTGAACGATGTTTGATTTTAGAAGGTAATTTAAAAATCTTGTATAAAAATCATTTTTTCATAAATGTCGCTTTCTTATAAAATAAGTACATAAATAATAATATATATATTTCTAGTTTTAAATATTTATTGGCTTGAATCATAAAATTATTGTTTTAACTAAATAGTTATTTAAAAGACTAGTTCATAAAGTAAAATAAATTTTTGGGATAGTAAATAAAATAAATGTCATACTTTCTAGGATTTTGCAAAATGTATTAATTAGTAGCAAATTGGAAATTTGCTAGCTTTCCTAAAAAAAAAAAATATTTCTGAAAATATAATCTTTATTTTATTTTTTCAAATTTCCATTTTCTATTAACTAGCCCACACCCTCATTTTTCCCACATGAGAAACCTTTTTTTTTTATATTTAATTCTGGGCCATTCATTATTGGGCCAACCCACAACCCTTTATCCCACACCCTTCTCCCTATTTAAGTTCTCATTCTCACATTTCCCAAGAAACCCTAATCTCTTAATCATTGGCTAGCCTCCACAAATTCCCTCAAGCCAAAGCCACCACCATTTTTTTGTGTGCTCGTGTCCGTGTGTCCATCATCACCGTGTCAGCCGTGATGGCCTCGGGTCCGACCCCGGGTGTCCCACCATATCCATTTCATTTCCTGTGTCCAGATTTACAGTTTACAACCAGCTTTTTCGTGTCCGACACACCCGGACACACCACCTCCACATCCACCACTGTACACAGCATCACCCGTGTCCAACACCGGACACGTCTACAGTACACCCCCGTCGTGTCCAGCCTCGGACACGATCGACCCAACCCCGACACAAAACCCTAACCCTAGATCTGAACTGCCACCGCCGGCGGCCAAGATCCCCTTCCGCCGCATCGAGCCCGACCCGCCGGTGGCCATGCCTCACCGCGTCGAGCACCGCCGCCGAGGAGAACGACGACCTCGAGCCGAGTTCGAAGCCGCCGCCGCCGCTGGAAGTCGAGCACCGCCACCGCCTCGCAGAGTCGAAGCCGTCGCCTCGGTGCGAGCAGACCGACCGCCTCGAACAGAGGAACCGCCGAGCCCGCCTCCTCGACCAGACGCCGCCGTCGTCGAGATCCCGCGCCGACGTCTCCTCGAAGCCGCTGCCCTCGAGCGCCGAGCCGCCCCCTCGAGCGCCGAGCCCGCTGCCTTCGCCGCCGAGTTCCTGCTGCCGCCTCGGGCCGCCTCACCTGCGCCGACGCCCTGCTCGACGGAGCCCCACCGCGACCTCGCCGGAAAACCCTCGGGTGAGGTTTCCCTCTCTCCTTTCCTTTTCCCCCTTTCTGTTCTGTATATGGTTAAGTAATTAATTAGTATAATTAGTATTTAATTAACTTAGTGTTAGTTAATTTAACTAATGGTTAAGTAATTAATTAGAATAATTAATTAGTTAAGTTATGCGATTAGTTAATTATTATTAGTTAGTTAATTATAATTAATTAGTTAATTAATTAATGATTTGATTAGTTAATAATTAATATATAAGTAATTAGTTTAAGTGATAATAAAATAGTTTAATGAATATATATAATAGTTAATTTCATTGTAATTAGTTTAAGTTAATGTATAGTTAATGTATTGTAATAGTTAAATTATAATTAGTTTAATTAAATTATTAAAACCAGTTAGTAAATATTAATTAATTAGTTTGGTATTTTCTTATAATTAGTTTAGTTAATTTGTAATTGATGTAGTAAATAAATGTAATTGCTTTAGCATATGTAATTAGCTAATTTTATGTAATTAGTTTATTTAGTTATAATAAAAAGGTTTTTGATTATGTTAAATATAATAAATCTTGGGTTTTATGTTATTATTAAAAATATAGTTCCAATAATAAAATGAGTTCAAAATTAGTTATTTAGATCGGTGACCGATTTTACCATAAATGAAAATATATTGGCTTTTACGTAAATTCTAGATTTTATAAATAAACCTTTAAATTCTAATTTTGTTCAAAAGGGAAGTTTTAACAATTATTGTTCAAAATAAGTTTGAAATGATTTACATACGTAAATACGTATTTCTAGTATATGTAATCAATTTAGTATTTATATATATATTTTAAAAGGTATTTTAGCATATGTATGAGTATACATATATAATGTTCAACTAGTATAAATCAAATATGTATTTAAAAGATATATATATATTGTAAATACATTTAAATTGGTGCATGTATAAATATAGTAAGTATTAATAAGTGTAATGTGTATTATATACGTATCCCTACTTAGCATATTTTTATAGTTATAAAATTTATATATATGGTAACTATATTGTTCAACCTATATATATAGTATGCATGAATTAAATGATATATATACATATTGTATATGTATTTTATTTTGGTGCAAGTAATATTGTAGGTGTTAATGTTAGTTCAATAGGTATAAAGTGTTATAGATGTCTGTCTAACTAGATGACCTTAGTTGACTGAGTCCCATGCCTGGCAGAGCCCTGAGTTCATGTATTTGAGATGTGTTAGTGTAGCGCCTGATGCAAATGTTGTATTTGATATATTTTTAGGACTGTTGGTTCCTCCAGACGATACTCTGGGACAGGACATTGGTTTTACCAGCTAAGGACCCAAGGCGAGTACATTCTCTGATTAGTTTCTAATTTATGATATCTCCTATGTTCACTGTATCTAGTGTAAATATCCATGATCTTGACACGATGGTTACACGGATTGGTATACACGGATCTCGTCATGAGATGTTATTCCTTATTCATGGTGTAGCTTGTACAAGACTTGTTTCCTTGATATCTTGTGCATGTACAGACACTAATTCCCGGGAAGATTTGCTACCTTCCTAGGGAATCCTGTGCCATAGCGTACCATGATTGGATCTACTATACCAGTCGGGGGTTTGGGGAGTACTTTAGTGTAGATATGTGATCATACCCAACTTTATATGCACCATAGCTCACCCCACATCTCACGTCGGGTGCGGCCTGACCATTTATATGAACCATAGCTGTTACGTGTGATTAGCCTGATCTCTACATGCATCATAGCTAACCAACGGTTAGCCTGACTCTATATGAACCATAGCTAATCACATGTAACCAGCCTGATCAAGTTCCCAAGCCGATCACATGTTAAAGCTAGTACTCACACACTTAGTCATAGGTTCCTTGCTCATGGACATATTGCTTCTTTTCCTGCATTTACTTACAGTATTTTCCAGTATTTCTTTCCTTGTACATTTCTCGTACCTATACATGCATCTGGTATGTTTCCATCTAGAACTGCTACATAGCTTATGTCATTTATATAGAACTGCTATTTAGAGATGTACTTTGCTCCTTCCTGACTGGAAATATTTTTTCCAGACTGTGACCTTAGTAGACTGGTTTCCGACACACTTGGGGATTGGAAGTTAAGGATTGCAGGTATGATTATGTTGTTATTAGACTTGTATTGTATTCTTTTATTTCTTCATTTCCTATCGTGTTGTAGTTGTGATTGAGTATTTCTAGATTTAAAATTTGATATCCACTTCTCCTTATGGAGTTGGATACTAAAGTGAGATTGTTTAGATAGTACTTGACCTAGACAGCGTTCTACCGCCGATGCTGCGGCGTAGGCTGGACGTACCCACGCTCTCGTGCCCTAAACCGGGTGCGGGTCGTGACACGTTTTAGTGGTGGCCCATGCAGGTCAGACTTCGCAAGTTGTGCGATGTCGTAGTAGTGCGACGTCATAGTTGTACTACTGCGTACCTGCTATAGAATATAGGACATAGGATACTAGGATGAGAGAGGATACTCAATCACAAATTCTTGAGAGATTCCTGGGACGACCCCTTGAGAATCTTATTCCGATTTAAATCTTTTTCCTTGTTTTCGTTCGTTCGCTCTCGCTTGTTGTTACTGAACTTGATTCTTGTTGAGCAGTATTAAATTAAAATCTTGGCATCATTATTGAGTTTGATTCTTGTTGACCAGTTGTTAACTTTAATTCTTCGTATCGTTGTTAAGTTGATTTCAAATTGAGATGAATTTTTACGGACTAGGATTTATGGTATCATCTGATGACATATATTGATGAGGACAGTGAGGAAGGTAAAACGTCTACTTTGGTTATGGAACCTAGAATTTATCGCAGCCATATTAGCTGTGGTGACGAGAACGTAGGGACCTGACTTGGATGTACATACTATAGTTATGAAGCTTAGAGTCTTTCGCAGCCATACCGGTTGGCGTGGCGAAGATTCTAGACGACATGATTATAGAGTGCATACCTTAGTTACGAAACCTATCGTTTATCGCATCTATGCTTACTGGCGTGGCAAGGATTCTGAGTGTCATGATTTCAGACAGACGTGTATGATTATCAGGTTGTATCCTAAATTGGTTCTTAAAATATCATCTCAAGACTTATCTATTTCTGTTATTCCAGGACTTTATTCCACCGCTTCTTTCTTTACTAGCAGTAAAGATACCTTCTGCCCTCAATTCAGTCTTTGAGCTCCTATTCCTTGAGGATTTCTTGTTAAGTATGATAATTAGTGGCTTGTAATTTTGTTGTGTCTTGTATTAGTATTGACTGTGTTGCTAGTGAGTTGCAAGTGTTTCTTAGTTGGACATGTGAGCAGTAGGCTTTAATTTAGAGTTAGCCCTTAGCATAGTACCTTGTACCAATGATTCTAGGAGTAGTGTCATTAGAGACTGAGAGTTAAGGAGAGTATAGAGTATCAGTGATAGTTCTCAGAGTTAGTATCAGAGCCAATTACCCGTCCTGGATAATCGTGATTATGTAATTGAGTGATCTATGTAAACGATTAAGTATCTGGGAATTGTGTTAAGGATTTATGGAGCATGATGTCCAATTTGATGATTGATATCGAAAATGTTAAAGGTAAAGAAATGTATATGTATAAAGGGTTTAATGAGATGTCATAAGTAGAGAAATATCAGGATTAGTAATGGAAGTTGTGAAGCGTATCACGTATTAGTTTAATAGGCTTTAAAGGATTGAAGGAAATACATATACAACCATCGAGATGAGGAACCATACCCATAGCCATGAGAGTAAAGAAACATGAGTGTTGTAGTAGATACATGTAATCATGAGCATTGATGAGATGATGCATTAATGAAACTAGTGATATAATACCAAGAGTGCTAATGATTCTACATCGAGGATTAGTCGAGAATAATGTTAATAACAGTGAGCACTCTGGGTGAAGATAATTAAATGATATACCAGTTGACATAAATTGAAAATCATGAAAGGAATTACAGGTGATGATAACTTTGAATCAATGGTGATAATGGGACAAGTGATTCGGGCAGTACAAATTTAGTACACAGTTCTAGACAATAAAGGTATTGAGTGCACCTTGAGTATCAGAGACCGTGAGCACTGATATGTACATTGAGGAGTTATAAATAAAAAGGTGGAAATGAATTTTAAATTTTCAGAATTTTTAAGGAGTTGAGATTTTATGTAGTTAAAATATTGAGGATTTACATTTGATTCACTAAACATAGTTAAGGCTACAAGGATTTTAGAAGTGATTAAATTTTATTTCGATGTGAAGTACCTGATTTTGAGGAGGTATATGCATTTTATTTTAAGTTGATCGGGAAGTTAAACCTTGACGATTATTTGAGGATTAATTTTGGTAGATAAGAGATATGAATATTAATATATGATTAGTTGATACGGGTACCAGTGTACATGAATAGGAATTTGTTAGTGAAGGTGCTAGAGTTAAGTGGTTGATAGCAGATACCGCAAGTAATATGTTAGCAGGTTCTTTCTTTTCTTTCCTAATGTTCTTTTTCGCCTTTCGATTGATTGATTGATTTTTCTAGTACTGTGGTTCACATGCATGATTTTTCTTGTTAGAATATAACTAGTAGTACCCCCTTAACAGAGACTGAAATACCATGACAAAGACACATGACCTATATATTTCTTAAAATTGCATGGATGTAAGTAGAATTTTCTTAAACCATGATCATTTGGGTTTTGACCATAGCAAGGATCTATGACAAGGGTATGACCGACAAAAAGAGACAAGAGGATTAAATTTGTGGATGAGCATTAAATTAAATAAAGAATTTAGTGGTTGTTATAACGGAGTTGATGGATCATTGATTTTATGAAAATCGAGGTATGATTGAAATTCGAGGACAACCATTTACTTAAAGGGAGAATTAAGAAATTCACAGAGCCAAAAAAAAAAAAAAAAAAAAAATTGAGGATTTATTAATTTTAAGGAGGTCTTGATATGATTGAATTGATTATAAAAAATTTGAGAAATTTGAGGAGATTATGATACGACTGTAATTCAATTAAAATATTGAGGATTTGAGTAGTAAAAATTTTACATTGGGTTAATAAATTCAGTGGATGAAAAAAAAAAAAAAATATATTAGTTCAAAATTCGGAACCATTATACATACGGATAAAGAAATATGGAGTGACATGAAGCTCATGGTAAAGAAGATTATAATATAATTGATTATGGGATCATATAATTGAAGGTCGTAAGGTAAGATCATGGTATATTGAGGTTGTGATTTAAATTAAAATCTTGACCATGACAGTAACATTTGAAATCGAAGAAAATAATCGAGGTATAGTTGATGTTAAGATAAACAACTCGAATTTGATGATAAGGCTTTTGATTCAGAAATTCTAAGATCTAATCTAATAAAGTTGTGGAATTTGGAACTTTTATAAATGTTAGTTAATGATGAATCACAAGATTGAGAAAAGTTAAATGAACGAGGATAAAAAGGAAGGATTATTTTCAGATGGTAGTAAAGACTATTTTTTCCTAGAAATTAAGAAAGGCGATTAGATTGTCTCTTGATTACATTCTGAAGGATGTATTTAAGTTTCTTAAATCAAATTGTCGATCGTATCTTTCGAATTAGCCATAACTTTCATGTCTATATCATTCTTTATACTGGGTCTTCCTTGGTTTAGTTACTTTGAAAAGGTAACGTGCATTATTCCAATTATCTGTTTTTATGTGATCGTGTCTACTTCCCAAAACC
The DNA here is from genome assembly GCA_036927795.1 of Iris macrosiphon. Lineage (NCBI taxonomy): Eukaryota > Viridiplantae > Streptophyta > Magnoliopsida > Asparagales > Iridaceae > Iris > Iris macrosiphon. The sequence continues at coordinate 12,139,323 of JAYESA010000005.1, read as the reverse complement.
GAAACCTTCTAGAGGATTCAAAGCTGAGCCATGATTCCTTCAAGTTATTCCTGTCTTAAACCATATTTTCTTTTTCTTCATGTTTCCTTCTGTTTGGTAAATATTTTCCTTATAGAAATATTTTCTTCAATGATATATTCATCATTATGAACAACAAATTTTTCTATCCTAGTCATCCCTAAAATTTCGAGGACGAAATTTTTCTAAGGTGGATAGACTTGTAACCTCCGATTTCCAATTTCCAAAATAATTAGATTTTAATTCATTTTAATATATTGAGTTTTATAAAATATTTCTCCTTGAAATTTTTAGTTGATTTTGAACGATGTTTGATTTTAGAAGGTAATTTAAAAATCTTGTATAAAAATCATTTTTTCATAAATGTCGCTTTCTTATAAAATAAGTACATAAATAATAATATATATATTTCTAGTTTTAAATATTTATTGGCTTGAATCATAAAATTATTGTTTTAACTAAATAGTTATTTAAAAGACTAGTTCATAAAGTAAAATAAATTTTTGGGATAGTAAATAAAATAAATGTCATACTTTCTAGGATTTTGCAAAATGTATTAATTAGTAGCAAATTGGAAATTTGCTAGCTTTCCTAAAAAAAAAAAAATATTTCTGAAAATATAATCTTTATTTTATTTTTTCAAATTTCCATTTTCTATTAACTAGCCCACACCCTCATTTTTTCCACATGAGAAACCTTTTTTTTTTTATATTTAATTCTGGGCCATTCATTATTGGGCCAACCCACAACCCTTTATCCCACACCCTTCTCCCTATTTAAGTTCTCATTCTCACATTTCCCAAGAAACCCTAATCTCTTAATCATTGGCTAGCCTCCACAAATTCCCTCAAGCCAAAGCCACCACCATTTTTTTGTGTGCTCGTGTCCGTGTGTCCATCATCACCGTGTCAGCCGTGATGGCCTCGGGTCCGACCCCGGGTGTCCCACCATATCCATTTCATTTCCTGTGTCCAGATTTACAGTTTACAACCAGCTTTTTCGTGTCCGACACACCCGGACACACCACCTCCACATCCACCACTGTACACAGCATCACCCGTGTCCAACACCGGACACGTCTACAGTACACCCCCGTCGTGTCCAGCCTCGGACACGATCGACCCAACCCCGACACAAAACCCTAACCCTAGATCTGAACTGCCACCGCCGGCGGCCAAGATCCCCTTCCGCCGCATCGAGCCCGACCCGCCGGTGGCCATGCCTCACCGCGTCGAGCACCGCCGCCGAGGAGAACGACGACCTCGAGCCGAGTTCGAAGCCGCCGCCGCCGCTGGAAGTCGAGCACCGCCACCGCCTCGCAGAGTCGAAGCCGTCGCCTCGGTGCGAGCAGACCGACCGCCTCGAACAGAGGAACCGCCGAGCCCGCCTCCTCGACCAGACGCCGCCGTCGTCGAGATCCCGCGCCGACGTCTCCTCGAAGCCGCTGCCCTCGAGCGCCGAGCCGCCCCCTCGAGCGCCGAGCCCGCTGCCTTCGCCGCCGAGTTCCTGCTGCCGCCTCGGGCCGCCTCACCTGCGCCGACGCCCTGCTCGACGGAGCCCCACCGCGACCTCGCCGGAAAACCCTCGGGTGAGGTTTCCCTCTCTCCTTTCCTTTTCCCCCTTTCTGTTCTGTATATGGTTAAGTAATTAATTAGTATAATTAGTATTTAATTAACTTAGTGTTAGTTAATTTAACTAATGGTTAAGTAATTAATTAGAATAATTAATTAGTTAAGTTATGCGATTAGTTAATTATTATTAGTTAGTTAATTATAATTAATTAGTTAATTAATTAATGATTTGATTAGTTAATAATTAATATATAAGTAATTAGTTTAAGTGATAATAAAATAGTTTAATGAATATATATAATAGTTAATTTCATTGTAATTAGTTTAAGTTAATGTATAGTTAATGTATTGTAATAGTTAAATTATAATTAGTTTAATTAAATTATTAAAACCAGTTAGTAAATATTAATTAATTAGTTTTAAATATTAATTAATTAGTTTGGTATTTTCTTATAATTAGTTTAGTTAATTTGTAATTGATGTAGTAAATAAATGTAATTGCTTTAGCATATGTAATTAGCTAATTTTATGTAATTAGTTTATTTAGTTATAATAAAAAGGTTTTTGATTATGTTAAATATAATAAATCTTGGGTTTTATGTTATTATTAAAAATATAGTTCCAATAATAAAATGAGTTCAAAATTAGTTATTTAGATCGGTGACCGATTTTACCATAAATGAAAATATATTGGCTTTTACGTAAATTCTAGATTTTATAAATAAACCTTTAAATTCTAATTTTGTTCAAAAGGGAAGTTTTAACAATTATTGTTCAAAATAAGTTTGAAATGATTTACATACGTAAATACGTATTTCTAGTATATGTAATCAATTTAGTATTTATATATATATTTTAAAAGGTATTTTAGCATATGTATGAGTATACATATATAATGTTCAACTAGTATAAATCAAATATGTATTTAAAAGATATATATATATTGTAAATACATTTAAATTGGTGCATGTATAAATATAGTAAGTATTAATAAGTGTAATGTGTATTATATACGTATCCCTACTTAGCATATTTTTATAGTTATAAAATTTATATATATGGTAACTATATTGTTCAACCTATATATATAGTATGCATGAATTAAATGATATATATACATATTGTATATGTATTTTATTTTGGTGCAAGTAATATTGTAGGTGTTAATGTTAGTTCAATAGGTATAAAGTGTTATAGATGTCTGTCTAACTAGATGACCTTAGTTGACTGAGTCCCATGCCTGGCAGAGCCCTGAGTTCATGTATTTGAGATGTGTTAGTGTAGCGCCTGATGCAAATGTTGTATTTGATATATTTTTAGGACTGTTGGTTCCTCCAGACGATACTCTGGGACAGGACATTGGTTTTACCAGCTAAGGACCCAAGGCGAGTACATTCTCTGATTAGTTTCTAATTTATGATATCTCCTATGTTCACTGTATCTAGTGTAAATATCCATGATCTTGACACGATGGTTACACGGATTGGTATACACGGATCTCGTCATGAGATGTTATTCCTTATTCATGGTGTAGCTTGTACAAGACTTGTTTCCTTGATATCTTGTGCATGTACAGACACTAATTCCCGGGGAGATTTGCTACCTTCCTAGGGAATCCTGTGCCATAGCGTACCATGATTGGATCTACTATACCAGTCGGGGGTTTGGGGAGTACTTTAGTGTAGATATGTGATCATACCCAACTTTATATGCACCATAGCTCACCCCACATCTCACGTCGGGTGCGGCCTGACCATTTATATGAACCATAGCTGTTACGTGTGATTAGCCTGATCTCTACATGCATCATAGCTAACCAACGGTTAGCCTGACTCTATATGAACCATAGCTAATCACATGTAACCAGCCTGATCAAGTTCCCAAGCCGATCACATGTTAAAGCTAGTACTCACACACTTAGTCATAGGTTCCTTGCTCATGGACATATTGCTTCTTTTCCTGCATTTACTTACAGTATTTTCCAGTATTTCTTTCCTTGTACATTTCTCGTACCTATACATGCATCTGGTATGTTTCCATCTAGAACTGCTACATAGCTTATGTCATTTATATAGAACTGCTATTTAGAGATGTACTTTGCTCCTTCCTGACTGGAAATATTTTTTCCAGACTGTGACCTTAGTAGACTGGTTTCCGACACACTTGGGGATTGGAAGTTAAGGATTGCAGGTATGATTATGTTGTCATTAGACTTGTATTGTATTCTTTTATTTCTTCATTTCCTATCGTGCTGTAGTTGTGATTGAGTATTTCTAGATTTAAAATTTGATATCCACTTCTCCTTATGGAGTTGGATACTAAAGTGAGATTGTTTAGATAGTACTTGACCTAGACAGCGTTCTACCGCCGATGCTGCGGCGTAGGCTGGACGTACCCACGCTCTCGTGCCCTAAACCGGGTGCGGGTCGTGACACATCTCGTATCCGAATTTGCATCGCAATCTTCAACCGTTAAAGTTTCGTCTAGAAAATTTTAATCAATTTTATTATTTCTATCCTTAACTTGTGAATTTCGTACTCTCCAATTTTTAAATTCAATCTCTATTCTCAATATTTTCTAATAGAAAATCCCACAATCAACATTTAAAGGTCTCAATTTATGAAATTTGAATTCTAGTTCACCAATCGTCCGAATCTAGATTTTCACATTTATCCTCAAAATTTAAATCAATGATTTAATCCTTCAATATCCAAAATTTAAATCATGCGCTCAAGTGTAAGCCCCCTGATTTTCAGGAATTATTAATGTGGACTTTTCATAATATTCTGGAATTTTCGGAATTTTTCTGTAATTAAAACCTAGGCTCTTGGTAATTAAATGATTTTTATTTGCTGTTAATTACTATTAAAATATTATGAAAATAATATTTTTGGGTGTAAAATGAAAAACTGAACTTAGGATAATTTTTCTGAAATTTTTTGGGCCCCGGACCTATTTTAAAATACCTAAAAACTATTATTATTTAATTAATTATTGATTGATTGATTTATTTATTTTTTTAATAAAACCTAAACCCCTGAACCCAGCCCAGCCCTTCGGCCCAAACCGCGGCCCAGCCCATTGGGCTAACGGGTCGGGTCGGGTCCGCCGGGCCGAACCCGACCCACACCCGAACCCAAACACGTTTCCCCAGCCCCCTCCCCGCACGACCCGCGCAACCGCCCGCGTCCGCCGCCGCGTCCGCCGCGCCCTGCCTGCGGCCACATCCCCGCCTTCCTCGCCCCTCCTCCGCCTCACCCGCCGCCTAGCTCGGCCGACCCCCTCGCCCTCTCTCCCTATAAAAACCCCCCCTCATTTCCTCCTTCGGCCGACATCTCCACCCGACCACCGCCTCCCTCACCCGACGCCACGCCACTCCCCCGCCGTCCAGCTCCGCCCGAGACCGCCGCCCTCCTCCAGCACCTCGCCGCACTCACGCCGATGGCAGCCTCCGACGCCACCCCCGCAAGGCCGCCCAGCCTTCTCCCCCTTCTCCCCGACTCCTCCTCCTTCTTCCCCAGCTCCGGCTGACCCCTGCGTCGCCGTTCCCGCCGCCTCCGGCAGTCACGCGCCCACACCCTAGCCCCCGGCAGGCCTCCCCCCGCCGCAGAGCCGCCCGAGCCGCTGCAGCTCCGGCCAGCAAGCCTAAACCCTAGGTCGTTGTGTCGGATACGTGTCGGACACGACACGGACTCGAGAAACGTCGTTTTTGGAGACCTGTTCAGGTACTCGTATCTCCCTGCTCGTTTACCCGTTTTCAATTCCTTCAGTTGTGTTGCGAACCCTGCGTGACCCTCTCGGTGCCCGTGCAACCCGCTCCGGGCATCGCGTCCTGTGGTGATCGCGAACCGCGGTCCAAAAATAGAAAAAATAACGACCCGATTCACCCCGGAACTGAGCACGCCCCGCCAAACGGGACGACTTGGTCGCGCGCGGTCTTCACAGATACGTGCGCGTCGTCGATACGGACGTATGGGATTTCGCAGAAGTCGATTCGGGTGTGCGTGCACACCGGGATCAACGCGTATCCGCGGACACCGTCCCGTATCCGCCTTTTCTGGATCACGCCCTAACTTTGTGTACACACGTCGGATTGAAAAGAAACTTGTGCCATCGGACTCGTAGCAATACGCTGGTCCTGTGACCCAAGTTTGGTTCGATTCTGAGAACATTGACGAAATCGCGTGTCGTGGGCCCCACAGGCCCCGCTCGACGGGCGATTTTGTGATCGGCTCATCGGAATCCAATTCTGGAAGTTTCGTTGGGTTTGTATCATCGTTCCTGACCTGTTGACACTAAGTTTGGTGAATATAGAGACTTTTGATCCTGACACATTTTTTGGTGCAAAGCGGGCCCACATGTGGATCCCGTTTTGACCCAAAATTGTCATTTTTTTCCTTATCTCCAAATTGGACTCAAGGACAGGCGTTTCTAGCTATTTGATATCTTCTGAGCATGATGGTGATATTTATTTCAGCATCCGGAGACATTTCTGTAAATTTCCCGAGAACAGAACCGTAGTTGGAATCCAAACATCAGGCAAGTACCTGCACTTCAAGTTTAATCTTTATATTGTGATAATTAGTTATTTGCTCTACTAGTACCATTGGATGATTACACTTAGTATTAGGATTTGGAGTTCAAGTCTTGCTTTTCGTATCGGGAGGGCGAATACTAGGAGGCATGTAGTTTACCCTTCCCCCTGTCCTGACTGCTAGCTGTTGGTACGCGACTGTACCATCAGCCTGATACTCGATTATTCCTGACTGATAGCCGTCTATGACGGCCTGATTAGCCTTATAACCCCCTACATGCCAACTATGTATTCTAAATACACAATTTCACACACATAGTTTCTTGTCTTGTTGCAGTTCCATTTTCTTGGCTCATTATCTTCCTGTTTTACTCATATCCCTGATTTATAGCAATTAACCCTTAGTTAATTTTACTACTTATTATACATATTCTTATCGTGATGCTTAGTCAGTTTTTACTACTTGTTATAATTATTTAGTTTAAGCTTTGTTGTGTATTGGTACTTTGCTCCTTTCCTGACTGGATCCGTTGATATTAGGCGATGATGAGGACTATGCCCCCACCTTTTATGGCCCATATGGCGTAGCAGATGATACTATTGAGGAGCCAGCTCCTACTCAGGAGACTACTTTTGAGGAGTAGTTAGCCAGTTAGCTAGTATTTTCTTTCAGCATAGTACTCGGATTTGTCCCCGATTTATCTTCTGGTTCTGTATTAAACTGTGGATTTGGATGTCACAAATTTATTTTATGAAATCTTAGCATTCCTATTTTCTGTTATTATTCTTGCCTATTTATTTATTGTGAATGAGCAAGATTTTAAATTACCTGTGAATATGATCTAGACAGCGTAATACCGCCGACACTGCGGCGTAGGCTGGACGTACTCGCGAACCGGTACCCGATTCATCTGGGTGCGGGTCGTGACATCAAGAATAAATATTTGGTCCGCAATTTCAAGATTCTAAAATTTATTGAATCATCATCATTTTAAGCATTCTTCTAAAAATTCTCAAAATTTAAAATGACTTGAACCTCTACATCCAATCTTTCTCGATCCCAACTAAGAGGAGTTTCTCTTGAGTTGACAATGCAACTACTACCCAACTTAGGGTCTACCCCTCTATCACATAAGGCTCTTACATTTCAGAAATCTCACTCCTCAATTTTACTTAATCCTGTTACTCAATCCTCAAAAGTTTTAATCCCAAATATATTACATGGGATATGCCCTTGGTTACAAAATAATCATCAAATAATGTATTCGACCCATAGGGTACATCTAATACTATCTGTGTATCAACTTATGCTAAGCATGAGGTTTCGTCTTTCCAAAATAAGGGAAGACGGAAAACAATAATAAAGAGTTCAAGGGGGAGCTAATAGATTAGAAGTATGGGGATCAAGGCATTCTAAAAAATTCAATGGAAATTGTCAAGGCAGTTGTGGATTGAAATCCTATTTTGGTAATTCCTATTCACTTACTCGTATCAGTACAGTTATGTAACAGATACGATATGCTCAGGCATATCTAGAGGGCAAGTACATTCGTCTACTAATCATTATATATCTCAATCCACGTAAAATAGTTATGCGAAGGGCGAACCAAGCGCACTATGGTTGATCAGACCGTAGTACTCTGATTCTGAAATGTATTAGTGTGCGCGTCCAATAATACATATATCATGAACAAGCTTGATAAAAGACTGAGCTTGCAAAACTAGGCTGTAACAGCAGCATAAGTCGAGGTAGTACAAAAATATAAGCATGCTAGATTATGATGAGAGACATTACAAAATATTTCAAGTTCACAAAATCAAACAAGAACAAAATTAGGATTCTACAATCTCTACAGTTGTCATACTCACTCCTTATCTAAGTCGCTAGTCGACCCAATAGGGGTTTGGGCCTATAATTTCTACCGTTTGAATAAACACTATCTTCTTATGCAAGTCTTAAAGTTGTGCCACCCTATTGTACTTCATCAATGGGTCAATAGGGCTATGTGATACTATGTTGTGAGGCATACTACCCAACTTAAAACAAATTACTAACACTGTGACAGTCTTAAGGGGATCCTATAATTTAATAAAGTTCTTGTAAATAAAGTACAAATTCTTATAGGGCTATATGAGGAACGGATCTTAGCACTTATTTGGGTCTCCTATGGTATCATGTAGGTAATGTCCATCTTAAGTCATAATCATAGTGCTCATAGAATACAGGTGTCATTAGTAAGAACGGAAGCGTTAATGTCCTTAAGAGAAAAGGGAAATATAACTCATATCGAGTTACGGATACAAATCACGTGATTTAAGGCTAAGAATAATCGGATCACAATCTAAAGGAACAACTCAACTATCAAGCTCTAACTACCAAGCACATAATTTAAAGTTCAAATTACCAACTATAACCCTAGCAAACTATATATTATAACATAGAAAAAGATCACTTGGCCTACAGTTATAAGAGTTTATGTGGCACGGGTTAAAAGATGGAGAAAAGAGGAATCATAATCTAATCGTCGCGTAATTAGCGAACGCTAAGGTTTTAGAGGAACAAGAAATGAAATTACAATAGAGGGACTCAAGGTAATATCATAGTTTCCTAAGGGGAAGGTGGTGAGCAAATCTCCGTATTTGAGGTGTGACCAAGGGGGATGTCATACTCGTTGCTCTGGGCTTCTTGAGGTACTGTCTACTAATATCAAGACAGGGATCTATATCCTAACATTATCTCACTATGCAAATTAGGTTCAGTCCCTACATTCGATCTCGGATTTCTATTGGTTCCTCAATACTAGGGTCAAACATTAGGGTCAAATCTCTAACTAGCTCTAGTAGTGCCTATACTACTCTTAAGTCATTCATAATTATGTCAAGGAATAATGGTAAGCCATTCTTTAGATAAGGATGCTAGGGTTTACTTAAATATTCTAAACTTAGTGTCGTGTCAGGGTTCTAGTTACTCTTACTAGGAAGGTTACCCTATTTATTATCTAACAACAGGGACTTCTATACTCTAGGAGAAGGCTATACTCATGGAGCTATTAGGGATGCACATGAATCAAGCAGGATGCATTCGTTCAAATAGAATGAATTGGAAAGAAGAGGAGTCATAGTCAGATGTGGATGAGATCCTATACTCTAATCCTATTTGCAGGCTTGCTCCGTACAGTAACGTAACCGAGACAATATGCTCTGACCTGCATGGGCCACCACTAAAAATATGTCACGCCCCCATCCCAAAATACGTAGGACCAGGACACGTAAGCATGCCAGCCGTATGAAAATGGCACTCCAATATATGGAAACCATAACACACGTACGCTGTAATATGAATAACAATTCATAAGTGGTAAACATATAAATCACAGGGCCTAGCTAAATCTCATCCACAGAAAATGGAATATAATGGAATAACCAATACCTATAACTAGAACTCAAAATAAAGCATCTAATGGTGATAGTCGGATGGACACAAATCCAATGCAGAACTAAAATATAGAATAGTCAAGATACATACACATAAGAATATCAACTACCAGATATGGGCTCGACGAGAAGATCCCATCGCAAAATACGTAGCCAGTCCGGATCTGCGCTCCTGCAAACACTCATGAACAATACACCTGGAAAGGGACCATGTCCTCAGAGGGACGTAACAAGATACATAAACCTGCCATAAAGTAAATACTGAATAAATAACTCCAGGGTGACCTAACCATCTAAGTGAATGCAATTTGAGGACAACATTGGTACGTATGGTAAAGTGTAGGCTAGACATATGCTGACGTAATTCACCAATCGTGACAACCGGCTAGTATATGCCACATATGCCCCCATTCGAGGGCACTTGCAATAATAACGTCCATCTCCGAGGAGCATGGTATCTCTATAATAACGTTCAACGTTCTATAGAGTGTGGTATCTGCAAAAACAACAAGTGACGTCCAACACTCTAAAGAACGTGGTATCTGCAATATATATATATATACGTCCGTATCACTCCATCGAGTGCGATATCTGTATAGAAGGAGTGGGTGTTCCATACGCCTACTAGTCGTCCTCTCCGCCCAATGATCTAAGCACGTTGTATCCACAACACGCATCAGCTACTATGCCTCGGCGTCGTAACTCTGGCTCATAGACTATCGTTAGAGCAAGGGTCCATCCTTACAACCAAACAAGGACAGGGATGGGACCATCGTACCACGCTAGTCTATGCTTCGCCTATCAATAACTGCTAGTTTTCTAACATGCATCACTATTAGCAGTTATACCTCGCACGCCTACACGTACAGGAGGCCAACCACATACGCAGGACCGTGCCCTACATAAGACTCACAACACGTGTACGAGATGTGTCAAGGCCTGGGAGTCATACCAATAACTCCACAACTTTAGGTGGGTCCACTAGACTCTAGGTCAGACACCAGTCCTAACGTCTACGCCTTCGTTGACTGCACCCGAGTCTTCTCGGACGCGCACAGTTAAATAATAATTATGCAGCTAATAATACAGAATTTAAATAGTACAACAAGGCAAGGTATACTTGCCTGTCAGGCGGCTGTGTAGTCCCAATAACCAGCTCCGGGAGTCACGTAGAACCAATCCAATAGAACCTCGGGATCAGCGTGCGCAGGTACAGAAATTGGGGTGAGTGCTGCGGGTTGTCAGAAAAGAGTGTCGGTCCACGATAAACACGATGACGGGGTTTATGATGAGAGTTAAAGTTGATGACTATGACGACGTTGATGATAATGATATGGATGATGATGACGATGACGAGGGAAGCGATGATGATGCTTACAGATGACGAAGATGGTGATGTGTATGATGGTGACGGCGAGGATGATGGTGCTAATGAAGATGACGAGGCAATAGTTAGGGTTTATGTGTTGAGAATGAAAGATGATACTGATGGTCCGAGATAATGGTGAGGACACTGTTGAGAATGATAGGGATGATGATGTAGCTGATGGTGATGACGAGGATGAGGTATTGAGGATGGAGTAATGTTGATGATAATGACGGGTGTTGGTGATGATACGGTGATGATAATGGTGACGACTAAAACATCGATGTTGGTGATGACGATAACGAGGATGACGGTGATTAGGTTGATGATGACGAGGACGACGAGGGTGATGACGTGGACAATGGTGATGACAAGGACGATGATGATGAGAGGATGATGGAAATGGTGATGGTGTTTACAATGGTGGTGGTGACAATGTAAGTGGTGGTGGTGACAATGTAGATGGTGGTGGTGACAATGTAGGTGGTGGTGGTGGCTGAACTCCGGCCAGGGGCCCGGCCAAAGAGGAGGAGCTCATGTCAGGGAAGGAAAGTGGAAGAGAAGGAGGAACTCAGGGCTGTGGGGGTGGTCGAGGCCAGCGGAGGCTCGAGGGAGCTCCGGCCAGTGGGGGGATGATGCTGGAGCGGGACATGGCGAGGCGGATGGTCGAAGATGAAGTCGGGGTCGGGGAGAGGGCCGTTCAGGCGAATGCAGCGGTGGTGATGGTGATGGAGGTTGCTGCCGGAGGAACTCGGGCGACGGTACCGTGGAGATCCGGCGAGTTTGAGTCGAGGGAGGAAGGGAATAGGGAGGAGCAGGGGGTTCTCAGGGAGGAAGTAGATCGATGGGGAGTCGAGGAGGATGTTCAGCAATGTCGGCGGCTTCAGCGGCTCGGGACAGTTGCTCACTGGAGAAGAAGGGGAGGTCGGGGCCGGCGGAAGTGGTCCAGTCAAGGACGGTGGTTGTGACTGGCACTGTGGGGTCTGTGGTGGAGGAGGAGGACGACCGGAGGAGGTCCGGAGAAGCGGCTAGGATGAAGAAGACGACGGGGGATGGGTGGATCCGGCGGAAGTGGTGGCAATGGTGGTGTACGCCGGTGAAGGAGGTCGGCTCAGGGATCGGTGCAGTCGGCTCGGGATCAAGCCCGGTGGTCTCCGGCCAGTTCAGCGGTGATGGTGGTTGTACAGTAAGGTAGGGGGAGAACAGAGGGAGGAGGTCCGGCGCTGACGACTCCGGCGTGAACTCCGGCGTAGGTTGGCCGGGCTGAAGGAAGGGGAAGGGGTGAACAACTGAATAGGGGTGTCGGCTGGGTGTATTTTCTTTAGGTTTTGGGGTTTGAGTTTTTTTTTAGGTTAAGAAGAAAATAGAAAAAGTGATTTTATACATGTAGAAATTGGGCTTGGGCTTGACCTAGGATTAGGGCTTGGTCAACACTCCTTGATATGGGCCTTGGGCTCACATGGGGATGTCGGGAGGGCTGTAATTTGCATTAATTAAATGCAAGGGTAAATTAATATACGGAGCGATATGCGCGCGTGCACATCCCGAAAAATTACTGAAAAAATCTACTAGAAGGGAAAATTGGGTTTCTTCACGTATTGTCCAATGGTGGGGGCACCTCGATACGTTTTTGCATAAAAGCCCCCGATAATTGGGAAAATTGCACAAGGACAGAAATTGGGATTAAATTAATTAAAATTACCGCGCACGGTGTTCTGGATTTAATTAGGAGTACCTGGGAATAAAATTAGGTCGGACACAAGTGTCTGGGGCATCGAAGATACAATGTAGAATATTAATAAAATTCGGTGGGTACAAAACGGTCAAGATTATGTCTCCAATTTTGATTGGAACGCACAAGGGTACAAAGATGGGATTTATTTTAGAATTACGAAATAACGTCTGCGACGTTTATTGTGCGACTAAAATATAGCACCAGAGAGCATGATTATAAGTTATATAAAGGTCAGAAAGGTAGGCGACCACGTCTAGGACAATGTTGTGAAATTTGCAGATAGGCAATGGCTAGCATAGTGCTCCAATTAACGAAGCAACGGTAGGGTGCGCTACACGATGAAATAATGTACCGTTAAACCAAATGCTGTGTTCTAAATTCTAATTGGGTTCAAACTTGCCCCAATTCCACTATATAAGCCAAGTAAACCTAATTTCGGGTGAGGGGGTTTACAGAACCCGACCCGGACCCGTTACCCGATCGGAACCCTAATCCTAATCCCTTTCCCTCAGCCGAGTCACCCCTATAAAACCCCCTCGATAACCCCGCTCCGCCGTCGGAACCCTAACCTCCTCCTCCCGACGAACCCCCTATCACCCTCGACCGCCCTAGCCAGCTCCCCCGCCTTCCCTCTCCACCATCTCTCTTGACGAGCCCCCGAAATCCCCTGCCCTAGCTTCGCCTGAACCCTAACCCCCTCGACCGCCCAGCTCCGCCTGAACCCTAAACCCACAGCCCTCGACGACCAGAACCTCTCCCCTCGCCGTCCTCCTCCTGACTCGACCTCGCAGCCGACGACCCGACAGAGCCCTAGCCACCCCGAGCCCCGATATCCCCTCTTCCTCCCCCGCCTCGACGCCGGAACCCTAACCCCTAGCCACCTACCTCCTCCTCCAGCCTCCACGAGCTTAGCCACCCCTGCGTTGCCCTAGCCCCGGTCGCCCTCTCCTCACCGTCACCCTCCCGGAGCCGACGAACCCCTGCAGCAGCCGTGCCCGACACCCAACCGCCTTACCGACGAGCCAGAGCCGCTCCGCCTCTACCCAGCCGTGCCCTAGCCGCCTCCGGCGAAGCCCCCCGGCCGCCTCCGCCGTGTCCTCTGACTGCAGCCATCTCTGGCGATCGAACCCTAACCCTAGCTACAGTAACCCGGATACAGCACAGTGTCGTGTCGCATCTCCTCGCGGACACGGGAAAACCTCGTTCTGCGTAGCCCCGTTCAGGTAATCCTTTCTCTCTCCTCACTGTCCCGTTTTCCGTTCCGTCAGTTATGACGCATAGACTACGTAACCCTCTCGATGCACGTGCAACCCGCTCGGTGTGTCACGTCCTGTGGTGATCGCGAATTGCGATCCAAAAACAGGAAAAATAACACCACATTTTCTTCCGAAACTGAGTGCGCCCCGCCAAACGGGACAACTTGATCGCGTGCGGTCTTCAACGAATGTGCCGTCGTTGATACGGACGTGCGGGATTTCGCAGAAGTTGATTTGGATGTGCGTGCACACCGGAATCAACGCATATCCGCCGACAACGCCCCATATCGGTCTGTTCTGGAATACGTTGTAACTTTGTGTACACACGTCGGATCGAAACAAAACTTGCACCATCGAACTCGTAGCAATACGCTGGTCCTGTGACACAAGTTTGGTTTGATTCTGAGAACGTTGACAAAACCGTGTATCGTGGGCCCCGCGGCTCCACTTGACCGGCGATTTTGTGACCGGCTCATCGGAATCCAATTCTGGAAGTTCCGTTGGGTTCGTATCATCATTTTGGACTTGTTGACACTAAGTTTGACAAATTTGGAGACCATTGGTTCTGACACATTTTTCGGTGTAAAGCGGCCCACATGTGGACCCTGCTCTGGCCAAGAACTGTCATTTTTGTCCCTGTATCCAAATTGGACTCAAGGACAGGCGTTTCTATCTATTTGATATTTTCTGAACCTGATGGTGATGTTTATTTCAGCAAACGAAGGAGTACCTGCACATCACACTGAGACCAGAGCTACAGTTGGAGCCAGAACCCCAGACAAGTGTACCTTGCCAATATTGCAGTTCTTGTTACAATTTCTTTGATTTATTTATATCTTGTACATGCTTAACCTAGGGCCGTGTGACTTACTTAGCGTCAGATTAATAGTCGGGTGCCAACACCGTACGCGGAGTTGGGTAACGTCACATAGAGATGGATATCGTGACACTTTACATTCTCGTGCTTGCATTATCAAGTACATTATAACCCAGGACACTAGATACTATTCATGAGACAGAATCTTCCTGATATATTCATGGTGATTCTGTATAGGATACATGTTTCATGACATATTCTTTATATGCTTGTTTGTGGTATTAAACGAAAGAATAAAAGTGTATTTCAATGACGGGGTTTATACGAAACTCGTGCCCTTTGGTTTACAAACAAACTTGTACAATTTAATCTTATACGAGGATGTGGGAGTATAATTTATTTAATCTGGGTATAAATTGCTATAGGTGTCTGATCTGCAGTCGATCACTTTAGCCCTTGGACCACACGATGTTGAAGAAGTGCCGTGGAAGACAGGTAGCAGCTTCGAAGGTTGCAAAGGAGGGTGGATGCACGATGCCAAAGTCATCGATCCCTACTCTTTGCCTGAGCTCCGGACTCTCTCTCTCTCTCTCTCTCTTGACCTCCGGTTCGATCTTTCTGGGAAGTTCGACCTTGTTCGATCCTTCTTTCAAAGTTTCGACCTTGTTCGATCTTCAAGTTTGAAGTTTTTCGACCTTTTTCCCCATTGATAGGGGTCTCTATTTATAGAGTTTTGGTGACAGTGACCACTCCGTCGGTGTAAAAACCGAGAAGTGGAAAGTACAGCACCCTTTTACACAACGGTTAAAATAACCAATGCCTGCGTATAGATAACCTTTTGAGTGAGCATATGACGCGTGTCCAACTAAGGGGACAAAACGCGTATATCTGCTGCGAAGATCACGGCGTAGAAGCCATGTAGGTAGGTATCCCTTGTGTAGAAGAGGTTGGCGTAGAAGCCAAATGACTGTCACCCTGGCGTAGAAGCCAAATAGGCATAGAAGCCGAGTAGGCGTAGAAGCCGAATGGGCATAGAAGCCGAGTAGGCGTAGAAGCCGAATTGTCGTAGAGACTGAGTGGGCGTTTGAAGCCGAATGGTCGTAGAGACTGAGTGGACGTTTGAAGCCGAATGGGCGTAGAAGCCGAATGAGCACATATCTTGAATGGGCGTAGAAGCCACTGCGTACCGTGCCAGAGTGCTGATGTGGACGTCTTAGCCGGAATTATGGCTTTTGAAGATATAATCAAATCTCTTGCAGAGATTTGCCACCATCTTGTGCATTAAATGCGGAGACGTGTTTTGAAGGTCTGCAGCCCTTCTGTGCATCCGTCGCAGAGACGTGCCTTGAGA
Source organism: Iris macrosiphon (assembly GCA_036927795.1). Lineage (NCBI taxonomy): Eukaryota > Viridiplantae > Streptophyta > Magnoliopsida > Asparagales > Iridaceae > Iris > Iris macrosiphon. The sequence continues at coordinate 12,123,240 of JAYESA010000005.1, read as the reverse complement.
GAAACTGTCATGCCCCAGTCCCAAAATGACGAGGGACTGAGCACGTGAGCAATGGCCAGCAGCACGCACCGATGGACAATCCAATTTAATGGATCCATCAGGGCATGCTTAAGCTATAGTCTAGCAGTGAAATGTTACAAGTCTCAGGTATTTCTAATCTCATCCACAGAATAAACACAGATTAATTGCCAGAAAATGATGCAATAGAATAACTAAACAAATCTCAAATAAGATTATCTCGGGAACAATCCGAGACTCAGTCTGTTACATTCAGAGAAAAAATAGACAGGAAATAAAATACTAAAAATGGAAATACTGTGTAGATGAAGCCGGTGCTCAGGAGAAATCTTCGGCCAATATCTCGTTCTCTGTTCCAAGTTCTGCTCCAAGGAGTGCTCCTGTACCGTACACCTCGGGGTAGTTCTCCTCAGCTATACCTGGGGACATAGTCCATTCCAGGTCCTCAGGGGACATAACGAGGTACAGAAAATACAAGCCAAAATATATGCAGTACAGTAATAATGAAACAGCAGGGTAAATATGTAAACCAGCTAAGTGATATGCAAGTGAGAGTTTTAGTCATACTCGGGCTGAGACTACTACAGGATCAGTGTCGAAGAAACCATAGCAGTATTTTCTCGAAGGGCCAGAACTGGTGCCATAGCTCTGTGTCAGAGACTAAGACACATCCAAATAACATTATTTATATTATATTCAGCCTTGATATGATAATACTCTCCCCACCCTATGTAATCTCACGTCACAGTTCCAGAATATCACAGGTACAAGTCACGCAAGATTGAACTAATGCAATGAGTCAGGATAGAATCTAAGCATGCAAACTGTAAATGACATAAAAATGTATCCTATACGGAATCACCAGGTATATTTCAGGCAATTCCGTCACATGAATAGTGTCAGGTGTCCTGGGTTGAGCAGTTAAACAAGTTTACTTAGGCATCTACAATAAATCAAGTAAAATACTATAACCAGAAATATCTGAGAATTAGCAAGCTTTACTTGCCCACTGATGCTAGATTAAACCAAGAAAATATATAGCAAGCTTCAGGGTTTGGCAAGCTTTACTTGTCCACTGATGTATAACTAAGTCCAGGAAATAGGTAGCAAAGCTGCAAGTTTTGGCAAGGTACACTTGCCTGTGGTTCCGGCTATGTTTGCAGTTCTGACTTCGGCGGGAATTGCAGGGGGTACTCCGGTTGCTGAAACAAACATCACCATCAGATCCAGAAAATATAAATCAGCTAGAAACGCCTGTCCTTGGGTCCAATTTGGAGACAAGGGCAAAACGGCAGTTTCGGGCCAAAACGGGGTCCACCAGTGGGCCCGCTTTGCACCGAAAAAATGCGTCTGGGTCAAAGGTCTCCAAATTCACCAAACTCGGTGTCAACAGGTCAGAAACGCTGATACGAACCCAACGGAACTTCCAGAATTGAATTCCGATGAGCCGAACACAAAATCGCCCGTCGAGCGGGGCCTGTGGGGCCCACGACACGCGATTTCGTCAACGTTCTCAGAATCGAACCAAACTTGGCTCACAGGACCAGCGTATCGCTACGAGTCCGATGGCGCAAGTTTCGTTTCAATCCGACGTGTGTACACAAAGTTAGGGTAAATTGCAGAAAAGTCGGATACGGGGCGATGTCCGCGGATACGCGTTGATTCCGGTGTGCACGCACACCCGAATCGACTTTTGCGAAATCCCGCACGTCCGTATCGACGACGCGCACGTATCTTGAAGACCACGCGCGACCAAGTCGTCCCGTTTGGCGGGACGTACTCGGTTCCGGGTGAAACAGGGTCTGGTTTTTCCTGTTTTTGGATCGCGGTGTGCGATCACCACAAGACGCGATGCCCCGAACAGTTTGTCCGGACACCGAGAGGGTCATACAGGCTTCGTAACGCAATTTACGGAATCGAAATCCGAGCTACGAGCAAAAAGTTACAAGTACCTGAAGGGGACCTAAAAAACCCGAACTCAATCGTGTCCGACACGTGTCCGACACGTGTCGGATTCGGGAATAAAATTAGGGTTAGGGTTAGGGCTTTCCCGCCGGAGGCTCAGGGAGGAGGGCGGCCGGGGCAGCGTCGCCGGGCTCGGGGGCTCTGCACGGAGGCACGGCGAGGCTGCTGGGGACTCGCCGGCGGCGGAGGGCGTCGTCGGCGGGCCGCTGCGGCTGCTGCTGCTGCGGTTGTTGTCGACGGGGGGAGAAGAGGAGGGAGGAGAAGAAGGAGCGGCGGCGTGGCTGGCTGGGCAGCGGCGCTGCGGGCGGGCGGAGGCGAGGCTGGGCTGGCGGTGGCGGATGGTGGCTAGGGCGGTGGAGGGGGAGAAGAAAGGGGGATTATATAGGGCGAGCGGGGCAGAGGAGGCGGACGTCGTGGCGGGGACGGCGGCGGCGGAGCGCCGGGCGGAGCGGGCGGCGGCGGCGTCTCCGCCGCGAGACGCGGGCACAGGGGGGAGAGGGGTGAGATGGGTCAAGCGGGTCGGGCGGCTGCGGGCAGACCCGACCCGACCCGGTGGGGAGCGGGCTGGGCCGGCCTGCGGGCCTGGGTCCAATGGGCTTGGGCCGGGCCGGTGGGCTGAGTTTTATTAATAATAATAATAATAATAATAATAACCAATAAAATAATTAATTAAATAATTAATAAATACTTTTTAGGTGTTTTAAAATAGGTCCGGGGTCCGATAAATTCCAGAAAAATTGTCCTAAGTCCAGTTTTTTATTTTACATCCAAAAATATTATTTCCATAATATTTTAATATTGTTTATTATCAATTAAAAATTATTGAATAATTAAAATCCTGTATTTAAATTACAGAAAATTCCCAGAAAATTTCAGAAAATTGTGAAAAATCCAGTTTTGAAAATTTTAAAAAATCAGGGGGTTTACAGAAACTGTCACCGCTCTGTGCAATTAGACGTAGAGACGTGCCTCGAGCCCCGTACGAAGTGCAGCTTTTGACGTGGCATGCGGTTTGTCTACTGCGGAGCGTAAAACAGCTCATGTTTGCCTGTGTAAAACAAGGCAGCGTATCCCCTTGTACGCGAAAGAGCAGTTTATGCTGAGGGGACGTCAGTAAACGACGGTTCGGTGATATTTTAACCAAATCCTCTGCATTAAATGCAGAGATCCGCCATCATACTGTGGTGCGCGTCCCGAGGGGTCTGTCCTCGTTTCCAGCCGTCGTCTGGGTAGCCGTGCAGCACTTTTTGTCAGGAGTCAGAGGTCAGGTTCACTGCGTGACTTGACAGGTTTATTTCGGGGAAGACGAAGCGTTCCTCGTACGCTTTAACGCTGCTTTGAGATCGGCTGAGTTTTACGCCATGGAGGCGATGAAGAACCATGTTTACGCTGGAGCGGCCTGGACGTACTGCACTTACGCGGATGGTCCTTTGAGCTTGTACTTCACGTTGTGTTTAGCGGAGAAAGCTCTGCTTGTACGCTTGATGGCTCTGAAGGCCTCTGTTTACGCTGCTCTGCATCAGTATGCTGCGTAGCTCCTCCCAGCGTATTTTTCATACTTCTACAATGCTTAGATCTTATTATGACTTGCTGTATTAGTTTTGATATTGCGTGTCATAGACATGAGACGTGTGATTACATTGGGTGGGGAGAGACACACAGGCTACAGGCTGATTTCATATATATACTACATAGTAAATTATATAGTAACTCTACTACAGGCTCCCAAACACAGAGCTTGTAGTGGTTTCAGCCTGAGTTTTAGTGATGCTCTCAAATTGCATTTCACATAGATGGTTATATAGTTTACCCTATTGTTTCATTTATTGTTGCACTGCATTATTTATTTTGGCATGAGTTATTTTGTACCTTGCTATGTCGCCTGAGGACCTGGATCCGGATTATGTCCCCAAGATTAGCAGACGAGATCTATCCCGAGGTTTACGAAGCAGGAGCATTATCAGGAGTAGGCACTGGAGCAGTACCAGATCCAGTAAACGAGTGATCTTCGAGGATATCTTCTGAGTATATGCTTTATCCATACTCAGTATTTGCAGTTGTTATCTTTATTTCTGTACTTTGACTATTGTATCAGACTTGTAATCGGGTTGTTCCCCGATTTATTTACTTGAGACTTGATGATGTTTATATTTCACTCTTTTGATATTGCTGTATTTATTCTGTGGATGAGATTAGTAGACCCTTATTGTTGTACTACAGCTTAAGTACGCTCCGATAGATTCATTAAATTGGGTTTGTCCATCGATGTGTGCTGCTGGCCATTGCCACGTGTCTAGTCCCTCGATATTTTGGGACTGGGACGTGACAGTGTCATAGTGCTCATATTTCTACATGAGTCATGCGTATGTGGACCAATAGGAATAGAGTGTACTAGTGCACATGGGTGCACATGAGATGTGATAGTCTATTTCTATTGGTCCACATGTGCATGACTCATATAAAAAAATGAGCAATATGACTCATATCTCGTTTATCCTCTCTCTCTCTCTCTCTATATATATATATATATATATCAAATGACGTCTAGCCTAGTGGTTAAGACCGATGCATATTATCTAGGAGATTGCAAATTCGAGTCTCCTGGACGTCATTTTAAAAAAATTAAAAATATAACTACCGTCTTTGTTTTCTTTTCTTCATAAAAAAATCAAAATATATAACAAATAATAAAATATATTTAAAATTTAAATTAAATTTAAACCAACTATATAGTATTATCTAATTAAAACATATAAAAAATAAAAAATATATTTATAATAAATTATAATTAAAATATATTCAAATCATATTTAAAATATTTTAATATAATTTAAATTTTATTTTATTTTATTTAATAATAATATAACTTTTTTATATATCTAACATACGTGAACGTTACTGATATATATATTGAGGAGTTTAATTTAATTGCCACACAGTACACTCAAAATGTTGCAGGCATCATCACTAGTTATGTACGAACTAACCTTTTAAGTTTCAGCAGAGAAACGAATATTGCAGACTCGGTCACTGAATATCATATACTTGACTATCAAAATACATAGATTTTGACAAATACTCGGCATAAATTAATTACAGTATGAGAGAATCAACCGTCAGAACTGACCAAAATTCTCTTACGGAGGCTCTTTTGGTTCGGTGAAGTTGTACGAAGAAAAAAAAAAAAAAGAAAAAAAAAAAATTCAACATTTGTCTATGTATTGCGGTGGAGTGGCAAGATGTGAAACCAAGTAATTTTTTTTTTCGTTTTTGTGCTTTGAAAAAGTGAAAATTTGATATGTAAAATTTTAAATTTTGATGTTTGGTTGGTTGTCGAAGTGAATAAAAATTTATATTTTTTTGTTGAAGTGACATGAATAGTAAATTTTTTATTTTAAAAGTAGAGATAAAGTGGTCCTCCAACCAAACGTAAAATGGAGATGAAATTTTTTCACTTTTGCTTTCTACTTAAAAAAAATTCTGATTTCGTGACAGACAATATATATATATATATATATATATATGTATATATATATATATATATATAAACCAAACTCCTGAAGTGATTTCAAATTCAAATATTGGTCACTTCTGCGCTCCAAATTCGCGAATCAAAAAGTTTCTAAACACACATTTCAAAGAGGATACGGGACCTTAAAAGCGCTAATTAGTGTTTAAACCCTGAATTTTATACCAGCTTAGAGTTTAAGTTCTTACATATCCAATTGAAAAGTTTAAACACTCGACTTTTATTGTTTGTTTCGTTTTTTTTTTTTTTTCCATTATATCCTCCCTAGTCTATATATGAATATTTTATTGTCAAGCATGGAAGGGAAGGTATAATAGAAAATAAATAAAATAATAAATAAAAATTCATGATCTAAACTTTCTAATTGGACAAGTCAGAGCTTAAACTCTAAACTGATATAAATTCAGGGTCTAAACTCTAATTAACCCTAAAAGTAAATAATTCTCTCTCTCTCTCTCTCTCTCTCTTTGTGTTCCTAAAAATTTATTTTCTACTCATTTTTCATGGAAAAAGAATTCAACATTTCTATACTCATGTTTCGTTAGGTTAGATTGGGAATATGGAAAAGAAGACTTAATTTATTTAGTTTTCCATAAATAACCTTTCATAGTTCTATTACCAAAATTTACATGTTTGGGATAGAAGTTAAAATTTTGAAAGTAAAATGAGAATGTTATTGTCCAAACAAAATATTCATACAATATTTTTAGGAAAATAAAATTATTCCCAATGGGACCTTGGATATTACTTTTCCACAACAATAGAAATATAAAATTTCTCATATTTTTTTCTAATTTTTAATTCTAGACATATCAAACAAACAAAAAAGAATCTAAAAGTTGTTTCCAAAATTTGAACCAAATGTCACCAAAGGGTCTTAATACTCCTACAGATTGTTAATTAAATCTCTCAAGGGATTGTTGGCAGTTCTCTCTGGTGTGCATAGGCCTAGGCCTAGGCATAGGCATAGGCATCGGCAGTGAGTTGAGTTTGTCGGCGGTGGTGGAGAATGTTGGTGATTCCAATATTAACTCGCAAACTAATTAAGCTACTGCTACTCTAAATTTGTCTTCTTCTTTCAACTCCATTCCCCACTTCCTCTTCCTATCATACATATCATGGACTTCTCCTTCTATATTCTCTATATTCACACAGTGGACCGAGCGACGTTTTGCACTTTGTTTTGTCCTCCTCGCTTTTTTTCTTTTTTTGATGGAGGGATCTATTACAAATTTTGAAACGTTTCCTGTTCATTAATGTTCCTTTCCTTGGTCTACTTCCAGCCTAGGAAGTGGTCCGTCACCACCTCAGAATCTCTTTAGTGGCCCAGCCTGACGTAGACACACCACATGCCTAGGGGCCGCAACCGGGTCAGGTTTTGCTGGATTCGGTCGAGCCGGCGACTATGGGGTTTAAGTGGGAGGGGACCAGGGACCCGAATGCAATCTACATTCATGTGTACGCTATGGACCAGAGCCGATCCATGAGTAGGTCTGACAATTCTTCTGGCTTGGACAACCTCTCTCCTCCAACGTCACGATGTTAATGTCACTCATTCAGATAACCCAAGTTACTGGCTAGTATTCCTTCATAAAGGAGCCAACAAATTAGAAGGAAAAAAAAGAAGGCAAATTATAAGGGCACTGCACATTTTACTCGGGCTAGCCCATTTCAAAATTAGAAAAAATTACAAGTTTGCCATCATGAAAGTTACTCGGGACTAGCCCACTGTAATACTCAGGACTGTCAAAATTTTGACAGTCCTACCACTTGGAAGGACTGTCAAAATTTTGACAGTCCCATTTCCTAAAATTACAAGTTTTCCAAAGTTACTTGGGGCTAGCCCAAATTGTTATAATCAGGACTGTCAAAATTTTGACAGTCCTACCACTTGGAAGGACTGTCAAAATTTTGACAGTCCTACAAATTGTTAGGACTGTCATAATTTTGACAGTCCCACAAGTTATGTAGACTGTCAAAATTTTGACAGTCCTAATTTTAACCCACTGAAAATTTTATATAAAACTAGGACTGTCAGGATATTGACAGTCCCACAAGAAATGAGGACTGTCAAAATTTTGACAGTCCTCATTTGGGGCTAGCCCAAATTGTTATAATCAGGACTGTCAAAATTTTGACAGTCCACATAGCTTGTGGGACTGTCAAAATTTTGACAGTCCTACAAATTGTTAGGACTGTCATAATTTTGACAGTCCCACAAGCTATGTGGACTGTCAAAATTTTGACAGTCCTAATTTTAACCCACTGAAAATTTTATATAAAACTAGGACTGTCAGGATTTTGACAGTCCCACAAACAATGAGGACTGTCAAAATTTTGACAGTGCTCATTTTAATTGTCAGGATTTTTTTTTTTAGTTTATTTCTATTTAGTTAGTTTTGTATTTTGATTTTTTTTATTTAGTTTAATATCCAAAATAAAATATGTTATCATTGAACCCAAAAAAAAAAAAAATCTACCGTACGAATATTACGTCTGCCGTCGACCAGACTTCAAACGGCCATAACTATTTGTTTTCAAATCGTTTTTCGTCACACAATAGGTCTATTTGTATGTTTTCGACGAGAGTAACACAATTCGTGTAGAGAGAATTTTTATCCGAAGTAAGACGTACATATTACAGGCAAAAATATAAAATATAAAACTTTAAAGTATCATAACTTTTGACTGGGAGATCGAAACAAGCTCCAGTTTGAGCCAAAATGACCGCATGGAAAAGTACTTCGGGATAAACCGTTTCACCGTTTGATGGACTTTCCAAATTTTTAGAATCGCAAAAAAACGATGTTTCGACCTCCAAATTTTACTTTTGGTAACAAAAAAAAAAAATAATCAAATATTTAATGTACCAATAATAAATTTACTATTTTAAATAACATAATACTTTAACAAATTTTAAGGATAGAAATTTTAAGGATATTTTGAAATTGGCTCCCCCAACAATTAACAGAAAAAAAAATTTAGGACTGTCAAAATTTTGACAGTCCTACCAATGGGAAGGACTGTCAAAATTTTGACAGTCCTACAGTCCTAAAAATTCAACATACATTTTTAGGACTGTCAAAATTTTGACAGTCCTTCCAATTGGTAGGACTGTCAAAATTTTGACAGTCCTAAAAATCAACATTTTGACAGTTCTTCTATTTTTTCATTTTCTTTTTTGGTTTTGCGGCGACGACGACGGGAGGCGCGGCGACGGGAGGTTGCGGTGGAGGACGGGGGAGGAGGACGGCGGGAGGGGGGAGGGCTCCGGTCGGGTAGGGAGGGTTTGGGAGGGTTTGGAAGTAGTGGGCTAGTATGAGTAAAATGTTGGGTTAGTATAAGTAAAAGTTCCTCTTTAGTGGGCTAACCCCAATCCTGGGCTAGCCCCGAGTAAAATGTGCAGTGCCCTTATCAAAAGCCAAAAAGAAAGGCTAAATTGCAACTTGATACCCTCAACTATTCGAGTTTTTCAAGTTAGATATCTACTAACTAAATATCCTCCCTAAATTAATATTTTCAATTTGATATCTAAAAATAAAAAAATGACAAAATTGTCCCTCATTTTCGACCCCTCCGGTGACCTCCTCCCCTCCGCCCCCGCTGACACCCCCCCCCCCCCCCCCCCCCCCCCAAAAAAACCCAGGCGACTGCTCTGCCCCCGGCTGCACCACCTTCTCTCTCCGCGCACAACGACGACGACAGTGCGCGAAGAGAGAGAGAGAGAGAGAGAGAGAGAGAGAGAGAGAGAGAGAGAGGGGGGGGGGGGGGGGGGGTTTGCAGCCGGAGGTGGGAGGGGGCAGAGCAGTCGGGTGGGACAGCCGCCGGAGGGGAGGGTGAGAAAGGAAGGGGTGATTTCGTCTTTATTCTTTTTAGCGTATCAATTTGATACCTATCAAAGTTGAGGGTATCAATTTGAACAATTTGAATAGTTGAGGATATCAAGTTATAATTTAACCAAAAATAAAATCATATAACATAACTAATTAATATTTTTATCCAAACTTTCAAATTGTCGTAGGTAGACGGTTCATGCAAATCAGATAGAAGTAGTTGATCAAAACCTAACAAATTCACATGTAAGCGTCGAGAAGGTGGACGATGATACCCTTTCACTTGAATATGACAAAAGTCAAAAGAAACATCTACACTTATCGGTAACTTGGAATAAAACCCACAAGGTTACCACAATCAACCGCATCCAAAAGCGAAAGTTCACTTCTCAATGCTACCGCACTTTGCTCCACTAAGGGATACTCTCATTGGGATTCTCTCTTTTACTCTTTGACATGATTTTCACTGCTATTTTCCGAGGCCAAACAAAAGATCCAACAAAAAATGAAGACTTCAAAGTTTAAAGGTTTATGAGTAGAGAAGACTATTCTCACTGGTTAGGGTCCAGCTTCAAGCATTTACAAATATCAATAATAAACACTGCAATCATATATATGGATAAAACCTCCTTAAATCATTATGGTAAACCATATTCGCCACTTTCCTCCCTTCTCTCTCTTCCAGAATCTTTAGTCCCCATTTAAGTTTATAGCTATTACATACAGTAAAATTTTGAAACATTCCATGAACAATGGGAATTTGGGGTTAATATGATCTAAACTCGATGTGTTTTGGAATTATGCATCACAATATTAATAACTTAATACCATACAATAGTAAGATTTAAGGGATACATCAAAAAGACTATAACTATTACTGTTGAGAAAATTTTCTGATGTAACTGTCATACTTTCATTGCTGGATACAATTCAATAAGGTGCATTTGCAAAAAAACATATTACAAGGTATGAACGTGTTTCACATATCTACTAGTTTGATTTAATACAAAATTAAATAAATTTGAATATCATTGCATAATGCACATACACCTTGCAAAAGATTGATATTTGTCACACTGTACTTACAGTAAATTTTTCATGCTGTTGCTCCATAAGCTAGTACAATGCATCTAATTCCAAAACTGGAAACATGCATTCTTCCTATGATTCAAGGGTTAGGCTGATGATAATTAGCAGAACTTCGTTCATGCTTGACTATGATTCAAAATCTACATAGCTTCGTTCATACTTCTCAGTAGCATTCTCTTTAAAACATGATACTTCCGGTAGCCTGAAGCTTAGGCAAAACATTGCCTGCAAGGTCGAAGACGAAAAAAGAAACATGGTCATAATCCATATACCACAAGATGCCATCATAGTAAATACCAATAAGACATTGCGTAAGTGCTGACTTTAAAATAAAATAATAAAAAGAAGATTGCAGTTGAATCAAATTTAACAAACCAAGGTAGAGAAGTGTTTGGAGACTGGAGGAAAAAGAAAAGATAACGTGATAAGACTTGTTCCACTGTAAGGTTAAGTAAGTAGTCTAGGATGAAAGTACTATTTGCAGCTTCTTTGGATTATAAAAAGATCATAGGCCATGATGATATAGTGGTTTGTTTACTAATTGAAAACTATTTGATCTATATTGAAATAGCAGGGAACCAATAGCAGATGTAACCTTGATCAGCAGGAGAAAAGAAAAACTCAAGCTCATTATGTTACAACCAGTGGGGGAAATATATGGTAAAAGTTTGGCTCTGAAATTCATCAAAATAATCTAGCAATCACAGAAACTAGAAAACAATTCTCTCTAATACATTTTTCCATTAGAGCTATTGTATAACCTGACACCAAAAGGCGCTCCCTGTAATCTCGAGTGAGCATTGACAAAGATTGGGTATGTTTGATTTGCAGGGTTGGACAACATAATGTAATTGGCATTCCATTGTAAATCTAATTCGAGTATTTGGTTGAACAAATTTTTTTGGGATATAATGCAATGGCTATTACAAGCTTGATTACATTACATCACTTTCTTTGAAAAACAATTAAATCATAAAACTCAAGTAACCGCAATTACATCAACTTAAATCTTACACTAATTTTTTGTTTCTTGTTTTTTTTTTTACTTTTTTAAAAATATTTTTCTAAACAATCTATTTATTTATTATTTTTCCATTTTAAAAAAAATTTCTAATGGATTTTACAAAAAACTATTTTTTTAAAAGTATTTTAAAAAATATTAAAAAAATATTTATTACATTACATGGTAAACCAAACATTTGAATGCAATTGATAAAACATTATATTATTTGATTACACATACCAACCAAACATGGTAATGTAATTGTAATTCAATTACATTACAAACTCGATTCCGTTACGATTACAATTACATTACAATGAACCAAACACAACCTTAATGTACATTCATGCTCCAGCTGCTAGACCTATTTAGTTAGCACATAACCTGTTGGCTATGAGATTGTTAGTCATGATGCAGGACTGGCCATCCATGAAATGGTGATCCAATCATTGTTACGACGAAACCTCATTTATTTGAACATCATGTCCATTCATATCTGACAGAATATCAGTGCCCACGGCGCACTGTTCAAATAAAATACATAATTTGTGTGATAGTTAAGTAGTATTAGAAGAAGCGTAGCAACCAGTTTGTGTAAACTAGTTACAGGAGACATAATCAGGCTGCATTCTGGGAATACTCTTCTAGTTTTTAGGTAAACTTCAAGAGAATTATAATACATCTTCATGCACTAGCGAGCAAGGGCGGATCCAGGAATTTTAGTAGGTAGGGGGGTTAATAATATGGTTACATATTTAGGCTTGAGAAGTAGGAAAAAAGAAATATATGGGAGATCCAAGTTTTAAACCTGAGACCTCCATCGTAAAAGTTTTGACTACTTCACCTATTGGACCATATCATTTAGTAATGCGTTAGAATTTTCTATTTTAGATAGGTCTCCAAATTTATTTGTATTTTTTGGCAAAATTATCAAAAAAATAGCTATAGATTTCTTCTTCCTGAAAGACAGTTGTGGCTTGAGCCCCTTGCTTCGATGTGGGTCAGCACCTGCAAGCGAAATATCACATTGTCCTTGCTCCATTTTAAGAATTGAAGAAATGAGTTTAATCCAAAGACCATTGAGAACACAATGACAGATAAACCTTGTTTTCATGCGCTCCGCCGAACACCAATCACTTATTAGAATCAAACATATCACGATAAATGATCCAGGCTTAACTTGATTGACAAAATCCAACTAATGAAGGTCAAAGATTGAGCTTCGTTCAGTGAAACAACAATGATTTGGCCTATGGCCTTGAGATATCTTTGGTTAAGGACAAAGTTCAAACATTTTCATGAGAGGGGACCCTTCTAACTCCCAAAGGCAAAATAACAGATTCAGGAGGCAAACTCAGTAAGAGGCGATACCTTGTTTGGAGCAACATCACGGACCAAGTGAAAAACTGGATCTAGAATCTTTGCACCTATATTACCTTCTGCCACCTGCAAAGATATTGCAAATTTTCTAGGAATTCAATAAAATGATAATATTAAATTAAAAAAATTGCATTTGGAATTATAAAAATCATTTCAGAATAGTTAGTATCCAAGGATAAACATTTTGAACACAAGACTCACAGCTAATATAGATTCTTCAGATTCAGTTGAACGAATGAAGCAGTAGCAGTGTATCCTAGGCAAAGGCCCTTTCCAGTATTTCCTTTGAAGAAGACCCCCGAAAACATCTGCCAGATCATTTACAAAGAATCGACAATAAAGAGACGAAAAGTGAGGGTAGTTTTATGTGCTTGACGTGTAAATGTAGAAAGCATGAAGCTCGAAAAGAAAAGGGTGAGAATAATAGTATTTGATGAATACAAACTCATCAATTATTACATAGTAAACCAATATTGCACAGGAGAGAGAGGTACATAACAAGCACTACATCTACTTAGAACAAGGAAAGTATACTTTGCCAGAAAACTGAAGAATAAAAAGTAACATAAAAAGCAGCTGCACAATGTTGAAAACAATGAAAAGAGGAGCTATTTTATAAGTCCAAAAGTTGCCCTTCCATAATTGTCAACGATATTTCACAAAATGACGAACAATATGCATCACTGACTTCAATTTATTATCTTATAATGAAACCCAAAGCACTACCTTGAAACTACAAGCAGAAGCAAGTACGTTCACTATGTTGTATTCCCAAACACATCAAATTTGTCTAACAAGTAAACATGACAAACAGGACATATTAAAGTTATCCAATAAACCCAAAACTATTACCTAAAAACTGCAAGGCAGAAGCAGGAAGGTTCATTATCACATGATCGACATGCTCCCATGTCTTGGGAGTCGCTGAATTAAAACTTTTTATTCTCTTGTTAGCACTCCTATTCTTTTGACTTGCTGCAGTTGTACTACCACCTTCAGTAACTTGATCTGCAGAAACAAAATACCTCAGACAATATATACAATTCATACTTATGCTTGAAGAATCTTTTTTTTCCATTAGCTTATTATTATATGTGAACGCCTCTGTACATGTCCAGGGTTTCTATCCTTAAAGCAAGCACAGTTAAGCCCTTATCTTTTTGTGGCAGAAAGATGTTTAAAGGGCTCATTGGTTGCGCTTCTTACATTATGTCATTTGTATAGGGTCCACTTGTATTATGTTGGACCACTCTCAAGTAACAACTCTTTTTTTTTATTTTTAGTTTCAAAGTTTCAACATCTACCCTCCACCTTATTTGTATCGACTTGTAATCAGCAGTGTTAGGGAGCATAGAAGCCTAAAACTCATGACAACAAGAAAAAGAAACAAAATGCAATTTCAGTAAAGGATTGAATCTCTTATAGTAAATCAATTGTATAAGGTTCACCTTTGTTATGCTAGAGTACTTTCTACTTACAACTCGTTTCGTATTTGTAGTTTTAACATCCAACCCCCACTCCATCCATATCTACTTCTAATTGGCAATGCTGCGGAAAACAGCAGGATAAGATGAAACAAAAAGAAAAGAATACTGAACGCAAATTAAGTAACAGCCATAGAGAGATCAGAATGCAATCAGTTCCCTCTTTAGTTAGATGTAGCACGAATATATTAAGAGACAGATGAAGATGTTAGATATTATTAGTTTAGGCAACTGAATTGGAAATTGCTTCAAGGAAGTGATATAGCTGCCAAAAGGCATTGGCAACTTGAAGGAAAATTTTGTGGAATGATCATGTCTTGGCACACTACATGCTTCAGAAGTTGGAATAAAAGACGAGACTACAAAGATGAGCATATTCATGAAGAAAGCACATAAACAAGTACGTAAAAGAGTATACCTTTAATCAATTGAAAACAAAGTGACAGACAACTAAAAGATGATTTGCACACATCCAGTGGAGCTTCAATGAGACTCCTAATAAGAGTGGTGCTCCTTGTTGCATCAGATATATACCAGAGACAGATATATGATCCAAAGCATTAGCAGAAGGATTTGTTATGCTTGCCAGCGAGTTCCTCATATGAGTGACTCATGAAGAAGGATTAATAAAAACTACTAGAATAGGTTGGAGGAAGGCTTGATCATCACTGAAAAATTGTGTTACCCCAAAGCAACACAATGAACAATTACATTCCAGAACATCATAAGAGGACGATGATGGCTCCTTTTGTACCACAACATTTGATAATGTAAAGGGATGTATCAATGTGTCACGATTGCTTCCTATATTTGATATTATAAATGGCCCTGGATAAGGAAAAGTCATGTTTTTTCTCCATGCATTCCAAATAATACACAGTTTATAATAATACATTTGAGCAACATTCTCTGAGAAACTAAAGTCTCACTCTAGAGAACTTACCTTGATCACATATTTTAGCTCGTCTTTTAGCAGCACCATTTACTATAATGGATGAACCATCAAGATCGTCTTGAACTATTTCTTCAGTATTTAAATTTTCATTCTCACCTGAGAGTATACAAAAATTGTTAATGTGAAATAAACATTACAAGAAAGACATGCAGCACTCAAAATTTTGACTAAATAATACCAGTTGACCTCCCATTTTCAGATATAACTGTTCCACTTTCTGGTGATTTGCTATTTTCACACATGTTGAGAATAGGGACCTGAGTTTCCATCATAGTCTCAGAAGCAGGTGGTGACATCAACTGGATCATAAACATTCTAGCATCCATGTTATAAGCATGAATATGATCTTCCACTTTGTTGATCTTAGCATTAGTCCTTAGGTAATGAACACTATCAGGATTTAAATCATTAGCATATACCAGACATCCTTTCTGTGCAGCTGGAATAGCAAAAGGACCAATACCAGAAAACATATCACAAATGGTTTCCCCTGTCTGAAATTGTGAAACTAGCCGAATGTGTTCATGTTCAAGCCTCGAGTTCCAATAGACCAAGCTGTAATCAAGCCTAAATGTGGCACCGTACTGCCTAACTTCAGTTACCATTTCCTCTTTTCCTGCTAGAACTTCAAATTTGGGCACTCTGAACTCGTTGGTAATTGTTCCAACTTTATTCACGACAGTTTTGATTCTTGGTTGATTTTTCTGCATATAAAAGCATTAAGGGGGAAAGAAGAGTTTATATGCATGCAGTAAGGGGAGGGAAAACATGCAAAAGCCAGTAACTGTCAAAAAAAAAAAAAAAAAAACTAATTGACATGAAGGTGCTGAAAAGCAAGCAGTCCTGCAGATAAGTTAATTGAGAACATGGGATTGAATCATTCAGTAAGAAGTAACAATTTGGAAAACAACAGATGGAACAGCTAAAGCTCTGGAAGCTGCTGCTTATCATTCCTATGTGAGATAAAAGGATGAAGAAACTGAAGGGAAAAAATGAAGTTTCTATGGAAAACATTTTGATGAATTCGCCTGCAAATGTCATCTACTATGTGTTCTTCCCTCCCAATAGGGCAAAAATCCAATGTAAAAGTATTTTAGCCTTACTAGATGGAGAGGTTGAAGCTCTGGGAGCTGCTTCTTATGACTCTTCTGAGAGATGAAGACTCCAGTTTTTTTTCAGGTAAAGTAGTTCTTATGAATTGGCCAGTAATTTTTCCTTTCACACTAGATTATACACCAAGGTCAAAGTATTTTAGCCTGCCATGATACATATTTTTCATGGGTGCATATGTTGCTAACTTTATATGCACTAATCTGTGCACTATCATGCTTTAGAAGTATTAATGCTGCAGAAAATCAAATAGTTATTCCTTTCAGCTCAATATGCTTAGCCACCAACTTCAACAAGTCCTGGTATCAAGGTCTGTAATCAAATGCCCAAGCATGCAATATACGATAGCAGCACAGCATGCTCAGACCCAGTGTGCATCCAGAATAGCGAGAGTAACAGATTTGAGTTACAAAACAAAATGCGCATCTATGATTAAAGCCCCCAAATGTCTTTTTAATAGTACCACTTGACATTGACAATAAAAGAGCAAGCCTTAGAATGTTCATTTAGGTGAAATTTGCTGTTGTGTACTACAAAAAATACAGACTACAATTTGATGAAGCGGCATGGAAAACATGATGAATTTTCAGGGAAAAACATAATCACCTATTTTGACAAGGTAAAATGGGTCACTTGATAAGTTACTGAGGGAAGTTACAATATTCCTGGTGCTGAAAAAACAATAAGAAGCTCCATATACCAAGTAAATAAGGTTTGACTCCAGAATTTGAGCAAACCAAAAGACGAGTTCATGTATGCTGCAGTTAAAGATGTTAAATTCGTGGTAAATATGTTAGTCGGTAATGACTAAATGGAAAAAGAGGCATACTTACATCATAAATAACCTTTGCAATGACATCCTTATATGGTAGTAGGTCTCCAGGTATATTAAGATGGGCAACGTGACCTGGAAGAAGATTAATACAAAACAGGTATGAGATGGGATTTCAGATACGAGAAGATACTATAGAGAACTAATCATGGAAACAAAAATAAAATGAGAGCACATAGTGAGTACTTAACTATTGTTTCGAAAGATGAAGGAACCTCCACTCCAGCAGGGAGTATTTGCTTCAATATATGGTCTATAGATATTAAGTGAAAAGGATAGGAAATTAGTCACTAAAAGCATATTACTAGATAGGCATAAATAAGTTCAAGTATATGAAAACAGACGAGTATGAAAGCTATTCTCATCAGACAAAAAAATTTAGGCTCTGCTTAACGTTATAAAGTAACAGCGGTACTCCATAGCATAGATTATATTACTTCCAGGTATTTAAGAATGTATAACAAATTAATGTATAACTAATTTAAGAATGTATAGATAATTAATCATTCATAACTCATGATACCTGCACACAAAACTCAGCATCCACAAAACTTTCAAGGCATTAGTTGATTAGTTGTCTAGTGTGAATAACACAAGATCTCACTAGACTTTTACCTTTCTAGATACAACTAGGCCAGCCCCTGACACTTATATTACTAACAGTTGATACCTTGTTAAACTGTCTTAAAAGAGTACATATATATTCCAGGTCGTGAAGCAACTGCATACAACGATTTCCCCTTTTCTTTCAAGATAGCACATTTATAAGTAGAAGTTGAAGGAAAACAAGTAAAATCATCATCAATACCTTTTCTCATGAGTATTGGATAGAGTAAGCCGCACAATCCATTGTTGAGAATCCTCCACAAAAATAAGTGACCCGGGACTTCATGACTAAATATCAATCTGGCAGCCATGTGAGTAAGGTCTCATATTCCTAGCAAAGGCAGTTATAGGCAAGAGAAGGCCTTCATATTCGAAGGCCATTGTTCAAAGGTAGGTAAACCTACCTTTTCATACCATGCAATTGAAATTGATGCAATCAAGGAGCGAGCTTCAAAGCTTCGTAGACTACAGAAAAATCTGGACCTAGAGGTGAAATGACAACATTTGCTATTGAGATAGCATTCATTTGGCACTAAAGATCAAAGAGCCAATGGAATTGCATTCCTTAGTAAAAATCAAATAAAACATGTCTCATCCTAGATCTAAAAATGGATTTCAAATCAACGTACACTGAACAAATGGAAACTATATAAGGAAAAAAAGACCAAAGCATTCTCTAGAGAGGAGCAGTGCCTTCTTGGACAGAAGGGCGGCAGTATTTTCATTTTGGAACTCCAAAGCCCAAACTCCCATGCAAGGGTATTTTTTTAAGGACATCTTCTTATGCTTCTACATATAATCCAGAACCCTTATCTGTGGGCACACCAGAACCCTTGTAAAAAAATTCAACATTTAAAAGTTAACTTGAATCACATCCAAAGGAAATTTGAATCATCAAAAAAGTTATGCACTTGTCCCTCATTCTTCGAGAATCAGAAAGATCCTTTTCAAGTTTGAATTTGTTCAATGTATGCAGAAATCAAACTGAAAACTCATCATTGAGAAGCATAAGCCGCCAAGTCACAACGGAAAAGCAGCTGAAGTCTCTTCTAACTAAAGAAAGTAGAAGTTCCATCAACCATGATGTTCTCGATGAATTTTTGCCTTGTCCAGTTACAACGAATTCACACTGGAGTATTTGCTCTAGGCTTCTCTACCTATGATAGAATGTGCCATAATTCCAACTGACTGAGTTTCTCCCTTGTGCACTTTTCCCATGGAGTGGCTGCCATCAATGGTTGGTCATTGTAATTTTACATAAGTAGTAAGTTAGCAATTTTACTTTAGAACTCTACTTTGGTTACTAAGAAAATATGCTACGTAGATGGTGGTCTGAATACAATTACACTTGACGAGGGATGAAAATCGGTATTCAAATTTTGTAATTTCTAATCACCCACCAATTATATATATTGTTACGTGGAAATGATACATACTGGGACTTCTTATTATATGTTCCTATAACTTGTATGAACTTTGTCAAAAAGCAAAAGATTACAATTTGGATCAAGGACCCAAAAAAAACATCTCTCTAACAACTAACCTGCACCCCAATAGGAATATCCAAGGATCAACGAATGCGGAATTACTTCAATCTCGCACAAACCCTTCAATGCGCAGAGCACTTGATCCGGAATCCCGGATAAATCTGTCATTTACATACAGTTTTCAGCAATAAATAGATCAAGAGTATCAACCATAGTTTATTCTGAAAAAGAGTATCAACCACATCTCTAACATAAATAAGATAAATCAAAATATGATAAGTATTACAAGAGAGAAAAGAGAGACAGGGAAACAAAGATCCAGCATCAATTTGACGACTTCCTTATCTTGTTTTTCTTTCCTTTACTAGTATGCATAATCTCTTGATCGCAAAATATGCAAAGAACATACAAGCTAAGCAAGTGCCAGTGAAAGCATATGTTTACAACTGCATGAGTATAACATGAAGAAGCATGAAGCATCCAATTTTCTGGATCATTTGGTACCATAAAAATTAAGTAACAAAGGAAGAAAATGCCATAATATGATATTAGTAACGCAATAAGTATATATAGAACGAATATTAGAGCATCAGAAAATATATGCATATGACCGTTGTAAAATCCTTTCTTATGCATATTTAAGACAAAGGTTTATACTTTATAGTGGACAAAAAGTGGTTCAAACAAACATTATAAATGAAGAAACATTTACCAAAAACTGAACATGTTTAAATCTTGCAATGCTTTCTCTTGTTCCATATATAAAGCATCATAAACCGCAAGATAGATTATCTCACAAAGTAGGGTTTATTACACCACGATGTCCAAGTTGACAAAAATTGGCATTTTATGATAGATTATGTTGAACTTACCAGGACTTCGAATTTTCTCAGAGAGTAAAACCAAACGTTTTTTCTCACATGTTGAATCCTCCTTTATGGGTTTAATACGGGGCTTATCCAGAAGATATCTGCAAAGGAAATATACAACAACAACAAAATTCATGATCCAAATATAGCTACAGACAAAAGTCAATAAAAATATTAAAAATGTCAAACTTGTCAAACTTGTCGTTGCCAGCAGTATTTTTCCTTGTTATCTTGCGGGTGTGTTCCTTACAGTAATCAGAAAAGCAGATGTGTCGTGTGAATCTCTCTCTGGTAAGGGAAGAACAACCAATCAAAGATGCACGTTTTCCTTTCTTAATTGGCACCAAGTGGCACATCAACCTCAAAAAGTTACTAAAACAATGAGTACTGGCACCATTTGAACGCGTGCAATTAAATGGTTTCATCAAACATAACAGTCTAAACAAGCAAGACTCCAGCAAATCATGTTTATCGTCTTCTCACTTTCATTGTGTTGGGAAAAAAAATACACCCTATTTTCTTTATTTCCTTCTCTTTCTCGTTTTCTACTTGAACCAACCAAAAGGGAAAACATTTTCTCATGCATCTTTTTTGGCCATTGCTTTCTCTGGAAATGGACATAGGTTAACTGTCATTGGGTATCAAGGAAACTTTGTTCCGTCTCCAACACATTATAAGATTTAAAATTTGTAGTGTGCATGTAATACCTCTAAGCAGGCAACTACGTGCCCTGAGCAAAGTTGCAAGGTGAAAGCATTAACAATATAAGACTGTAAGACTCATGGACTTAGTAAACTGTAAATTTGCCATCAATATTAGACCATAATCTATGTATCACCTAGTAGCTTGGTTGTAATTTTAAAACTCCCCACCTTCCTATTACCATCTACTGATGTTGTTTACGTCTCATGTTAGTCAAAGATAGCTAAAACGATTCAATGCTAGCCTATGGAGCACAAGTACTCGGTTAGGACCCAGGGTCAGCACAACTCCTTGATTGACACTTCAAAGTCCATGAGACTGCCTTCTGAAGTAATGCAGCAAGCCAAACATGCAATACCTACCTTCGGTCCTTAGCTAACAGCTACTTTCAAACCTTTATGCTGCTTATGCTACTCGGTCACCTTCATATATGTTCGCCGTCAGCATAAACCTTTACGAATCCAAAAGTTTCCTTCTTGCTTCGCGCTTTATGAGAAATTATTGGGTGGTCCGGACTCACCACCTGCCTATGGTGAATGGTGAGCCCGGCCAATAGTTTTTTGACACTTCACCATATCACTACACTTCTCCTATTTCATAGATCAGTTCTTTATAATGTTTTTGAAGGGGAAAAAACCCTAATATTTTCTTTTTTGATTTTATGCCTAGTGGATGTTTATATATTTTTTATATTTTTCTCAAAATTTTACGTCAAGTGTCAATAAATTTTATGCCTACGTGTCAAAAAATTATTGGCCAGGCTCACCCTTCACCGTAGCCAGGTGGTGAGCCCGGATCACCCAATAATTTCTCGCGCTTTATCCACTTCGCACCCCAATCCAAATTTAGTAATTTACCATGGTTACAATAACAACAAAGCCTAACATACTAACAAAATTTTCCCATTAGTTTGATGATATATCGCGATCTGCACACCGAAACAGAAACCTTCAGGTTGATTAAATTTCCACCTCTTTTCTAAAGAGGCGGTCATGAAATCTTCAACCTCGGGAACCACCAACGCCCCCAAAAAACCAGTGCCGTGTCCGCTTCTGCGTCGGGCACGACAAGTGCACCACAAAAATACACCTACACACCAAACTCGGGGGCGTGTCCGTAACTGTGTCGTGTCTCTTCGCTTCCGTTCAACATATAAACCAACGACAACAGAAACTAAAATTTGAAAGCTCCATAAAAGTATGAGATTGTCTTCTAACCCATTGAGAACGCGGGTGACGGAGGTGCAGAGCTCGCGAGGGATCCGAAGAGCGAAGAGGTCCAGGTGCATATCGAACCTCCTCTCGTCCACTATTGCCGCCATTTCCTCGCTCTCCTGGATTTTCTTTTTTTCTTTTTTTTCGGTCCTCTTCTAAATTTTTCGCCTTATTTTTCTTCTTTTTTCTTCTTAAGAAGGAAAGGGGTTTACTTGAGCCGGAAAAAGTGAGGGGTTAGGTTTAGGACCCAAACGGAGCGAGTATGGGTAATATGAAGTAAAACCGCACATGTGCATGTGATTTTGAGTCTTTGATTTTAAGAAACAAAAATAATATTTGTATATTACAAATAAAAATAAAAATATTATGTAGAAAATGGATTTTGAGATGAGTACTTATTTATCTTTATTATCTTACTATTATAATGTGACTTAGAAACTGTTTAAAATTGACTCGTCTAAGCCGTATGTTTATTCTCAACTATTAATATAAAAAAAATTAAATTACTATTGCACATGTTATCTAGTTGAAAAAATAAAATTAAAAAAAAACCTAAAATCCTTCTAACTACTTGAACATATAACAAATTACAAAATATATTCAATATTTAAACAAACTATATGATATTATCTAACAAAACACATATCCAAAATTTTAAAAATATATTAATAACAAATCCTATTTAAAATATATTTTAATTATTTTAATATAGTTTAAATTTTTATCTATTTTTTAATAATAATATTTTTTTTTATACGTACAACGCACGTAAACGTGACTAGTTATTATTAAGAAACTTAAGAATGGCTAAAAAACGAGATGTTAAGTCGTGTATATATTGTCACATAATTAATAAAACAATTCTAACTATCGTCATATGTATATCCCTCTAAAAAAAAACTTAAAATTCTTATGATCATCTGAACATTTATCCAAATTAGTATAAACATATATATAACAAATCCAAATAAAAAAATATATATATTCAATATTTACAATATATTTAAACTAAAAATATGGTATTATCTAAACGTATATCCAAAGTTCTACGAACATATATATATATATATATATATATATATATATATATATATATATATATATATATATATATATATAAACTATCTTAATATAATTTATTTTTTTATCTAATTTTTAAATAATATCAAAAAAGAATCTATCTAATTTTCCAATAAACATAGATATAACAAATCTTAATTCAAATATGTTTTGTTTTAAAACAATATCAGGAAAAAAAAACATGTGAACTTACTAAGTTGTTTTTTACTTGTTAAGTTTGTAAATAAATAAAACTGTTCCTTGTGACTAGTTAACTCCATATGCGTAAAAAAATTATATAAAAATTTAAATTATTTTAAACTATAATTGGAATATATTTTAATTAAAATTTGTTATAGATATATTTTTATATTTTTTTATATATATGAGTTAGATAATACCATGTACTTAGTTCAAATATTTAAATATATTTTAATTAAGATTTGTTAAATAATTTAATATTTATGATATTTTTTCTTTAAATTAATTTTTGAATTTATTTTTTAAACGGTTTTCACTTTAGTTTTTAGAAATAGATCTATGCGGAAGAAAATGAGAGGAAGTTATTTACAAACGGCTCAAAATTTAAGATCTCATTATAAGAGTAGAGATTATTATTGTAGATACAATTATTTTTTTAATAAAAAATTGAGGATTTACAAACGACTTAGACGGCTTAATTTGTAACCGTTTTGAAACCTTGTTATAAGAGTAGAGATTATGATTATAGACACAATTAAATGAATTGAATAAGTAAAATAATGGCCGTTTTGAATAGTAAGTAAAACTTTCTGGGCACTTGGGTGGTTTGAAAGCCAAAATATTGGGAATACATGAAAGGGCTAATTAGCCTGAATGTTGAGTATGTCCAATTAGAAATTTTGAAAAAAATATTCCTGTAAGAAAAAAAATAAGTGACAAATCTCTGTCTGTTTCTCGCTTTGCATTGTACTTGGGAAAACACTGTTCAAGCTCTGAAGGACGCTGTAGGTCTGTAAGTTTTGATTTCCTATATGAGATGAACAATTTCAGCATTTTGAGTACTAACTATTATGCTATTCTCAATAGCTAGTCATGATCCATAGACCCACTTCCAATCCGCAGGCACTTTTCAACAAGAAGTTGTTACATGTATCACATTCATAGATTGTTGAGGAGAACAGGCACATAACTGGCTCTTGTGGTCAGTGAAAAAAGGTATGATCTTCCTCGCTGAATGGAGGTCTCGAGATCAAACCGCGGGAGAGGTGTAGAAACATTGGACCATAATTGCATGCAACGCAACGTGCGTAAAGTCCCACAAGTATGCAGGCAATCTAAAAAAAAAAACTGCGGTAAACAAAGAAGATATGGAAGTACAAGCATGAAAGAACAAACACATCAGTCTTGATATCTTAAGACTATCATGTTGCTTAATGCTTTCTCGGTGTAGATTGAGAATCCCATAGAAATCAGTTTTCAAGCAGATGCCCTGGAATTAAAATACAACCAATAGTAAAACTAGGCATTATTCGCAAGGGAAAAAAAACTGAAGATGACATTATAAGATATCACTTGAAAGTATTATGTTAATTCTAAATCGAAATTAAGTTCGTTAATAAACTTGATAAAAAGACAGCATGTCCTCACAAAATTTCAATATTCAGAAAATTAACACTCAGCCTTAAAGTGCAGAAAGAAAACTAAGAGTCAACAATAACATAATAATATTCAAAAGAACTGCTGGCCACAGAAACCCTAGGAGCGTGGCTTCTCCTTCTTTTCCTTAAAAAGAGCAAGCAGCGAAACGCCAGAAACCTTAACGACCTTGAACCTCACTCCAGGAATATCACCGACGGCATGACCCTTCCTTCCAAACCCAGCGATCAATACTTCATCCTGCAGAATTTCAAAATGAATTGTCTTATTAGATCAACAGCATACAAAATAAAAGACTTGTGTTTAGGCAGTCTTGAAAGTGTCTAAACAATCAACATGTTCTTAACTTCTAACTTTGGATGCTTGGATGCACTGAACTTTCAGTCCTAAATAATTCTAAATCAAAGACTGGCTCATTGGTGATATATTTGATAGATCATTGGCTAGGATTCATGTAAGGATTACTATATTATTGGGTTAGCAAATTCTATTAGATACAAAAGAGATTAGTTAGACAATCTCTCACATTTTCTTCGATATAGTTCAAGCAACCATCATTTGGGACGAAGGCTGCAATTTTCTTCCCGTTCTTGATAAGCTGAACCCTCGCACACTTACGGATAGCAGAGTTGGGCTGCTTGGCTTCAATGCCTCTGCATCCAAGAAAAACGGGATTAGCTATCTGAAACTTCAGAATTAACAAAAATCATAAATGAAGCTATTGTAACAAAGTAACAAAATTGTCAGCATTATGTCGTACATCTTCTCAAGGACGATGCCCTTGGCATGGGAAGAACCAGCAAATGGCTTCTTCCACTCGTTGCCAAGGTGGCTTTTCTTGTACGATTTATCAGCCCATCTCTGGTTCCTCCTGTGAGTCTTGAGCTTGCGCCCAGCTCCCATACCACGAGTCTTCCTGACATTTAAAGAACAATGGTTGTAAGTACTTTTATTGCACAAAGTAATTCAATTATTAATGACAGTCAAAAATCTATTCTATCACCACTAGAGATATCACACACTTTTACATTGGCGAATATCCAAAATCGGTATCAATTCAGTGATCTACTGGATTAGGCAAATATTCTTGAAAAAAATGTAAATAGGGAACCATAATGCTAGGTAAGTCTTTGATGGTAATTGGTACACCTTTCTACTTTTGATAGAAGGCAGAATTATATTAGAAACAGCAGTAGCAGAACCATAATTGTGGCATTAATAGAAAACAAACTGGGTTACATGGACACAAGGATTCAAATATGGACACAAATACAAATTCTAAATGTAGCATTTTAAAATTAAATGGATGTAGTTATATATAAACATAAAAAATGGATGTAGATATATATAAACATCAAAAATATCAACATACATGTTTTATGCATTAGTTCTTAGTATTATTTACATTTATGCAAGTTTTGGTAGCAAGTATGGTCCAAAAAGTTATAGAAGGATCCACTACAAAGAAAATGTTACTATCGTTCGGTAAACAAACATGCGTAATCACTTTCAACCTTGTCTTGGGTCTTTTTGTACCTAGATATGTGCAGCACTTATCCGATATGAGCATCAAGGAAATATCATGAATGATACAGATAAGAATACATATACATACACATTCCTCTAAAGGAGTATGACTGCAACCTACAAAACAAGCAAATAATGGGAAAAAAATACTAATGAAATGCAAATCAAAAGATCAAAGATGGACTAACAACAGCTTTGATCAACTAAGATCCATATTGAGGCTTGAAGAATTTAGTACCCCTTTCAAGCAAGATGGATTAACGGTAGTTATTCTAAGCTTTTGAAGATCAACTTAGGTTTAACTAAAGCTGCAATAACCTCATGCTCATCCAATGTGTCGCAGATAACCAGCACAAATTACGAGATTATATCTAATGAATAAACATATGCAGCTCCTAATTATCACAATTCAAAATAGCTTTGATCAGTTCAACTAACACAAAGTTTTCAAAATGCTAATAGGCAGAAGCTTAAATAATGTTTCTCCGACGAAATAAAGTTGTACTTAACCCTGGATGTAGAAATAATTATTATGTAGATTTGAATTAAACAAGAACAAAGATGTGCACCTCGTATTTATTCCAATAACAGGTACTGTACTTCGTCATAGACAACATTTCATCGTTAAAAAATGAGGTCCGAACCATAACGTCGAACTTCAATTACAAAAGTCATGTTAACAGTATAGAACTTCAAGAACCGCTATTAAAACTAAAAAAATGCCTATATTATAAGTATTTTTTTCCAATTTTCGAATATATGTAAAGATCTATAAGAACTAATCTCTTTTTATCTAGTTTAGTTGGATTTCTCTCTCTTTTTCAATAAAGAATCACAATAAAAAAAAACTTTTTTCCTCTCAATTATCTTCATTAAATTTAGATATTTTGTCAATACTTCTCCGAGTATATCAGCAAGGATCAGATCAACAACATGATCGTTTCGGAAACCCTAGATTACAAGTGTCCCTATGGATTAATATTAGTAAGTGTACCTATAAATTAATAGAAGTGAAATTAGGGTTAATAGGAAAGAATAACCCCTTTATGATGTTCGAAGGAGGAGCTCTTTCCTCCCTAGAATACAAGTGTCCCTGTGGATTAATAAAGTTAAACTAGGGTTCACAGGAAAGACTAACCCCATTGTGATGTTCGAAGGAGGAGCTCTTTTCCTCTGGCGCGCGGCTTGTGCGGAAAATCTAGGGTTTGGAAGGAGGAGATTGATAACCCTAGCGACCTTATATAGATAAAGTCGGGTCGGGTTGGGATAGTTCCGGGACCCGAATGCACAAAAGCTGTGGATTGAAGTTTAGAACTGGGCCGGACTAAGGTGACTATTATTTTTCAACCGAACCGAAATAATTTTTTAAAAGAGTTAATTGTCGAAATGGTACATAAGAAATGTAGTATTTGTCATTTTGGTAATAGAATTTTTTTGGCCAAAATGGTACATGAGCTTTACATTTTGGCTCAATTAGTGCATGAAGTAATTTTCGTTGGCATTTTTTGATGAAAATCGATAAAAAAGAATATGTGATGGCCATGTGCCCTATTTTTAATAGTTATTTTGTGATTTTTTTGGTTTTGGACTACTATTTTTAACTATTTTTATCTAAACAATTTTCTTCGAACACTAATATTCTTCTGAAAATGATAGTCCAAAATCAAAAATTTGACAAAAGATAGTAGGTCCTCGACCTAGCATACCTGAATTTGCTGCTGATGTACTCGAACTAGCCATGAGAAATAGAGAAAATATGAAGAAAGAATAATTTGGGAAATTAGGGTTTTATTGCTTTGAAGAACAAAGAGGGATTACAGAAGTTCAGAGGAAGAAGAAGAAGAAGAAGAAGTTACAACAAGAAACAAGAAAATATATCCCGCATGTACTCGTTCCTACAAGAATATTTATAGGCTACATTTTATTCATTAACTACTTTGGCTGAGCTGGCATAGGCCTGTAACGGCTTTGGCTGAGCTGGCATGACAGTCGAGTCTGCTGAGGTGGCACTCCAACCTGGCATATGCCTCCTTACTTAGCCACTGCAATTCCCTGGACCACCACTCTGATACTGAGCTATCCACTGTCACTGTACTAACATGAGCTGCCATCCAAGTAGGTATCTATCAGTACCCCCCCCCCCTTAAGTTGACCTTGCCTCAAGGTCAAAGTAAGGAAAGTCCTTGGTAAACTTCTCATAATGCACCCAATTGTCAGAGTCCCGATCTCCTCCTTGCCACTGCGCCAACAAGTCTGCAGTTGCCTTTCCCTTCATTTGAACTAACCTCCTCTCAAGAATTATATCTGGTTCCAGTATAGTTGTCTCGTTGCTTTGTGGAACTCCTGTCTGGACAAGAGTGTTTTGCCCCAATTGTTTCTTTAATTGTGAGACATGAAAGACTGGATGGAGCAATGCTTCATCTGGCAATTCTAGCTTATAGGCCACATGACCAATTTGAGCTAAAACTTTGTAAGGACCATAGAATTTAGGTGAGAGCTTTTGGGGCCTCCTCTGAGCTAAAGAGGTCTGTCTGTAAGGTTGCACTCTCAAATATACCCACTCCCCTATCTTAAAAAATCTTTCAGTCCTATGTAAGTCTGCATACTTCTTCATTCGATCCTGGGCTAACACCAAATTGTCTTTCAGTAATTGAAGAGCATTATCTCTCGAGACTAGGACTCCTGCCACTGCATTATCCTTAGCACAATCAGGAAGATAGGTAAGTAAATTGGGGGGTTGCCTCCCATAAACTGCTTCAAATGGAGTCATCTTGGTAGAAGTGTGACAGTTGGTATTATACCAATACTTAGACCAAGCCAGGAATCTACTCCACTGTTTGAGTTTATGAGAACAAAAGCACCTTAAGTAGGCTTTTATGCATCGATTTGTGACCTCAATCTGTCCATCAGACTGAGGATGGTAAGCAGTACTGTAAGCCAAGTTAGTTCCCTGCAACTGGAATAACTCTTTCCAAAAATGACTTGTGAAAAGGGGATCTTTGTATGAAACAATGGTTCAAGGAAAACATGCAACTTCACAACACCATTTATAAAAACTTGAGTCACACTCTCAGCTGTGTAAGGATGCACAAGAGGAAATAGATGAATGTACTTTGTTAATCTATCTACCACTACTAATGGTAGTTTTCTGATAACTGGTAGGGAGACCCTCTATAAAGTCTATGGAGATATCCTCCCAAACCCTCTCAGGAATAGGAAGGGGTTGCAAGAGACCTGCTGGTGAACTGGTTTCATACTTGTTTTCTTGACACACTACACAGTTTTGCACATACTCTTTTACCCTTTTCTTTATCCCCTTCCAATAACAGGTCCTTCTTCGCCTTTGTAGAGTCTTTAAGCAACCTGAGTGTCCCCCACTAGGCACATCATGATGTTCCTGGAGCATGGTAAGAACAAATGGAGATTGGGGATCTATAAGTAGTCTCTGTTTGTAATATAACATGCCACCTTTGAGTGAATACTTATCACTATTCAACTGCCCTTTGTTCCATTTCCCCAACTTCTTCTGATAATATTGTGAGGTAGCCATTTGAGTCTGAAATTGTTGCAACCAAGAAGCAGTGACTATTGTTGTGGCTTCTAGTATCATGATGTCCCTTCTAGAAAGACTGTCAGCAGCTTGATTCTCCTTACCCTTTTTATATTCCACTTTATAACTGTATCCATGTAATTTGAGGATCCATTTGTATTGTGCTTCAGTGTGGACCCTTTGTTCCAGCATATACTTCAAAGGTTTATGGTCAGTCTTGATGAGGAATTCTCTGCCCCATAAGTAGTGTTTCCACTTTTTAATTGCTAGCAATATTGCTAACATCTCTTTCTCATAAGTGGATAGCAACTTGGATCTCCCTTTCAAGGCTTGGCTCATATAGGCTATTGGTCTCCCTTCTTGCATTAATACTGCCCCCATACCCTCACCAGAGGCATCACATTCTAAGACAAAAGTCTTCATAAAATCTGGCATCACCAGGACTGGTGGTTCTGTAAGGGCTCTTTTCAGATTTTCAAAAGCCAAGTGGGATGCTTCACTCCACTGATATGCATTCTTCTTTAACAAATCTATCAGTGGACTTGCTATGGTTCGATAATTTCTTATAAACCTCCTGTAATAACCAGTCAACCCCAAAAACCCTCTCAGTTCTTTGAGAGATTTAGGCACTGGCCACTGCACCACAGCTTGTATCTTGTTCCTTTTTGGGGGTGGCATACCTTTGGGTTCTTCAAAGAGATGGTCATAGTCACTCAGTAGTTGTCACGCCCCGATTCCGTGGAATCGTTAGTCGTCCCCCGGGCGTGACCGCCGTGCGGGCCTAGGTTGCGCACCGCACAAGGCTAAGTATTTTTGTTTCGCATAGCGAGCACATATTCAGAGTACGCAGATAATTGAACACAGATTGAAACATGGAAAAGTTCTCTTTTATTGATGATATGAACATCTATTACAAAATCCTTAAACTGAGTCGTAAGGATTGCCTCTGTGGGCTTACAAAAGTGTTGACACAAAATGAGATAGCAGTCCCGTACATTACATCCTTTACTACTTCTCAAAATATAAGACCTTGGGTCTGAACGACTGCCTTGCCATGAAGCTGCATGGTTGCTTTGGTGGCTAGCTCTTCTTCAAAGGCTTCTTCTTCAAAATGCGTCAAAGGTGGCACGGTCGAAGCGTGCCTACAGCTGGACTGGATTGGGGGTTTATCTCCTGCTCCTCGCTTGGTTCTCCTAGTGCGGGGAACCTGTTTCAACGAGGGTCAGTACATCGAAACGTACTGGTGAAGGCAAGCTAACCCAACTATACCAATCAACACGTTGTTTTAATGAAGCATGCATATTTATCATGGGTTTCTATCTTGCCTTAGTTCATTTTACAACAAGACATAGATATAGAATTATTGAAATAACCCGTCACCGTTCGGTGACATTTACCTGTCCGTCTGAACCACCTGCATAATACTTACCTTGCCTTCCCAGTCAAGAAGACACAAGTTAGTAGCAACAGGTTTAAATATACGAGGGGATCACTGGCACGTTGCCATAATGGACGGGCTAGTCTCGGGATGGAATGGCGTGCGGCGCAGGGAATATGAGGCGCCACAAGCCACTCAATCCGAAGCAGGCGACTATCGTGAGTTCTGTCCGGATCGGATCGGTGCCAATGCCCCAGCGACCGTCCGCAGGAACTAAGACCTTGTGCATAAGTTGTCCGTGATCAACGCAGTACACTAAGTTAACATTGAGGCAAATCAGGCACAGGGCAATAACAGGGCAAGATATACTTTTGCATAGTCTTCCTGTTGAGTTATTGCATTAAAAATGAGTTCTATACATAGCACAGTTCTAAGAAGAAATATACATTCTAACTTATATTTATGCATATGATGAACATTCCAGACGAGCAAGCAAATAAGTAAGTAACCGTTCATGAGTTTCATTTGACAAGCAATATTTCCCAAGTCTATTCCCTTATTATCTTGATATCTTTTAGTTATTTACTTGGTATCGTTTGATCGGGGCAAGCACGAACACGAGATTTTAATGTGAAGACTAGCAAGTAGGGCTAGCTAATCGGGTTGGTAGCCACTCACTTTGGTAGTTGGAAGGAAAAGAAAAGAAGTGCTTTAGACATCCGCTCGAGCGACGACTACAGCTGGTTCACCTGTATTGACACGAACAGCCGATCAGTACTTCTTCCTCTCTTTCCCTTATCGGAATTGAAGTGCAGTCCTAAGAACGAAAGCAATGAAATCCATCGAAACCGTTCAAGAAAACCCAAGCAAATTCGAAAACCAACTCAAGGCACGAAAGCAACAAGCGACAGCGAAAACTAGGCAACAAAGAATGCAGCGGAGAGGTCCCTCCTGACTCTGCCGCTAAGTCGATCCCGGGGGCACGGTCCACTGAATATGGGAATCGATTCCGAAGAAACAAATCCATAACGAGGACGAGTTCTTAATTCAATCTATCCCGATCGAACGATACCGTCTTGTATTTCTTAGCCGCGCTCCCCGAATAGGGGGAACGGGGCACCACATCCTACCCAACTAATTGGAAGTTTCGTCCCGAAACTTAAAGAATAGAACCTACCACTAGGAAATAGTGAGGGGAACCTTTCCCTCATTTCGGATTCAAGCTCCCAAGTAGATTCTTCGACGGAGTGATTCCGCCAAAGCATGCGCACGAGAGGAACCGAGCGAGTCCGAAGCAGCTTTTCTTTTCTATCCAAAATTTGCACAGGCTGTTCTACATACGTCAAGTCGGCTTGAAGGTTCAGTTGGTCCAGGTCTACCACATGGCTCGGGTCGTACACATATTTCCTAAGCTGTGAAACATGGAATATATCGTGTACGTCGGATAGGGATGGTGGTAGAGCAATCTGATACGCAACTGAGGCAACCCGCTTTAGTATTTCGAACGGGCCGACAAATCTTGGACTTAGCTTTCCTCTTGCCCCGAACCTGCTGACTCCTCGCATGGGCGAGACCTTGAGGAATACTCGGTCGCCTACTTGGAACTCTAGCGGTCTTCGATGTGTGTCCGCGTAGCTCTTTTGACGGCTTTGAGCTACCTTTAATCTATCCCGAATCAGCCGGACTTTCTGGACGGTCTGCTCCACGAGCTCAGGGCCAAGTACTTGCCGCTCCCCGACTTTGTCCCAACAGATAGGAGATCTACACTTCCGCCCGTATAGCGCCTCATACGGCGCCATTTGAATGCTTGATTGATAGCTATTGTTGTAAGCAAATTCGGCTAGAGGTAGATGAAGGTCCCAACTAGTCTTCGTGTCCAAGGCGTAGAGTCGCAGCATGTCTTCGAGGATCTGGTTGACGCGCTCTGTTTGGCCATCGGTCTGTGGATGGTAGGCGGAGCTGAATTTCAACTTCGTCCCCATTGCTGACTGCAGGCTTCCCCAGAAACGTGATATGAATCGACCATCTCGATCGGAGACTATGGTTACGGGCACGCCGTGGAGTCGGATAATTTCGTTGAGATATATCTGAGCCAGGCGGTCGGCACTCCAAGTAGACTTGATAGGCAGGAAGTGAGCTGACTTGGTGAGTCGATCGACGATAACCCAGACTGCATCATGTCCCCGTTGCGTCCTCGGCAAACCAACGATAAAATCCATCGTTATATCATCCCATTTCCACTCCGGAATAGCAAGGCTTTGTAATTCTCCGCCTGGTTTCTGGTGCTCGGCCTTTACTCGTTGACAAGCCATGCAATGCGACACAAACTGCGCCACATCCCTTTTCAAGCCGTGCCACCAAAACGTCGTACGAAGATCCCGATACATCTTTGTGCTACCCGGATGAGAAGTATAACTAGCATAGTGAGCTTCCATGAGTATCTCTTCCCTGAGGGCCGCGTCGCTTGGAACGCACAGTCTTCCCTTCACTCGAAGCATTCCATCGTGCTTACCGAAAAGTCGGACGCCTTCCCTGCTGAGATAAGGGCATGAATCTTTTGCAGGAACGGGTCGTCCTTTTGAGCGGTCTTTACTCGTTGTAACAAGTCGGGTTCGAGGCACAGTTGTGATACTTGCGCCCACTTTGTGTATCTGATTTTTAAGGTAATGCCCAGTGATTCAAGATCTCGGCGCAGCCTATCATCAATAGCCAAACTTCCTGCAAACACTCGACTCAGTGCGTCAGCTACGACGTTTCCCTTACCAGGCGTGTATCTGATCATGAGATCGAAGTCGCTTAGGAGTTCAAGCCATCGCCGCTGCCGAAGATTCAAATTTTTTTGAGTGTACAAATATTTCAAACTTTTGTGGTCCGTATAGATTTTACACGGCACGCCATAAAGATAGTGGCGCCACAGCTTTAATGCAAACACTACCGCGGCAAGCTCGAGGTCATGCGTTGGGTAGTTCTGCTCGTGAGGCTTTAGCTGTCGAGACGCATAGGCTATCACTTTGTCTCGTTGCATCAGGACACATCCTAGTCCCTTTCCTGATGCATCGCTATATATTTTGAAGTCATCCGGTCCGTTTGGCAAAGTAAGGACCAGGGCGGAGACGAGGCGCTGCTTTAACTCCGTAAACGAAGCTTCACAGTCGTCCGTCCAAGTAAACTTCGCACCCTTCCGTGTGAGCTGCGTCAAGGGCGAAGCAATTCTAGCAAAGTTCTGTATGAACCGACGGTAGTATCCTGCCAGTCCAAGAAAGCTTCGGATGTCGCTAGCTGACTCCGGTCGTTTCCACTGCGTGATTGCTTCTATTTTCTTCGGATCAACTGAGATGCCTTCCGAGGAGATGATATGCCCCAAAAATGAGATACTGTCCAGCCAAAATTCTGATTTGCTTAATTTGGCATACAACTTGTGGTCTCGAAGGGTTTGCAGCACCATCCGCAGGTGTCCTGCGTGCTCATCCCTAGTCTTCGAGTACACTAAGATGTCATCGATAAACACCACCACGAATTTATCGATGAAGGGCCTAAAGACACGGTTCATCGTATCCATGAATGCAGCAGGAGCATTCATCAGTCCAAACGGCATCACGGAAAACTCGTAATGGCCGTAGCGGGTTCTGAAAGCAGTCTTGGGTACGTCCTCTGGCTTAATCTTCAGCTGGTGATAACCCGAGCGAAGATCGATTTTTGAAAATACTGCTGCACCCTGTAGTTGATCGAACAAGTCATCAATCCTTGGCAGAGGATATTTGTTTCTGATTGTGACCTTGTTCAATTCTCTGTAGTCGATGCAGAGGCGTAGAGTTCCGTCCTTTTTCTTCACAAAGAGCACGGGAGCGCCCCAAGGAGACACGCTCGGACGGATGAACCCGCGATCAAGCAATTCCTGGAGTTGGCGCTTTAATTCATTCAGCTCTGCAGGTGCCATTCTGTACGGAGGCTTTGAAATCGGCTGTGTATTTGGAAATGTGTCGATAGTGAATTCAATCTCTCGATCGGGCGGCATGCCGGGTAGTTCACTCGGAAACACGTCGGGGAACTCCGCCTCAACGGAATTAGGCTCGACGTCTGCGTAGTCCTGTCGCGCGTCCCGAACTGATGCTAGAAATCCCTCGCAGCCTGTGTAGAGCATTCGTCGAGCAGATTTTGCCGAAATCACCATGCAGGCCTTGGTCGCATCGTTCGCTGGACTACTGGTGTAACAGAACACGGCTTCTCCGGGCAGACGGAAAATGACTCGCTTCTCTGCACACTCAATAGTTGCTGCGCATGCGCCTAGCCAGTTCATTCCCAAGATGATATCATAGTCCCTAACATCTAGAACTAAGACATCGAGCGACAGCTTCTTCTCCCCAATACAAATGTAACCACCTAGGCATACTGAACGAACATGGATTTTTGTACCAGAAGGGGTGCTAACATTTAAATCTAAGTGCAACGGAGTCATTTTTACATTGTTTTCCACGGCAAAATTTGTGGAAATAAAACTATGCGTTGCACCTGAATCAAATAGAACGCGAGCAGGTATATTATTGAAAAGTAAGGTACCTGACACGACGGTATCCGAAGCTAAAGCTTCTTCCCGTGTCATGGTGTAGACTCGGCCTTGAGCTTGATTACGCCCTAGCTGAGGCGCCGCTCGATTTGCCTGAGGAGCCGGAGTCTGTTCTGGTTGTTGCGGTGGACGACGCGGACAGCTGTTAATCTGATGGCCTGGATCGCCGCATCTGAGGCAAGTGCCGAGCCGCTTGCGACAGACATTCTCGGTGTGCCCTCTTCTGTTGCAGTAGGTGCAACGCTGCCCCTGGTTTTCTCGCTGACGACCGCCGTTATTTTGACGCTTTGCAGCATTGTTTCCTCTATCGTTGCCCTGGCGTTTGTGATTAGAAGGTTGCACAGCGCCGGCGGCAACGTGAGGATACTGCGGTTCGAGCGAAAGGGCGTGGTTTAATACTTCCCGCATTGTCTGATACTGCGGAACGGATACGTGCCCGTGAATGCCAGGACGTAGCCCTCCTTCGAATCGTCTGGCTCGACTCGATGCATCCGGTAGATAAGCGGTAGCAAATTTGGCCAGTTTGTTGAATTCTGTCGAGTATTGCTTCACCGTCATACTGCCCTGCCGGAGTTGAACGAACTCGTTTTCCCGTTGACGTCGTAGAGGTGGGGGTATAAACTCCTCCTCGAACGCGGCACGAAAAGTCGTCCACGCGATCGCCTCCTCTCCATGGCCAAGTTGAAGAGATCGTCGATGCACGTCCCACCAGTCGTGCGCATTGAGGCAAAGCAGTAGTTGGGCACATGTGACGCGCTTGTCTTCCGGCACTTCGAGGAGGGAAAAATGATCTTCAAGCTCGGCGAGCCAATCTAGGGCCACGATCGGGTCCTCAGTCCCATTAAATGTCGTGTTACAGACCTTCTTGAAGTTGCCAAAAGCGAAGGCAGTCACTTCCCTCGTCCTTGGCGCAGGCGGTAGTTCAACTTCAAGCGCTGGCTGCTCCAATGGTGTAGCTGTCGTTGCGGCAGAATGGTTGGAGGCCAGGGTCTGAACAAGCTGTTGCAGGGTATCTACCTGCTTTTGTTGGACTGAGAGCCGAGCCTCTAGGTTGCTCTCGAACTTGGCTTGGCGGGCATCATCCCTCTGTCGTTGCTCGATTAACATTTGCACCACTTGTTGAATCGAATCTGTCTGAGACATGCCCCGTTGGCTCCGAGAGCTTCCTGATGTTCCGGAGCTGCTCTCCTGAGTCTTTGTCTCGCCTGGCGCCAGCGCTGATGGTTGCGCTTGCGTCGTTCCTTGAAAGAAAGGTAAATTACATCAGGATCATAATGTATTATGGACTTATTGCATGAACGTATCTCATTTTGGCCTTAACGAGTTCAGGAGTTCGCATAGGTGAGTTATCACTAAGGGAACTTTTCCAGTTTATGAATCAAAGGAACTTTGAAGCTTTGCTCTGATACCAACATGTCACGCCCCGATTCCGTGGAATCGTTAGTCGTCCCCCGGGCGTGACCGCCGTGCGGGCCTAGGTTGCGCACCGCACAAGGCTAAGTATTTTTGTTTCGCATAGCGAGCACATATTCAGAGTACGCAGATAATTGAACACAGATTGAAACATGGAAAAGTTCTCTTTTATTGATGATATGAACATCTATTACAAAATCCTTGAACTGAGTCGTAAGGATTGCCTCTGTGGGCTTACAAAAGTGTTGACACAAAATGAGATAGCAGTCCCGTACATTACATCCTTTACTACTTCTCAAAATATAAGACCTTGGGTCTGAACGACTGCCTTGCCACGAAGCTGCATGGTTGCTTTGGTGGCTAGCTCTTCTTCAAAGGCTTCTTCTTCAAAATGCGTCAAAGGTGGCACGGTCGAAGCGTGCCTACAGCTGGACTGGATTGGGGGTTTGTCTCCTGCTCCTCGCTTGGTTCTCCTAGCACGGGGAACCTGTTTCAACGAGGGTCAGTACATCGAAACGTACTGGTGAAGGCAAGCTAACCCAACTATACCAATCAACACGTTGTTTTAATGAAGCATGCATATTTATCGTGGGTTTCTATCTTGCCTTAGTTCATTTTACAACAAGACATAGATATAGAATTATTGAAATAACCCGTCACCGTTCGGTGACATTTACCTGTCCGTCTGAACCACCTGCATAATACTTACCTTGCCTTCCCTGTCAAGAAGACACAAGTTAGTAGCAACAGGTTTAAATATACGAGGGGATCACTGGCACGTTGCCATAATGGACGGGCTAGTCTCGGGACGGAATGGCGTGCGGCGCAGGGAACAGGAGGCGCCACAAGCCACTCAATCCGAAGCAGGCGACTATCGTGAGTTCCGTCCGGATCGGATCGGTGCCAGTGCCCCAGCGACCGTCCGCAGGAACTAAGACCTTGTGCACAAGTTGTCCGTGATCAACGCAGTACACTAAGTTAACATTGAGGCAAATCAGGCACAGGGCAATAACAGGGCAAGATCTACTTTTGCATAGTCTTCCTGTTGAGTTATTGCATTGAAAATGAGTTCTATACATAGCACAGTTCTAAGAAGAAATATACATTCTAACTTATATTTATGCATATGATGAACATTCCAGACGAGCAAGCAAATAAGTAAGTAACCGTTCATGAGTTTCATTTGACAAGCAATATTTCCCAAGTCTATTTCCTTATTATCTTGATATCTTTTAGTTATTTACTTGGTATCGTTTGATTGGGGCAAGCACGAACACGAGATTTTGATGTGAAGACTAGCAAGTAGGGCTAGCTAATCGGGTTGGTAGCCACTCACTTTGGTAGTTGGAAGGAAAAGGAAAGAAGTGCTTTAGGCGTCCGCTCGAGCGACGACTACAGCTGGTTCACCTGTATTGACACGAACAGCCGATCAGTACTTCTTCCTTTCTTTCCCTTATCGGAATTGAAGTGCAGTCCTAAGAACGAAAGCAATGAAATCCATCAAAACCGTTCAAGAAAACCCAAGCAAATTCGAAAACCAACTCAAGGCACGAAAGCAACAAGCGACAGCGAAAACTAGGCAACAAAGAATACAGCGGAGAGGTCCCTCCTGACTCTGCCGCTAAGTCGATCCCGGGGGCACGGTCCACTGAATATGGGAATCGATTCCGAAGAAACAAATCCATAACGAGGACGAGTTCTTAATTCAATCTATCCCGATCGAACGATACCGTCTTGTATTTCTTAGCCGCGCTCCCCGAATAGGGGGAACGGGGCACCACAGTAGTCTCTGCACTGCAGGATGAAGGTTACTTTCATCCTCCTCCTCCTTTTCTGGTGAACATAGCTGTATCAAAAAAATTGAGGTTTTTGCCTCAAATTCTTGCTTTATGGTTCTGCCAAATTCCCATTATCAGTCTGAATCCCTTTTAGTTGATGAGTAACTCCACCCACAACATACTTTATAGTAAGCTCATGAAAGTTCCACATTATATCTCCTAGTGTGCTCAACCAATTGGCCCCCAATACAACCTGACACCCAGTAATTGGTAGATGGAGCAGGTTTGCAACTATTTTCTGTCCTTGACAGTCTATGACAACCCCTTTACTCAGTCCCTGGCTCTTCAGTTTTCCCCATTGTCCACCATTACTTCAAAGGGTTTGTCACGCCCCAGTCCCAAAATATCGAGGGACCAGACACGTGGCAATGGCCAGCAGCACACACTGATGGACAAACCCAATTTAATTGATCCATCAGGGTGTACTTAAGCTGTAAAATAAGGTCTACTACCATATGCCATAACTAATCTCATCCACAGAAGATAAATATGATCAACCGCAATAAGAAATGTAAATCAATAACCAGTCTCAACAAAGTACTTCGGAGAACAACCCGATATAAATCTGATACAATGGTTCAACAGACCAAAACATAAATGTCTGAATAAAGTAGATACTGAGCATGAAACACAGATGCTCAGGGAAAGTCTTCAGCCAACACCTCATCCTCGGGAATCGGTACAGCTCCTGTATCAACTCCTGCTCCTGCTGCTGTCCCGTATACCTCGGAATAGATCTCGTCTGCAAATCCTGGGGACATAATCCGGATCCAGGTCCTCAGGGGACATAGCAAGGTACAAAATAACTCAAGCCAAAAAAAATATAGTGCAGCAATAAATGAAACAATAGGATAATATATAACCAGCTAAGTGATATGCAAGTGAGAGTTTTAGCCATACTCGGGCTGAGACTACTATAGGCTCCGTGTCGGAGAAACCCATAGCAGTATTCTCTCGAAGGGCCAGAACTTGTGCCAAAGCTCTGTGTCAGAGACTAAGACACCTCCAGATGATAATATATATAATATAATCAGCCTTTGATATGGTAATACTCTTCCCACCCAATGTAATCTCACGTCACAGTTCACGGTGTACATGTCCATGTCACGCAAGACCATAACTAATGCAACAAATCAGGATAAAATCTAAGCATGTAACTGTATATGTCCTAAACCTGTATCCTACACAGAATTACCGTGAATATCTCAGGAAGATTTTGTCTCATGAATAGTGTCAAGTGTCCTGGGTATAATGTACTTGATAAGACAAGTACGAGAATGTAAAGGGGTCACGATATCCAACTCTAGGTGACACTACACAACTCCGCGTATGGTGTTGGCACCCGACTATAATCGGACGCTAAGTAAGTCACATGGTCCTAGGTTAAGCATGTACAACAATATATAAACAAATCAAGAAAATATGTAACAAGAACTGCAATATTGGTAAGGTACACTTGCCTGTGGTTCTGGCTCCAATTGTAGCTCTGGTCTCAGTGTGATTTGCAGGTACTACTCCGGTTGCTGAAATAAACATCATCATTAGATTTAGAAAATTTCAAATAGCTAGAAACGCCTGTCCTTGAGTCTAATTTGGACACAGGGACAAAAATAATAGTTTCTGGTCAAAGCGGGGTCCACATGTGTGCCGCTTTGCACCCAAAAACGTGTTAGAACTAATGGTCTCCAAATTTGTCAAACTTAGTGTCAACAAGTCCAGAACGATGATACGAACCCAACGGAACTTTCAGAATTGGATTTCGATGAGCCGATCACAAAATCGCCCGTCAAGTGGAGCCACGGGGCCCACGATACGCGATTTTGTCAACGTTCTCAGAATCGAACCAAACTTGGGTCACAGGACCAACATATTGCTACGAGTTCGATGGCGTAAGTTTCGTCTCGATTCGACACGTGTACACAAAGTTACGATGAGATCCAGAACAGGCAGATATGGGGCGTTGTCGGTGGATACGCGTTAATTCCGGTGTGCACGCACATCCAAATTAACTTCTGCGAAATCCTGCACGTCCGTATCGACGGCGCGCACCTTTTGGTGAAGACCGCACGCGACCAAGTCTTCCCGTTTGGTGGGGCGCACTCAGTTCCGGGAAAAAATGGGGTGTTAATTTTTTTGTTTTTGGATCGCGGTTCGCGATCGCCACAGGACGCGATGCACCGAGCGGGTTGCACGGGTATCGAGAGGGTTACACAGTCTACGCAGTCTATGCGTCACAACTGACAGAACGAAAAACGGGGCAACGAGGAGAGAGAACGGGTTACCTGAACGAGGCTACGTAGAACGAGGATTCTCGTGTCCGGGTTCTGAGTTCTGTCGTGTCCGGGTCAGCCGTGTCCTGGTCAGAGTGCTGCTGTGTCGGAGTCAGGGTTCATCCGTGTCTGGGGCTAGGGCAGCGGGTCATCGAGTCAGGGCGTTGGGGGTCGCTCAGGCGAAGCGGAGAGGGGCTGCTGCGGTGGTGGAGGGTCGGGCTCGAGGGTGCTGCGGGGAGAGATGGTGGAGAGGGAAGGCGGTGCTGGAGGTTTCGTCAATGGCTAGGGCGGAGGACGACGAGGTTCTGGTTGGGGGTTCGAGTTCAGGCGATGGATGATCGGGAGATATGGTGGCGCTGGGAGTTCTGGTCGGTGGTCGGGGGAGGATGGAAGTAGACGAGAGAGGAGGAGTTAGGGTTCAAGGCTAGGGCAGCCGAGGGTGACCGGAGCGGCTCTGGGCGGCGGAGAGATGAGAGAGGTAGGGTTTTCCGGCGGTGGAGCGTGGAGTTCGAGGAACTTTTATAGCCGTCGGAACAGTATTTTGGGGAGGATTTGGATTTAGGGTTTCGGCGGGTTAACGGGTCCGGGTCGGGTTCATTTCGGATCCGACCCGACCCGTTAAGAGTGGGTTCGGTCCGGTTCGATTCACCACAGTTTGGGTCGGTTTGGTTTGGTTTATTTAAAATAAACCGGGTTCAATTGCAGGGTTTATTTAAGGTTAATTATGACTTGGTTTTTAGGGCTTTAAAAATGTTTCCGGGGTCCAATAAATTCCGAAAAATTACCCTATGTCTAATTTTTCATTTTACACCAGAAAATATTATTTTCATAATATTTTAATATTAATTAACAATATTTAAAAATTATTTAATTCCAAAATACCTTAGTTTTAATTAGTAAAAATACCAGAAAAATTCTAGAAAATTGTGGAAAATTAATTTTGAAAATTTTAAAAAATCAGGGGGTTTATAGGGTTCCTGATCACCTGAGGGTAATCCTATCCTGGAACTGAACTTGCTATCCACAAAGTTGTGGGTTGACCCAGAATCAACTAGTATAAGCACTGGTTTTTTCTGCAAACTACCTCTTAATTTCATGGTGGTGTGATGCAAGGCTCCTGACAAGGCTTACAATAAGATGGCAAAAGACCTGAGTGTTAGTTTAAATTTTTCTTCTTCTTCTTCTTCTTCTTCTTCTTTTGTGAGGTCTGCATCTTCATCTATGTCTATCATGTAAAGTTTCTTCTCTTTACATCTATGACCTTTGAACCATTTTTTATCACACAAAAAACAAAGCCCCAAATCCTTTCTCCTTGCTATTTAACTAGGAGAAATCTTTGCATACTGCTGATTACTGAAAAATTGTGAACTTTTACTAGAATTGGATAACTGTGAAGAGCTTACCCTGGTCCCTTTACTTTCCTCAGTTCCTGCTGGAGCTGAGACATTGGAGTATGTCATTGATTTGGTATAGGGTTGGTTTGAGCTTCCCTTATAGGCTTTCCTTAATGTTGCCAATTTAGCTTCATGTAACCTTGTTAATTTCATTGCATCAGGTAATGTAGTTGGTTTGAAAATCTGTACCTCAAACCTAATCTCTTCATTTAGCCCCCCCATATATTGGCTGATGAGACAGTTTTCATTTATCCCCTGGATCCTTTTGGACAATTTCTGATATTGGGAATCATAGTCCTGCACAGAGCCTTCCTGCCTTAGTAACTTGAGCTCAATAACATAGTTGGTTTTGGGTTCAAATTTCAGTCTAATGGCCTGCTTAAATTCCTTCCCACTCATGCATCCTCCCCTTATTTTGGTGATCCAATCAAACCAATAAGCAACTCTGCCTTTCATTTGGACAGAGCACTCTCTGACCTTATCACTATCAGGCACCAGGTAATAGTTGAAGTAGTGATTTGCTCTCAACAACCACTCCTCAACTTCTGATGTTCCAGCATAGTCAGGTAATTTCAACCTCACTGTTGGCATCCCATTATTTTTCCCAAGAAGCACATGATTTGATCTGGATTGTTGCCAAATTGGGGGAGAAGAATTGATTTTAGGTCTTTTCA
The DNA here is from genome assembly GCA_036927795.1 of Iris macrosiphon. Lineage (NCBI taxonomy): Eukaryota > Viridiplantae > Streptophyta > Magnoliopsida > Asparagales > Iridaceae > Iris > Iris macrosiphon. The sequence continues at coordinate 12,079,859 of JAYESA010000005.1, read as the reverse complement.
TGGAGTTTGAACTCACATTATAGCCAGGAATATTACTATTCAAAGGAGCAGATGAATCACTTTGAACAACAGCAGATCCAACAATAGACTCTCATGCTTTTCTAATTTTGAACAATTCTTCAAAAAAATTCTCAATATTATAGCTCATTTGTTCTACTTTACCTTCCAAAACCTGCATCCTCGACTCGCCATGGTTGGAAGCTCGATTCCGTGGAGATCCATAGAAAGCGCCATGATAGCTCGAATCAAGGTCCTCTCCACCTTCCCCAGCCTGACCAGCCGGCTCTGATACCAAATTAGTAGGTCCTCGACCTAGCAGACCTGGATTTGCTGTTGATGTACTCGAACTAGCCATGAGAAATAGAGAAAAGAGGAAGAAAGAACAATTTGGGGAATTAGGGTTTTATTGCTTTAAAGAACAAAGAGGGATTACAGAAGTTCAGAGGAAGAAGAAGAAGAAGAAGAAAAAGTTACAGCAAGAAACAAGAAAATATATCCCGCCTGTACTCGTTCCTACAAGAGTATTTATAGGCTACATTTTATTTAGTAACTACTTTGGCTGAGCTGGCATAGGCCTGTAACGGCTTTGGCTGAGCTGGCATGACAATGGAGTCTGCTGAGGTGGCACTCCAACCTGGCATAGGCCTCCTTACTTAGCCACTGCAATTCCCTGGACCACCACTCTGATGCTGAGCTATCCACTGTCACTGCACTAATATTCTTCTGAAAATGAGCTGAGGTGGCACTCCAACCTGGCATAGGCCTCCTTACTTAGCCACTGCAATTCCCTGGACCACCACTCTGATGCTGAGCTATCCACTGTCACTATACTAATATTCTTCTGAAAATGATAGTTCAAAATCAAAAACTTGACAAAAGAACATTTAAAAATAGGGCACATGACCATCACATGTCCATTTTTATTGATTTTCATCCAAAAATACCAACGAAATTTACTTCACGCACTAATTGAGCCAAAATACAAAGCTCATGCACAATTTTGGCCAAAAAAAGTTCGATCACCAAAATGGCAAATACTACATTCTTCATGTACCATTTCGACAATTAACTCTTTTTAAAAATACAAAATCAAACCGAAATTAGCCATAACCGGAACCGAAATCGAACTGAACCGAATAATAGATTCAGTTTGACTATTTCTATTATAATAGACTGACCTAAAATTAAAATTGTGGTTAAACTATATTAAAAATGATAATTTGTATAACACATTTATTGTATTTGAAAGTTGTGTACAAATTAAGTTAGACTAGTTGTTAAATTGAAAATTGAACTAGTTATTAATTTATCAAAGTTGGATTTCAAACACATATATAGATTTTTTTTTCAAAATATACACAATAAATATATATTTTTAATCATAAATTATGCATAAAATTGAGGATCTAAACTTTATAGTTGGACAAATCCAAACTTAAACTCTAAGCTGGTATAAAATCCAGGATCAAAACTCTAATTAGCCAAAGATTTATTTACTTTGCATCTACTAGTCCACAAAGGTAAAGGTTCTGCCATGCTGCCGCCAGCCACGGACGAGCAGACACGCATGGACGTGTCGGCTCCTACACGTATCATTGGTCGTACATGTACAATTCTTACGATGGCCTTGTGTCCCGAAACCAGGAATGGACACATGCACAGTGTACTTGTCGACATTCCACGCCAATTATCCAATAATATTTTTTTTGACCAAATTGCCTTTGCCTCCTCCCCCCCTCTCTCTCTCTCTCTCTCTCTCTCTCTCTCTCTCTCTCTATATATATATATATATATATATATATATATATATATATATATATATATAGGGAAGATCACAACAACTTAACAACTCGAACACTTGAACCAATTCTAGAGTCTACTACTACATTACTTAGGGAGACATGCAATAAATCAATTTGAGGTTTAGTTTCCATTTTTTTTTTCATTTCTAGACTATTTTTGTATATTTATCAATTGGTTCCAAATTCTAGTGGTAGCAGTTCTGCAAAACATGATAATTTTGTAGAAACTTTCAATACTTACTATACAGAATTCAACTGGCTCTTGTGGTCAGTGAGAAAAGATATAAACTTTCTGGCTGAACGAAGGTCTTGGAATCAAACTGCAGGAGAAATATGGGGACAGTGGGTCCAAATGGTATACAACGCAGCGTGCGTAAAATTTCGTCTATATTGTCGGACATCTCTCTCTCAAAAAAAAAAATGTGGTTGTCCAAACTAGTACTGCCATAGCCTATATTGTGAATGCCTGTGTCGCAACAACTTCTGCAAAAACCAAAACAATTAGAGAGATCCAATCTTTGGTGATTTTAATTCACATAATTGCTTCTCCACATCTATAAATGTTAATGAATATATAGAACTATTCCTAGGCGAAGGTGATGTTGTAGGCCTTGTTCCCATCCTCCACATTCAAGAGCCCGAAGTGCCTTTCGAACTCGACTCCTCCCTTCTTGTTCTCATCATACAGGTCGAACAAGAACGTCTCCACTTCGACTCCGGTCCTCCTCGACGTCCCAACCCCCTTCGCGACCCTCCAGACGACCTCCCCGTTGAACCGCGTCGCGTTCTCGGCCGTCGCCGCGTCGTTCCCCGCCGTTGGCCACCCGATCTCCGCCACCGCCATGGGGACGTCGGAGAACCCTTCCTTCTTCATCTTTGCCACAAATGCGTCGACCGTCGCATCGAGCAGTTTGGTATACGCCAGCCTCGGCCCGATGGGAGGCTCGACGCCCCCCGAACGACGCGTAGCCGAGCGGGACGTTGACAGGGTCCTCGGAGTAGATAAGGAATGGGTAGATGTTGACCATGAAGGGCCCGTCGGTCTCGTTCAAGAACTCGAGCACCTCCTTTACGACCGGGAGGACGAAAGGGTCGAACGAAGCATTGGAGGGAGGGGAGGAGACGAATAGGATGGGGGTCGCATGCCCGGAAGAGATCTTGATCTTGCGGTCGAGGCCGAGGGTTTGGAGAGCGCATTGGAAGTTTTGCTTCGAAGGGACGAGGTCCGGGGTATAGAGTGTGTCCCCATAGAGGATCTCGTTGCCGAGGATGAGGTAGTCGACGTCGTCGGGGGAGACGTGGGCGAGGACGTTGGATTTGAGCCAGTGGAGGGCGGAGGCAGAGGATGTGGGGGAGGAAAGGGAGGTGAGGTTCTCGTTGGGGATGCCGATGGTGAGCTTGATGCCAGAGTTCTTGAATGCCGGGAGGACGGAGGGGTCGGGGTCGAAGAGGCGGAGCTTGGGGATGTTATGGGAGTGGAGGTGGCAGACGACGGTGGAGGGTATTATTAGTTTTGATATATATATATATATATATATATATATATATATATATATATATATATATATATATATAATTTTCCAGAAGTTAATAAGAGAACAAAGAAACAAGAAAAAATTGTTACCGGCCTCCGAGGAAGTCGTGCACGAAGCACTGTCCTAAGAGTTGATCCGAGGTCTAGGTGCAAACGTTTCTCGGAAGCTCCTAGTGGTAAAACCTCCTGACTATCGGGTTCTCTTCGTCGCACACAACTCGGAGAGAGAGACCGAACTTAGCCCTGCCCAGAGCAAGGATTTAGAGAACAGAATGTGGTTTTGAGAGAGAGAGAGAGAGAGAGAGAGAGAGAGAGAGATTTCACGTAGGATAATTTTCTGTACCGAAATGAAGGAGGAGGAGACCATATTAAATAGGCAGAACCTAATACACAGTCACGTACATGATATTTAATGGCTCATAAACAGGCCATTAAGGAGCGATAAAAATATAGAGGAATGACTGTCAAAAGAGCTGTTGCAAGGTTCAAAGAACATGGACATGAGCCCCAACGTTCAAAATTTGAATGAATTAAAATGATTCAAAAAATAAAAGGGAACAAAAAGATTTTTGGATCCCAGCCTGAACCCGAAGAGTAAATTGGATTGGCATTCGACGCCTGCAGGTGTGGGCACGTACCCGTACCCGTTACGCGGGCCGAACCGAACCGAACCGAGCTGAGCCGGGCCGGGCGGCGGCGCGCGCGTATGGCCCAAGGGGTCCCCCACACAACATCTTTAAGAAAGCAAATGAGAAGAACTAATATATACATGCAAGGAGGGGATGGTCCAACCGATGAGGGACTAAAGAAAGAGGGAAGTTGAGCTTTTGCTCAAGCATAGCTAACAATCCTCCCCCCTCCAAAAGGTCAAGTTCCGAAAAAAAGAAGTGACAAAGAAATTAAAAAGAAGAGTTTCTAGGCAGGAATATATTATGCATAGATGAGATGGACTACAGCCTTGAATCTCACTTAGTAACTATTGTCTTTGTCTGAAGAAGTGCTTGATGGACTATGCCTTGAATCAAACTTCTTTTACCAGATTCAGAAAATAGTACACATAGTACGCTAGGGGTTCGGGGTCTAACGGGTGGCGCTTTTGGTTGGCCATGCGCACTAATACCAAATTCATGAGAGTTGTCTGGAATCGTCCTGTCCCATAGTCGCGGCATTCACGACCTCTCATATAAGTAAGTCCTTAAGGGTTGGTGATAGGTTTTAACCCCACATATCAGCTTGGACTTATTAAGAGTTTTTTTTTTAAAACTCATCCTAACCATATCACTCAAGAACACTGTCACCATAGAGATGGGGAATCATTGTACACATGTACAACCACTTGGGCATTATATAATAAGATTTTAATCTCGGGTCAGTGTTCCATAAAAGTCACCTAAGTCCAGCTTGTTCCTACCCATTGAACCGGCTTATTGGGATCTCCAGTCAGACTTGGTTGGGTTGCCACTACTGGTGACTTTACTTATGGGCTTAACCCCATCCCCCTCGATGATTCTAGGATCAAAGTCCTAGACAGACCCTTCGTCAAGTGGTCTGTAAGATTCTTTTCTGACTTTATATAGTCAATAACCATATATTTGCCCAATAGGCTCTTTATAGACTTGAAGCACAACTGCAGGTGCATGTTCATCTTAGCATTCACAAAATCATGCTTTAGTAGTTCCATAACAGATTTACTATCACAGTTTATAGAAATTGCAGGAACATGACTAATAGAAATAGGTATATGCATAATAAGGTTTGTTAGCCATTCGACTTCTGTGCATATAGTGTCCAAGGCTATCATTTCGGAGTCCATTGTACTCCTAGCAATGATAGTTTGTTTACATGAGCCCTAGGAGATTACAGCTCCTCCTAGAGTGAAAACATATCCAGTAGTAAATTTTACATCATGTGAGTCACTTACCCAGTTTGCATCTGAATAACCTTCTATGATATCAGGGTGTCTAGTATAGTGCAACATATAATCTAGAGTAACCCTAAGATATCTAAATACTCTTTCTAATGCTGTCCAATATAACTGATTTGGGTTACTAGTATATCTACTTAGTCTCCCAATAGCAAATACAATATCAGGTCTGGTCCTGTTTGATATATACATAAGAGAACCTATCATTTGAGAATATTTGTGTTGATCCATGGGAGAAACCTCATTCTTCTTAAGAACAACACTACTGTCATAAGGAGTAAGGGAAAGTTTCTTATCAAAATACTCAAATTTTATTAGCATTTTCTCGATATAGTATGCTAAGGATAGAGTATAGCCCTCCTTGAATTTGGACAGTTGCATGCCTAGAATCAAGTTGGCTTCACCTAGATCTTTCATATCAAACTGGATGGATAAATAGTCCTTGATATTAGTAATCAATTCTAGTAATGATCCAAAAATAAGGATGTCATCTACATACAAACATAATATGACATAACTCTCATCTAAAATTTTGGAGTATATACATTTGTCATATTCATTTGGCACGAAACTATATTCCGAGGTGACTATGTCAAATTTGTTGTGCCATTGCTTGGGAGCTTGCTTTAGGCCATAAAGAGATTTAACTAATCTGTAAACTTTATTTTCTTGGCCTTTAGTAATAAAACCTTCATGTTGCTCCATGTAGATTTTTTTTCTCTAGGTCCCCATTTAGAAATGCTGTTTTTACATCTATTTGATAGATTATCATATTATGAATGGATGCTAAGGCTAGAAGGGTTATGATAGAGGTGATCCTAGCTATAGGTGAGTAGGTATCAAAATAATATAATCCATTTTTTTGGGTAAAACCTTTGGCTACTAATCTAGCCTTGTATTTCTTTATGGTACCATCGGCTCTAAGTTTTTTTTTGAATATCCACTTACAACCTATGGGTTTACTACCTAAAGGTAGGTCTGCTAGAAACCAAGTATTATTCTCCATGATGGAGTTATACTCATTGTTAATGGATTCTTTCCAGAAAGAGCATCAGGAGAAGATATTGCTTCTTCATAAGTTGAGGGATCGCCCTCTATCAAAAAGGTGAAGAAACCTTCTCCTAAGTTCTTTTCAATTCTTTTATTTCTTCTAGGTTCTATATTTTGTTCGGATTGTGAACTAGATATTTGAATATGAGAGCTGGTGGACGGAGTAAGAGAGGGATTTGAGGGAGAGGAAGAAATTCTATCTTTGAAAGGATATATATTCTCAAAGTAAACTGCATCTCTTGCTTCTATAATAGTATTATTAGAGATTTTATTTACTTCTGAGTAAGTAACAAGAAATCTATTGGCATTGCTATCTATGGCATATCCTATGAATACAACATCTACAGTCTTAGGTCCAATCTTTCTCTTTTTAGGTTCAGGAATTCCTACTTTAGTCAGACATCCCCAAAATTTGAGATAATGGATCCTAGGAGCTCTACCTTTCCATAATTCATAGGAAGTCTTATCATTAGACTTACTAAAAATCCTATTAAGAATGTAACAGACCGATAATAATGCTTCTTCCCATAAATTATCGGGAGCACCTGAGTTGAGGAGCATGGCATTTACCATGTCTAACAAAGTACGATTCTTTCTTTTAGCAACTCCGTTGGACTGTGGTAAATATGGAGCAGTTACCTCATGGATTATTCCGTATTCTTCACAGAAATTGGTCATATCATTTGATGTATACTCTCCACCATGATCTGATATAAGAATCTTAATATTTCTCTCTAACTGGTTCTCAGCTTCAGATTTATAGACCTTAAATCTGTCTAGAACTTCATCTTTGGTTTTGAGAAGATATGTATAACAATACTTTGAATGATCATCTATAAAGGTAATAAAATATTTTCTACCGCCTCGGGTCAAAATCCTATTTGAGTCACACACATCACTATAAACTAGCTCTAGAAGGTCAGAGTTTTTTTTCTACATATTTGAAAGGTAGCCTTGTGTGTTTGGCTTGAACACTGATCTCACACTTGTGTTTATCATCTATTGGAGTCTTAGGAATAAATCTAAATTCATCATCCTTCTTAGGGAACCTAGATTCACATGACCTAATCTACTGTGCCACATATTTGAAGATTCTATATTTGTAAACCCCCTGATTTTTCAATAAATTTGGATTTGGATTTTTTACAATTTTCTGGAATTTTTTTGGAATTATTATTAATTAAAACTAAGGTATTTTGAATTTAAATGATTTTTAAATAATGTTTAATAATATTAAAATATTATGACAATAATATTTTATGGTGTAAAATGAAAAACTAAACATAGGGTAATTTTTCGGGAATTTATTGGACCCCGGAAGTATTTTTTAAAGCCCTAAAAAAACTATTTTATAATTAAACCAAAATAAACCTAGAAATTAACCGAGTTTATTTTAAATAAACCAAACCAAACCAAACTGTTGAACCGAACCCAACCCAACTCAAATCCTTATTGGGTCGGATCCGGGCCCAAAACCCAGACCCGACCCGCTTAGACCCGACCCGACCCGCCTGAAACCACTAAACAAGCTTACTTTTCGGAGATTGAAGCTAAATTTAAGAAGAAAATAGCGGGCTGGCAAAAGTGAGCTAAGTCGAAAGCAAGGCGCTGTACTACTTAATGAAAAAAGCTCAAAAGCGAATCCATCGTTGAGTTAGCAATTAGCAAGCCTCTCCTTCCGGCGGCCGTTTCCGCCGCCGTGGCCGCCGGCGACTGATCCCTTCACCTCCCACGAAACCCCCAGCCCCTTCCCCTTCCTATTCCGGCAAACTCCCGGTCGATCTCCTCCCCTTTCCCTCTGTTTAAACCTAGCCGGCCACCTAGGTTTTTCCTTTCCCTCTTCCACCTCCGTCCGCAGCCACCCGAACCCGGCGAAGCCTCCGCCTAGCCCCGCAGAGCTCGACTCCGGCCACCCTCCTCAGCACCTCGCCGACCTCTCCTGACCTGCCGTACCTCCTCCCTCCGCCCTAGGCTCAGCCTCCAGTACCCGCAGTCCGCCCCAGCCGAGCCGAGCCCTAGCCCGCTGCCCCACCTCTGCCCGCCGCCTGAGCTGCCACCGGCGCCGCCCGACCTCGCCACTGCCGCCCCGCGCCCCAAACGACTCCGACCAGCACCTCAGCTAGCCGCCCCGAGCCCGGCGAGTCTCTGGACGCAGAACCCAGACACGTCCAGGACACAGAATCGGTGTCAATTCGACACGGACACGAGAATATCAGTTTCACGGAACCCTGTTCAGGTAACCCGATCTCTCTCCTCGCTGCCCCAATTTCTGTTCCGTCAGTTGTGACGCGTAGGTTGCATGACCCTCTCGATGTCCGTGCAACCCGCTCGGTGCATCGCGTCTTGTGGCGATCGTGAACCGCGATCCAAAAATAGAAAAACCAACGTCCTATTTTACCCCGGAACTGAGTACGCCCCGCCAAACGGGATGACTTAGTCGCGTTCGGTCTTTACCGATACGTGCACGTCGTTGATACGGACGTGCGGGATTTCGCAGAAGTTGATTTGGATGTTTGTGCACACCAAAATCAACACGTATCCTCCGGCAACGCCCCGTATCCGTTCTTTCTGGATCTCGTTGTAACTTAGTGTACACACATCGGATCGAGACGTAACTTATGCCATCGGACTCGTAGCAATACGCTGGTCCTGTGACCCAAGTTTGGTTCGATTATGAGAACATAGACAAAATCGCGTATCGTGGGCCCCACAGGCTCCACTTGACGGGCGATTTTGTGAACAGCTCATCGGAATCCATTTCTGGAAGTTCTGTTGGGTTCGTATCATCGTTCCTGACCTGTTGACACTAAGTTTGATAAATTTGGAGACCTTTGACCCTGACCCATTTTTCGGTGCAAAGCGGCCCACATGTGGACCCCGCTTTGACCAGAAAATGTCATATTTGCCCTTGTGTCCAAATTGGACTCAAGGATAGGCGTTTCTAGCTGATTGATATCTTCTGGATCTGATGCTGATGTCTATTTCAGCAACCGGAGTACTGCCTGCAAATCCCGCTGCTGCCAGAGTTACAATTGGAGCTGGAACCCCAGGCAAGTATACCTTGCCAAAACCTGCAGTTCTTGCTACATAATTTTTTGACTTATTTATACATTATTGTTGTACATGCTTAAACCTAGGGCTGTGTGACTTGCTTAGCGTCCGATTAATAGTCGGGTGCCAACCCCGTACGCGGAATTGTGCAACGTCACCTAGAGATGGATATCGTGACATTTACATTCTCGTACTTGGCATATCAAGTACATTATACTCAGGACACCTGACACGAATCATGAGACACTATCTTCCTAAAATATTCAAGGTGATTCTGTATATGAGACAGATTTCATGACTTGGATATTATTTTCTTAGATCTTAATATATGACTTATTGCATTAGTTGATCTTGCGTGATATGAACATGAGACATTATGAAACTGTGACGTGAGATTACATTGGGTGGGGAGAGATTTACCATACAAAAGGCTGAATATATATATATATATATAATACTTTAATGGATTGTGCCTTAGACTCTGACACAGATCTTTGGTACCGTACTGGCCCTTCGAGAAAATACTGCTATGGGTTTCTCCGACACTGATCCTGTAGTAGTCTCAGCCCGAGTATGACTAAAACTCAAGCTTGCATATCACTTAGATGGTTTATTTATTTATCCTATTGTTTTCTTTATTTCTGCACTGTATTTATTTTGGCCTGTATTATCTGTACCTTGCTATGTCCCCTGAGGACCTGGAATGGATTATGTCCCCAGGATTAGCAAACGAGATCTACCCTGAGGTGTACGGAACATGAGCATTTCTCGGAACAGTACCAGACCCTGAGGACGAGGTGATCGCTGAGGACTTTTCCTGAACATCTGCTTCTCTATGCTCAGTTTTATGACAGATAAACTCCTTTGAATTCTTGTTTAAATGAACATTTGTAACAGACTTAATATCGGGTTGTTCCCCAATTTTATTTACTTTTGACTGGATGTTGTTTAATACTTTTTGTTGATATTTCTGTGTTTATTCTGTGGATGAGATTAGTAAACCCTGATCAGTGTAATACAACTTAAGTATGCCCCGATGGATCCATTAAATTGGGTTTGTCCATCGATGCGTGCTGCTGGCCATTGTCACGTGTCCAGTTCCTCGATATTTTGGGACTGGAGCGTGACAATATTGAAAATAACAAAGGAAGGATCTGAAATTTTATTCACGGTACTCAGAATAAAAAGATCATCTCTTACAAATTATTTTCCAATAAAAGAGTCATTCTTAGAAAATACTACTTTATTTGCTTCCATAACAATCTTGTACCCTGAAGCTACAAGAAGAGATCCACTAACTAAATTTCTTCTGATAGACGGCACACGTAACACATCATGAAGAGTCAGAGTTTTTTCTGATGTCATCTTTAGATCAATTCTTCCTCTTCCTATAATTTGTGCCGCTAAGCCATCTCCTAGAGTTACACCTCCTCCACCTGATTCCTGATAGTTTGAAAAACATGAGCGATCAATGGAAACATGGACATTAGCTCTAAAATCCAACCACCAATCGTCATAATGGTAAGAAATATTGACTAAGGGTTGATAGCTTACAGACCTGAAGGAACTAGAAGAGCCGTTGAGAAGCATGTTTGCTTCTGGTTTGGCTGGACGTTTCCCTTTGTAAGAAGTCTGGACAGCTTCCTTCTTCCTATGGAAACAGTTGGTGGCTATATGGTTTGTTTTACCACACATAAAATAAAATCTCTTTTGATCTTGTGTTTGACCGAAGGTTCTTGGTTTATTGTGGTGATGGTTTTGGTGGTTAGGCTGAGGGTTCTGCTTCTTCTTGAAGAGGTTCCTTTTGGGTTTGTGGTGATGATGAGGCTTGGGTTTTCTTTGGAATTTTACTAGGTTTACCTTAGCTTTAGACTCAGACTTAAGGTTAGACCTTAGCCTAATTTGTTCTTCTGTTCTAATTTTCTTTAGAACTTGAGCAAAGGTAAAGTCACCCTGAGTGTGAATGAGGTCTTTCTTGACATCAGACCAAGAAGGAGGAATCTTGTCTATTAAGCAGGCTATTTTATACTCAGTAGAGAAGAAAGTACCTTTGGCTTGAATATGCCTAAGGTTTTCTTGGAATTCATGTATTTGGTCATTTATAGGTTTGTTATCTACCATAAAGTATCTGTTGAATGAGGAGGAATTGAATCTTTTAATTCCAGCATCATCACAACTATATTCATCTTCCAGGGCATCCCAACGTTCTTTGCACTTTTGTTTTCAAAGAATATGTCATATAGTGATTCAGACAAAGCGCTAAGAATTCTATGGAAGCAATGGTAGTCTATTTCCTTAGGGGCCTTGGGTCTAGTGGAACCAGAGGACTTGGATACACCTATGTCAGACTCAGTATCATCAGGGTCATTTGTGATTGGTGTGGAACCATCAATGGCTGAGATCAATCCTAAGGTAGTGAGCCAAAATTTTATCTGACTTTGCCATCTCTTAAAGTAAGTCCCGTTGAATTTTGCAGGTTTAGCAGTAAAAGTCTCATCCTTGCCAGTCATGGTTGCAAATGAGAAAAGTTTGAAAGATACGAAATTACTCAATAACAATGTCCAATGATTTAGAATAATAGTTCAAGTAATTTTGTTAACCAATCTTAAAATCTTTAGTCTATCAAATGTAGATTAATTTGGGTTAGCTGTAGGGGCCGATTCCCAGCTAGCGGTGGTCCGAAGACACTTAAATATCGTGTCGCTTAGGACTATTTACACCCGGTTGACAAAAGGACCCTTTCGGTTTGTTCCCAAATTGATCTTTACTTTTAGAATCCAGACTCAAAGAGATTTACAATTATACTTAACTATTATTGTCTTGAGGTCGTTTCTATTAAACAATATTGTAGTTAACAATAAGTAAATGTAGAGTTAATAATGAATACCTATGATGATATATATATTAAGCAAGATTTTATGTGCTACAAATACTAAATTACAGTAGCTAAGTTGAATCACAAGATTATATTTGCTGGCAAATATTCAACCAAAAATTAGAATTTTTTATTATTAACACAATAGTCCTTTGAATAGTAATTTCTAATACCAATTCTTAATTAATATATAATTTAAAATAATTAAAATTTATGTTGCACTTTGGCATGTAAGTAGTAATACTCGTTAACAAATTTGCTAAATAAACAGTGAACTACAAGTTTGCTACAATAAATATTCGTTAATAAAATAAAATCTTTGTTTGGTAAGTAATTAGAAAAGCCTTTGTTTGGTAAGCAATTAGAAAAATCTTTGTTTGCTACAGTATTTGTTTTAGTGGTGACAAATATATTGGTGACAAAAATCAAAATACAGTAGTAAAATTGCTACAAAAAAATGTATGCTCACAGAATATCAAACCTTTGTTTGCTAAGCTCGAATAATTGCTACAGTATTTGTTTTGTAAAATTGCTATAGAAAATATATGCTCACAGAATACCAAACATTTGTTTGCTACAATATTTTTTTTGTAAAATTGCTACAAAATATATGCTCACAGAATATGCTATTTGGCAAAGATTATATATATATATATATATATATATATATATATATATATATATATATATATATATATATTATTTTCTAGAAGTTAATAAGAGAACAAAGAAACAAGAAAAAATTGTTACCGGCCTCCGGGGAAGTCGTCCACGAAGCACTGTCCTAAGAGTTGATCCGAGGTCTATGTACAAACGTTTCTCGGAAGCTCCTAGTGGTAAAACCCCCTGACTATCGGGTTCTCTTCGTCGCACACAACTCGGAGAGTGAGACCGAACTTAGCTCTGTTCAAAGCAAGGATTTAGAGAACATAATATGGTTTTGAGAGAGAGAGAGAGAGAGAGAGAGAGGTTTCACGTAGGATAATTTTCTGTACCGAAATAAAGGAGGAGGAGACCATATTAAATAGGCAGAACCTAATACACAGTCACGAACATGATACTTAATGGCTCATAAACAGGCTATTAAGGAGCATTAAAAATATGGAGGAATGGCTGTCAAAAGAGCTGTTGCAAGGTTCAAAGAACCTGGACATGAGCCTCAACGTTCAAAATTTGAATGAATCAAAACGGTTAAAAAAATAAAGGGGAGCAAAAAGAATTTTGGATCCCAGCTCGAAGAGTAAATTAGATCGGCATTCGGCGCCCGCAGGTGTGGGCACATACTCGCACCTGTTACGCGCGCCGAACCGAACCGAGCTGGGCCGGACAATGGCGGCGCACGCGTGTGGCCCAAGGGGTCACCACACAACATCTTTAAGAAAGCAAAGGAGAAGTACTAATATATACATGCAAGGAGGGGGTGGTCCAACCGATGTGGGACTAAAGAAAGAGGGAAGTTGAGCTTTTGCTCAAACAAAGCTAACAGAGGGGGAGGGAAGATTGGTGTCCGTGCGACCGTGGCCCACGCCGATGGCGCGGGGGAGGAATTAGCCAACGAGGAGGCAGCGAGGAGTGAGAGGAGGAGGAGAGGGAGGATTGTGGCCATGGTGAGAATTGTGTGATTGGGGGTTGGTGTGTGTTTGGTTGTGTATATTTTTGAACAAGAAAATGGGAGGTTGGGATCCGTTTGTAGCCGTTGGTATTGACTTGGATTTTGAATTACGGTTGGGAGTTTCTCCCGAGAAAAGAGAGAATACACAAACTTGCAAAGCCTTTTGAGTGGAAAGAAGGGCATTCTTTTTTCCTCACATTCATTGTAATAAACACACTACCAAAGCATATATTTTTTATTTATCGCAACATACATTATAACTACACACTTGAATGTTCACAATAGATTTTTAAATTTTGTCACATCATTTACATGCAACCAAGTAATAAATTTGTAACAACAAACATCACATGTAACATATATTGTCTAGTTGTACTATTTTTCTCCAAATCTTGAGATTAGATGATCATTGACAGTGGTGGATTTACATTCAAGGGTGTGGGCCTCAAGTTAGTTTATGAAAAGTATTATTATAGTTTTATTTGATAAATCTTTTGTCACAACTTACTAATAACTATGGTCTTCTACTAAAAAAATGTTGGGATTAGTCCTTAGAGGACTCCGTCTCACTAGTCCACTTTGGAACAAAATTTCAACTTTAAGTATTTCAATATTTGAGCTATCATTTATTGACTTATATACATGAGATGTGTAAACTCAAGTGATGGTAATAATTTTTCTAGTGAGCAATGTTCAAATTCTACAACAATTATGTTTTTATCATCATTTCTTGGAGAAATAAATTTGGAACTAGGTCCCGAACGAAGCTAACTCGTACTTAAGCGAAGGTCGCAAAATAACATTTTGATGGCACATTTTACACTTCACATGTTCATGTCAGACACAAAAGCTGTGAATGGCACATGTTGGGACATATCGAAAATAAATCCAAGAAATCAGAAAATACCTTAAAAAAATTCATAATCGCAAAGACAATAATTTACATGGTTCGGCCAAGATGCCTACATCCACGAACGAGAATGATTCAGTTCCACTATGAAGAAGAAAAGGAATTACAATAGCTCTTTCAGCACTTATCTCATTGATCTTAAGAACTCTCTACCACAAAGATAAAAGAATAATAAAATCTCTCTCAAACTCTTGTGTTGAACTTACTCAACAACTTTAATTGAGCAAAATTGAGATATCTCAAAAAGAACATTTACGTTTTATATAGCATGTCATATGTCAATATATAAAAATCTAATCTTATGTAGGATTGCCATATATGAAAATCCAATCTATATATGCTCCAAGTAAAAAATGATCATGGGCCTGTTTTTGCTTGACATTTTTCTTTAGCATGGAATGGGCGCTCTCTTGCTTGCAGAAAAATCGGTGTAGCGGGGTATAGAATCATAAAAAATCTCAGAAGTGCCTATGCGCCTCAGCCCTTATGCGTCGAAGAAACTAAAGAGCAAGCGTCAAAACTCAAGTGGCGCATGGCTAGTTAGACACATAATGTCACCTCAGTCAAGTCAGAGCATTTTTTGACTCTGACAAGCAATAATGCTTTGAAATACCTCGATTCTGAGGCTAACAGTTGGTATCAGAGCGTCAGTCACCGCCATAATTATCTTTGTCATTTTACAGTCGTACAATGCCACATGTATGAGAGACAAAGTTTTATGTGTCTCTGATTTCATGCGCCCCAAACTCCATGCGTCACATGCGTCTCTGGCCCCATGCGTCCCAGACTCTATGCGTTCCATGCGTCTCTGACTCCATGCTTCTCTGGCCCTTTGTGTCCCAGACTAAATGCGTTTAGTATGACAGTGTTCCTCAAGTCAAGGTCTTTTTGTTGCAACTAGAAAGGTTCTCTACAGGCAAAGTGTCAAGATGACCAAGTATGAGAACCGACCAGATTTTCAGTAACAACAGATCCTAACAATGAATCCACGTGGCAATTCGACCGTAATATGTGTCCACGGTTGTAATCGTACCATGTTGAGGATGGACACGTAGCGACTCCAGCATCCGTGCGCATATAGCACATTCGTGCATGGGCCCGTCAGCAGGACGACTATAAATAGTAGGGTTGCATACCCACTAAAGGACACAAGGAGACATACATACAGATACGTACAAGAGAGAGGGAACAGTAGAAATCATTCTCATTCTCTCGTCGGACCGTCAACGGAGTAAATGAGCCACTACAGTACTCGATCTCTATCGTCACATTCCCTAGAATAAAAAATAATTGCACTTAGATTTTTTGTCTAGGATTTCTTTGTACTCTTTTATTTATTAAACACACAAAGTTTGTTTCGACTTTGGATCAATAGAAAACAAGGTGGCAACTTTGCTGGGACTTTCTTATCCTCTAATGAGAAGGTCGTGATGCAGTCCGATGTGGCGAAGCTGGGTTCAACCCAGAAGATGCTGGTAGTACGCTTTGACCAACAAGCTTTCAAGGAAATACTTTCTGAAGGCAGCGCGAGTCCTTCTCAAAGGCTACCAAAGTCTAAGAAGACCAGCAGGACATGGGTAGCAAAGTTCGATGCGCCTTGCCCAACTGTAGATATGCCCTCCCTGTCTCCTTCTCTGTTGCTGAGGGCGTACATCATGCGTCTACCCAGGCAGTCCATGTCCATGCGGCAGCCGTACCCGAGGAGAAGACTGCTCATCAGTCGAGCTCTAGAAAAGAAAAATACTACGATACCAGAATCTTGGGTGTTGGTGCACCGTCCATGCGCCCATAGCAAGGGATACACCAAAAAAAGCATGCAACATCAAACTCCAGGCACAGAAGGACAGCTACATACGGCCCCAATGCCAACAAAAGTTCTATCTTCGATAGAATCTTATGCGACATTGACTTCATGTGCAAGACTGAGAAAGAAAAAGATTCAAACCTGGTGTAAACCCCCTCACCCAAAATTAGGCCTATTTGGCTTAGATAGAGAGATTAGGGATAAATAGAATCCAATTAGAAATAGAGCACGACATTTTATTTAATTATACAATATTTATATCATATAGTGCACCTTATCGTTACTTCGATAATTGGAGCACCTCACTAGCCATTACCTTCCTACAAATTTCACACAATTGTCCTAGACATGCCCGCCTTCTTTTTTGACCTTTGTATAACTTATAAATATGCTCTCTTGTGCTTCATTTTAGTCACACAATATTCGTCGCAGACGTTTAATTTTAATTCAATATAAATTCAACTTTGTATCCTTGTGCGTTCCAATTAAAATTGGAGACACAATCTTGACCCATTTTATGCAACTCAAATTATGGTAATATTCTACTCTGAGTCTTCTTCATTCATGATACTTGTGTCCCACCTAATTTTAATCCCATGTACTTCTAATTAATTCAAGAATACCTTGCGCATTAATTTTAATTAATTTAATCTAATTTCTATCTTTGTGTAATTTTTCAATTATTGGGCATTTTTAAGCAAAAGTCCATTAAGGTGTCCACCCCGTTGGGCATTTTTAAGCAAAAGTCCACCCCGTGTAATTCAACATCAACCTCCTTAAACCCATAACCCTCCTTAACTTTGAACTAATGTAATCCGAGCCATTCATTTTGAATCAAACCAAATCCTAGCCCTTGAAATATTTCCATGGCAAGCCAAGGCCTTTTTCCAAGTGTTGACCAAGTCAAATATTTCTAGGTCAAACACCCCCCTTTATGTATAAATATTCTTTTCCTTATTTTTCCTTTTCTTTAAATTCTTTTCAACGAAAACCCAAGCTTTCAGCCGACTCCCCATCCCCTTCCTGTTCATTCATCCCCTTCCCCTTACTTCAACTTCGGTCGACCCCCTCGCCGGAGAAACCCGTTCGCCGTTCTCCTCTACTCGACCAGTCCCCCTCCGCCTCGTCTCGATCCAGACCCACCGGAGTTCGACCGGACTGACCGCTGAACCGGAGTCTCATCGTAAACTCGCCATCCCCTTCTCCCCTCTCTCATTGCACTCGACCGGAGGCCTGAACCCGACGCTTGGAGCTCGACCCTGCTGACCGGAGTTAACTCGCCAATGATTGAATTCCGCTGCCAGACTTCCCCGCGGCCACCCGACCGACTGTATTGATCCCCGGAGCCCGCAGTCCACCCCGTCAGCCAACGTCTCCTCCACCGCTCGACTCGAGCAGCCACCGAGCACCCCCATTCTCCCTTAGCCTCCCTCGACATCTCCTCATCTTCCCCGGACGACCACCGAGCCCCTCTTCTTCGGCCATTCCCTGTCCAACCCGACGACATCCCCCGCTGTCATCTGCCACGACCGCCTCCCCTTCCTCCAGTCACCTCCCCGCCGAGCCACTGAACCCGAGCAGCACAACCGACGACCCTGGCTCGACTCCTCTTGCCTGAGCTCCTCCGGCAGCCTCGCCTTCATCATCACCATCACTTTTACCATCATCTTCACCATGATCACCACCACCACCATTATCACCATCACCACCACTCTACATCACCACCACCAGCCCCATCGACGAACAACAGCCCGATGAACTTACCCTCCGCCTGAACTCAACCGTGCACCACCACCGTTCATCTCCTTTCCCTCGTCGTTCTCCATTCTGACCCCGCTGCCTCCTCGCTGTTCATCATCATAAACACCAATCATCATCACCACCAATCATCGTCATCAACATCATCATCGCCATCATCGTCGTTATCATCATCATCGTCGCCGTAGTCGTAATCATCGCCATCATCGTAGTTATCATCATCGTCACCATCGTCATCGTCATCATTATCGTCAACATCGATCCCGTACGTGCGTGCACAGGTTCGAACCTGTCCATACTCCTTCAGTTTATGTGATTGTATGTGTGTGTGTGTATAGTTAGGTATCCCATTAGTATTTGTTTAATGTATATGATTGGTATATATGTATAGTATATGTATTCTCTAGTATACGCTAATATGTATATAATTGGTATGTATGTATATATATATATATATATATATATATATATATATATAGTATAAATTTAATTAGTGTACATACACACATATATATATTATATATGTATTTAATTGGTGTACATATATATTATAAGTATTAATGATATATGCTAGATAATAATATGTAGATTTATATATGAACTAGGTGACCCGAGTATAAATACGGATACCCCGTAGTTGCATTAACCTAGGACCATGTGAAGTGTTAGAAGACTGCCATTATGTACACTGACGTACTGGCGAGCTCGTATCATTTTGATTGTCTGTTTTGCACAGCAATTACAGACGCGACACCTGTGCAACTAGACGCACACTTGACCCTAGTTGACCAGTGTCATACCTAGCGTACCCTCTGAGTTCAGTATAATTAAGATTGTGTATGGGCTAGTGTAATGACTGATGTTGTATTGTATTATATTATATGTATATAGGATATTGGATCATTCTGTGCAACTTCTGGAGCAGGTTATTGGTACTACATAACTTTCTTGCCAGACAAGTATACCTTGCCTTGTTGTACTATTTAAATTTAGTTATTATTTAGTTGCATATTTATTTATTTTAATATTATATAACTGTGCGCGTCCGAGAAAGACTCGGGTACAGTCAACGAAGGCGTTGACGTTAGGAATTGTGTCTGACCTAGTGTCTAGTGGACCTACCTAAAGTTGTGGAGTTGTCGGTATGACTCCCCAGGCCTTGACACGTATCATTGCACGTCACATAGTGAGTACATGTAGGGACGCGTGCCTCATTCTCGACTGGCCATCGGTATGAGCAGCACGTATGACGGTATTTAGCTTAGTTGTATATTTCTTTAAGGGACTTGCATTATAGTTACTAGATGTACACGTCGTACTTGAGACTTGTACATTTCCATTGGGCAGGGAGGACGACTAGTAGGCGTATGGGACACCCACTTTCTTTATTCAGATTCCACGTTCGACGAAACGATATTGACGATACACTATTCAGATTCCACGTTCTACGAAACGATATGGACGTTATACTATGCGGATTCCAGGCTCCTCAGAGCTGGACGTTATTTTATTACAGAGGGCCCTTGTTATGGGGGCATATGTGGCATATATTAGCCAGTCACGACGATTGGTAAATTACGTCAGTATATGTCTAGCCTAAACTTTCCTATACGCACAAAGTTGTCCTCAAATTGCATTCACTTAGATGGTTAGCACACCCCCTTTATTTATGCAGTATTTACTTTATGGCATACTTCTATGTATCTTGTTATGTCCATCTGATAACCTGGTCCCTTTCCAGGTGTAGATATTCATGAGTATTCGCAGGAGCGCCGATCTGGACTTACTACTTATATTCCGAGGAGGTCTTCTCTTCGAGCCTCGTAATTTATAGTGGTTGTACATTGTTTTATTTATTTTATATTCTAGTTGGTAGTGGATTTGTTTTCATCCGACTATCATCTTTAGATACTTTATATTGAGATCTGGTTTTATAGATATTGGTTATTTATTTATATTTAAATTCCGTGGATGAGATTTAGATTATGCCTGTGACTTGTGATAGATTTATACCACTTGTGGATTTGATATTCATATTACAACGTACGTATGGATTTTTGGTTTTCATATATTGGAGTTGCCATATCCATATGGCTGGCATGCTTACATGTCCTAGTCCTACGTATTTTGGGACTGGGGCGTGACATGTTTTTAGTGGTGGCCCATGCAGGTCGAGAGTATATTGTCTCGGTTACATTATTGTACTGAGCAAGCCTGCACTTAGGATTAGAGTATAGGATCTCATCCACAATTGACTATGACTTATCTTCCTTCCAGTCTGTTCTATTTAAATAATTGCATCATGCTTGATTCATGTGCTTCCCTAATAGTTCCTTGAGTATAGCCTCTGCTAGAATATAGGAATCCTTGTTGTTAGGGTGATAATTAGGATAATATTCCTACTAAGAATACAACTAGAGTATTGACACATCACTAAGTTTAGAATATCTAGTGAACCCTAGCATTCCTTATCTATAGATTGGTTTACCATTACCCCTTGATGTATTTATGAAGACTTGAGAGTAGTATAGACACTACTAGGATTAGTTAGAAATTTGACCATAGTGTTTGACCCTGGTATTGAGGAACCAATAGAAATCCAAGGTTAAATATTAGGACTAACCTAGCTTTTATAGTGAGATAGTATTATAGAACTATAAATTTAGGTTCTTGTCCTGATACTAGCAAACAGTACCTTAGGAAGCCAAGATGAATGAATAAAATATTTTTCTCGATCAAACCTCGAACACAGATATTAGCATACCACCTTCCCCTTAGGAAAGTATGATATTATCTAGAGTCCTCTATTTTAATTTTATATCTTGTTCCTTTGCAACCTTAACGTTCGCTAATTGTGCGACGACTAAATTATGTTCTTCTTTTCTTCATCTTTCAACTCGTGCCACATAAATCTTATAATTGTATGCCAAGTGATTTTATTCTATGTTAGGATATATAGTGTGGTAGGATTATAGTTTGCTAATCTTAAATTCTTAGAATTTTGTGCTTGGTAGTTAGAGCATGATAGTTTTGAGTTATTCTTGTAGATTGTGACTTGATGATTATCCTTTAGTTTTGAATCACGTAATTTGTACCCCCACCTCGATACAAGTTTTATTTCCTTTTTTCCTTGAAGGCCAGTAACTTTTTTATTCTTACTATTGACACTTGTTCTATAAGCACTATGACTAAGACTTAAGATGACCATGACCTATATAATGCAATAGGATACCCTAATCAGTACCAAGATCTTTCCCTCATATACCCTAACAATAGTTTATACTTCATTTACAAAGACCAAGTTATTTTGTAGAATCTTCTTTAAGGATGTTACAGTATTAGTTTATTATTTTAAGTGGGGTAGTATGCCTCACAACATAGTATCACATAGTCCTCGGGACCCATTAATGAAGTATAACTGAATGACATTAACTGTAGACTTACATAAGAAGATAATGTTTATTCAGACTGTAGAACTTAGAGGCCCATACCCCTATTTGGTCGACTAGCGACTTAGACAAGGAATTAGTATGACAACTGTAGAGATTGTAGAGTCTTATCTTTTTTTTTGTGAACTTGAATTATTTTGTACCTTCTTTCATCATAATTCGGCGTATTTATATTCTCTAAACTACCTTGACTTATGCTGCTATTATAGCCTAGTTTTGCAAGCTTACTCTTCTATCGAGCTTGATCATGATATATGTATTATTGGGTCGACAAACTAATATATTTCAGAATCAGTGTATTAAGGTCTAGCTAACCTTAGTGCGCTTGGTTCGCTCTTCGCATGACTACTTTACGTGGATTGAGATATATAGTTGACTAGTAAACGAATATACTTGCCCTTAGACATGTCTGAGCATATCATATCGATTACATAACGGTACTGATATAAGCATGTGAATAAGAACCTACCAAAATTGGATGTCAATCCACAACTGCCTTGACAATTCCCATTTGAATTCTTTAAAAGCCTTGATCCCCATATTTCTATCCCATTATCTCCCCTTTGAACTCTTTATTATTTTTTTCTGTCTTCCCTTATTTCGGAAAGACGAAACCTCGTGCTTAGTATAAGCTTGATATACAAATAGTACTAGATATACCCCATAGGCCAATCACATTACTTGATGATTTTTTTTATAATTAAGGGCATATCATATGTGATATATTGGTGTTAAAGTTTCGAGGATTGAATAACATGATTAAATAATTTGAGGAATATCTCCTTAAATGTATAGCCTTATGTGATAGATGGATAAATTCTAAGTTGGGTAGAAATTATATTGTTAACTTGCGATAAAATACTTTTAGATTGTGATCAAGTAAGATTAGATTGGGAGATTCAAGCCATTTTCATTTTGAAATTTTTTAAAAGAAGGATTAAGATGATGATGACTTGATGAATTAAAAAAAAACCTTCATATGGCGAACCAAATAATTATACTTTGCGCACATGATTTAAATTTTGAGAATTGGAGGTTGAATCATCAATTTAAATCTTGAGAAAAATAAATAGAACTCTAAACATGAACATGGACGGATTGAATTCCAAATTTGATGATTGAATTAAAAGTGAAATTTTGATTGTTGGATTGCCTATTTCAAATATTGAGGATATAAATTGAATTTAAAATTTTGAAGAGTACGAAAATTTATAAGTTGAAGATAGGAATAAAGTTTGATTAGAAATGTTTTCTAAAGGAGACTATGATAGCTGGAGCTCGTGATATAAAATTTATATGCGTTATTTAATTCTTGAAGATGTTATATAGATTTAATTTAATTTTAGAAGTCGATAATTTGAAAAAGTGAGAAAAGATTACAATATGTTGAATTTTGATTTGAACAATGATTATCTTAAATTTGAAGTAATTATGATAGATTTGATTAGAATTTTAATTATCACAAAGAGATTCGATTGACTTGCCTTATGTACGTGAAGGATTGACAAATTATACCCTAGTTTAATTTTGAGGACAAAATTATTTTAAGTTGGGTAGATTATAAACTCTCTTACCCAAAATTAGGTCTACTTGGCTTAGATAGAGAAATTAGGGCTAAATAGAATCCAATTAGAAATAGAACACGACATTTTATTTAATTATACAATATTTATATCACATAGTGCACCTTACCGTTGCTTCGATAATTGGAGCACCTCACTAGCCATTGCCTTCCTACAAATTTTACACCCTTGTTCTAGACATGCCCGCATTCTTTTCTGACCTTTGTGTAACTTATAAATATGCTCTCTTGTGCTTCATTTTAGTCACACAATATTCATCGCAGACGTTTAATTTTAATTCAATATAAATTTAACTTTGTATCCTTGTACATTCCAATCGAAATTGGAGACACAATCTTGACCCATTTTGTACAACCCAAATTATGATAATATTCTACTCTGAGTCTTCTTCATTCATGACACTTGTGTGCCACCTAATTTTAATCCCATGTACTTCTAATTAATTCAAGAACATCATGTGCATTAATTTTAATTAATTTAATCTAATTTTTATCTTTGTGCAATTTTCTAATTGTTGGGCATTTTTATGCAAAAGTGCATTAAGGTGTCCACCCCGTTGGACATGACCCGTAAATAAATTCATTTCTCCTTCATATAAATTTTTCCATAATTTTTGGGAGTGTGTAATTCAACATCAACCTCATTGAACCCATAGCCCTCCTTAATTTTGAACCAATATAATCCGAGCCATTCATTTTGAATCAAACCAAATCCTAGCCCTTGAAATATCCCCATGGCAAGCCAAGGCATTTTTCCAAATGTTGACCAAGTCAAATATTTCTAGGTCAAACACCCCCCTTTATGTATAAATATTCTTTTTCTCATTTTTCCTTTTCTTTAAATTCTTTTCAACCAAAACCCAAGCTTTCAGCCGACTCCCCATCCCCTTCCTGTTCAATCATCCCCTTCCCCTTCCTTCAACTCTGGCCGACCCCCTCGCCGAAGAAACCCGTTCGCCGTTCTCCTCCACTCAACCAGTCCCCCTCCACCTCGCCTCGATCCAGACCCACCGGAGTTCGACCGGACTGACTGCTGAACCGGAGTCTCGCAGTGAACTCGCTATCCCGTTCTCCCCTCTCTCACTACACTCGACCGGAGGCCTGAACCCGATGCCTGGAGCTCGACCCCGCCGACCGGAGTCAACTCGCCAATGACTGAATCTCGCTGCCAGACTTTCCCGCGGCCACCCGACCAACTGCACTGATCCTCGGAGCCCGCAGTATAAACCCCCTGAATTTTCAAATTATTAAATCTTGGATTTTTCCCAATTTTCTGGAATTTTTGAGAATTTTCTGTAATTAAAATCAAGGTTTTAATTAATAAATAATTTTTAATTGTTAATAAATAATATTAAAATATCATGAAAATAATATTTTTGGATGTAAAATGGAAAACTGGACTTAGGGTAATTTTTTTAGATTTTTCTGGGCCTCAGACCTATTTTTAAATGCCTAAAAATAATTTTTAATTAATTAATTAATTAACTGTTTATTTATTTATTTATTATTTTTTTCTCTTCTCCTTGGGCCGGCCCGGCCCAATGGACCGGCCCGTTAGCCTCCGGCCCAGCCCGCCCCTTACCGGGTCGGGTCGGGTCGGGTCAGCCAGACCCGACCCGCCCGCGAACCCGAACCCGGCCACCCTTCTCCCCCACGTCCCCGCGAGATTCGGTCAGCCGCCGACCCGCCCGGCCACGCGGCGCCTCCGCCGGCCACTTCGCCCGCACCCCGCGCCACGAAGCCGACCTCGCCGCCGCCTCTCCCAGCCAACCTCCTCCTCGGCTCACCTATAAAAACCCCTACCCCTTCCCTCTTCTTCCCCAGTCGAATCCCACCGCCTGAATCCTAGCCGGCGCCGCCCCTCTCCGCTGCAGCTCCTCCTCCCTCTCCCCTCGCCGGACCCGACCGCCCTCGACCACCCAGCCGGCGCCTCCTCCTTCTCCCCTCTCCTCCTTCTTCTTCCCAGGACGCCGCCGCCGCCTCCCAGAGCTCCGCCGACCGGCCAACGCCTCCGTCCCGTCTCGACCGCAGCCGACGAGCAGCCCCAGCCCACCTCCGGCGTACCCCCGGCCGGCCACCCACCGCAGCGTCCCCAAAACCCTAACCCTAGGATCCTGTGTCCGACACGAGTCGGACACGTGTCGGACACGACTCGACCCTGTTTTTTGGGTCCCCTTCAGGTGCGTGTAACTTTTTGCTCGTAGCTCTGTTTTTAATTCTGTAAATTGTATTGCGAAGCCTGTATGACCCTCTCGGTGCCCGAATAAACCGTTCGGGGCATCGCGTCCTGTGGTGATCGCACACCGCGATCCAAAAACAGAAAAAACCAGACCCTGTTTTACCCCGGAACTGAGTGCGCCCTGCCAAACGGGACGACTTGGTCGCGTGCGGTCTTCACAGATACGTGCGCATCGTCGATACGGACGTGTGAGATTTCGCGGAAGCTGATTCGGGTGTGCGTGCACACCGAAATCAACGCGTATCCGCAGACATCGCCCCGTATCCGATTTTTCTGCAATTCGTCCTAACTTCTTGTACACTCGTCAGATCGAGACGAAACTTGCGCCATCGGACTCGTAGCGATACGCTGGTCCTGTGGGTCAAGTTTGGTTCGATTCTGAGAACATTGACGAAATTGCGTGTCGTGGGCCCCACAGGCCCCGCTCGACGGGCGATTTTGTGTTCGGCTCATCGAAATCCAAATCTGGAAGTTCCGTTGGGTTCGTATCAGCGTTCCTGACCTATTGACACTAAGTTTGGTGAATTTGGAGACCGTTGACCCAGACACGTTTTTCGGTGCAAAGCGGGCCCACCGGCGGACCCCGTTTTGACCCGAAACTGCCGTTTTTGCCCTTGTCTCCAAATTGGACCCAAAGACAGGCGTTTCTAGATTTTTGACATCTTCTGAGCGTGATGGTAATGTCTATTTCAGCTTTTGGACTCATCTCTGGAATTTTTCCCCAAGAACCAATTTTAATCAGATCCAAACAACAGGCAAGTACCTGCACTTCAAGTTAAATCTTTATATTGTGATAATTAATTCCCTGCTTTACTAGTACCCTTGATGATTACACCTAGTGTTAGAAATTCTGGATTTTTATGTCTTGAATATTGGAGTTCATGTCTTGTTTTTCATGTCGGGTGGGAGAATAGTAGAAGGCATGTAGTTTACCCTTCCCCTTGTCCTGTTTAATAGCTGTTGGTACGCGACTGTACCTCAGTCGGATCTCGATTTTCCCTGTTTAATAGCCGTTTATGACGGTCGGATTAGCCTTATAAACCCCTACATGCCAACTATGTATTCTAAAAACAAACACAGGTTCACACAGATAGTTTCTGGTCATGTTATATTTCTTGCTGACTGTTGTAGTTTCATTTCCTGTTTCATTTATTTCTGTTTTCTCATATTCCTGTTTACAACATTTAACTCTGAGATATTGATGTTTTGTTATGCAGTTTTTCAACATGATATTCAAATTAATTGTCATAAATATTTAGTTTAATCTTGTTGTGCACTGTGTACTTTGCTCCTTTCCTGACTGGATCTGTTGATTTAGGCGATGATGAGGATCTTGCCCCTACTTATTATGGTCCCTATGAGGGTACAGAGGATACTTATGAGGAGCCAGATCCCACCCAGGAGACCCCTACTGCAGAGTAGCTAGCAGTAGCTATCTTTTATTTCTGTTTCTTATCTTATTAATCGGGTTTGTCCCCGATTTCATTCTGATTTCTGTACTAAAACATTTGAATCTGTTGTCGTATTTATTTCAGTTGCAATCTTAAGTTTCTGTTCTCATTATTATCTTACCTATGTTAATTGTGAATGAGCTAGTTTAGTAAATTTGGAATTGACCTAGACAGCGTACTACCGCCGACTTTGCGGCGTAGGCTGGACGTACCCACGCACTCGTGCCCGAATTTTCGGGTGCGGGTCGTGACACGCAGTCAGCCCCGTCAGCCAACGTCTCCTCCACCGCTCGACTCGAGCAGCCACCGAGCACCCCCATTCTCCTTCAACCTCCCTCGACATCTCCTCATCTTCCCCGGACGACCACCGATCCCCTCTTCTTCGGCAATTCCCTGTCCAACCCGACGACATCCCCCGCTATCATCTGCCACGACCGCCTCCCCTTTCTCCAGTCACCTCCCCGCCGAGCCGCTGAACCCGAGCAGCACAGCCGACGACCCTGGCTCAACTCCTCCTGCCTGAGCTCCTCCGACAGCCTCGCATTCATCATCACCATCATCTTCACCATGATCACCACTACCACTACCACCAGCCCCATCGACGAACAACAGCCCAATGAACTTACCCTATGCCTGAACTCAACCGTGCACCAGCACCGTTCACCTCCTTTCCTTCATCGATCTCCATTCTGACCCCGCTGCCTCCTCCCTGTTCATCATCATAAACACCAATCATCATCACCACCAATCATTATCATCGCCATCATCGTCGTTATCATCATCATCGTCGCCGTAGTCATAATCATCGCCATCATCGTAGTTATCATCATCGTCACCATCGTCATCATCGTCAATGTCGATCCCGTACGTGCGTGCACAGGTTCGAACCTGTCCATACTCCTTCAGTTTATCTGATTGTGTGTGTGTATATAGTTAGGTATCCCATTAGTATATGTTTAATGTATATGATTGGTATATATGTATAGTATATGTATTCTTTAGTATACACTAATATGTATATAATTGGTATGTATACGTATATATATATATATATATATACATAGTATAAATTCAATTAGTGTACATACACACACACATACACACACACACACACACACATATATATATATTATATGTATTTAATTGGTGTACATATATATTATAAGTATTAATGATATATGCTAGATAATAATATATAGATTTATATATGAACTAGGTGACCCGAGTATAAATACGGATACCCCGTAGTTGCATTGACCTAGGACCATGTAAAGTGTTAGAAGACTGCCATTATGTACACTGACGTACTGGCGAGCCCGTATCATTTTGACTGTCTGTTTTGCACAAAAATTACAGACGCGACACCCGTGCAACTAGATGCACACTTGACCCTAGTTGACCAGTGTCATACCTACCGTACCCTCTGAGTTCAGTGTAATTAAGGTTGTGTATGTGCTAGTGTAATGGCTGATGTTGTATTGTATTATATATTATATGTATATAGGATATTGGATCATTCTGCGCGACTTCTGGAGCTGGTTATTGGTACTACACAGCTTTTTATGGGTATGGTACCTTGCTATATATAGCCATCCTGTGGACGTGTTATGGGTGCCACATATCCTCGTGCTTGGTGGCCGCATGGGGCTACTTCAGCAGAATACAACTGTAAAGGTAGCAGCATGGTGTGGGCAAGCCGCCACGTAGGTTTGGTTAGGATTTTCTGTTTGAAGAGATCTTGGGATAGTTGTGTGCATAACTGGGTCAATTAGACACTTGGTCAACACCAACTATGCGAGAAATCGTCTTCGGTTGTAACAGAAAGTCTTATGAGTCGAGAGTCGCATGCTATTGTAGTCGCATAGAAGCTCTCATTTGGTCTTAGTCGGAATGACCCTCTGGACGTATGTGGACGAGGCCGCATGGGTCTTGAAGCCGCATGCGTCCTCTTGTTTGGACTTGGTCAGTGGACACTCTGGCCGCATGATATTGAGGCCGCATGGGTCTTTAAAGCCGAATATGTAGGATACGTGGCATGGCCCTTCTGTCGAGGCAATTAATATACTGATGTGACTTATTCTCTTTTCCTGATTCATTGTTTGTACAAATTCTGAAGCATCTCAAGGTGGTGAGTGAGGTATCAGAACTTTTGACAGACATCAAAATCTGTATCAAAAGATTTTATGCGACCACCTAGCTCTGTGGTCATTCAGACCGCATATGTGAACTGCATGGAGTCGAAGCAGCATGGAGCCAGAGACGCATGGGACACATGGAGTCTGGAATGCATTAGGCTAGAGACACATGGATATTTTGTCGTTTTATGCTTTCGTGGCATTTGAACAGATGTATACTGCCAAAAGAAATTATGACGAAGCTGTCAGCACGGATTCCAATCAGCGGTACAGGATTCGAGGCGGTCAGAATGAATGTATATTTTGTCAGTCATAAATGCTCTGATGTGACTGTAGGGACGATGCGTCACAGGACGGTATGTGTCTCAGGATATCATGTATCTGAGGGTGTCATGCATCCGCTGCTATTATGCATCCACCACAGTTATGCGTACCTTGCTTATTTTTTGACTGTAAACTGGAGCATATGGAGGGATTTTTCATGCTTTTACAAGCCTCCCTTCAAATTTTTTAGACTTGGCTAAGTTTGGAATACTTTAAATAAGAAGCATGAATTCAGTACGCATTCACTGTCTATTTTTGTCAGGTTGACGCGTGTAGTAATTATCACATGGAGAGTTCTGCCATGCTGTCAAATCTGCATTAAATAGTGATATTTGACTCTATCTTTGAGTCGATCTATTGGGATCCTGAGCTATCTGATAACACGGAGCCAGAGGCGTCGGACGACGGCGGATCAAAAAAACCTCAATCACCTATCTTATATCGTTCTTTGAGGCAACCCTGTCTACAGAAGGAGAAATATTTGGAGAGAGAAGGCCACTTGTATTTTCTTCTATTCTCTATTTCTGTCGCCGTTGGTTC
Source organism: Iris macrosiphon (assembly GCA_036927795.1). Taxonomy (NCBI): domain Eukaryota; kingdom Viridiplantae; phylum Streptophyta; class Magnoliopsida; order Asparagales; family Iridaceae; genus Iris; species Iris macrosiphon. The sequence continues at coordinate 12,049,819 of JAYESA010000005.1, read as the reverse complement.
TTCTCCTTCCTTGTCAATCGCCATGTCTTCCCGAGCTGCTTCATCTTTCGCCGCTGCCAAGGGTAAGGGCCCTGACACGCCCCAGTCCCAAAATGTAAGGAACTAGGCCACGTGGCATTGGCCAGCTGACACGTCACTAAGGGTTTAATCTAATTTAATGGACCCAAAGGAACGTGCTACGCTGTCCTAAAATACTACAAGTCTAATACAGGTAAATCTATCTCATCCATAAAAATATCAGGAAATAAGTGCTGAATATATATAATGCTGAGTCTGAAATGTCATAGTACAAAACCAGATAATATCTTGTGGGAACAAACCCACAACAAAATATAAAGAAAGCTGAAATAAGATAGACTAGTGTAACGTCTATCTAGGTTGTAGCTCCAGCTCCAGGTGCTCTAAAAGTTCAGGCAGACTCTGTGGACAGCTCTTCTAGCTCCTCCTCAGTAGCATATCTGGTCTCCTGTCCAGGCCCATATACCGTGGGGTAGAAGGCCTCATCTAAACCTGGCAGGGCACCAGGTCCTCAGTGGGACATAACAAGATACATAAAAATATGCCATGTATGTAAATACTGAATAAATAAATACAGGATGTGCTAACCATCTATGTGAATGTAATATAAAGACAACCTTGGTACGTATGGGTAGGCGTAGGCATAACGGCCAGCATCCTATAGAGTGTGGTATCTGCAACGTCCGTCATTCCGAAGAATGAGGTATCTGAATATAAACAACGTCCACACTCTAAGGGATGTGGTATCTGCAAGTATATATAACGTCTGTATCACTCCGAAGAGTGCGGTATCTGCAATAAAGAAGTTGGGTGTCCCATACGCCTACTAGTTGTCTTCTCCACCCAATGTGGTAATACAAGTCGAATCCACAACGTGTAAACCACGTAGCTAAATGCCAAGTCCCAACTTTCCTGAATTTCCTGATTTTGCGCTAAGCCGTGATGCACGTCACACGTACTGGTAGCTAGTCAACTACGTAAACTTGCATCCCAAAATGAACTGCAACCTTGTTGCGTGTACCCGTGTCAGGGTCTAGGAGGATATTAGGATACCCTCGCAGTTGTTGGTAGGTCTGCTAAAGTCTAAGTCAGTTACACTACTTGTCAATGTATCAGTTGACGGTACCCGAGGCAATCTCAGATACAACAGTTATATGTCAGTCTACTGAAAATAACATACAATAGTTAAATATATTTAAACAGTAAAACTTGGCAAGGTATACTTGCCTACTTCCTGATTTGTGTTGAAAACATGTATTTGCAATCAAGTCTGGGGGGTCCTGTGACAGGGGGTCACTGACTGCGCTGGAGATATTTTCTGTTTAAGACGTCCAGGGTTGTAAATATATATTTAAATAAGAGGATACATAATAGCATATATATACTTATGTAAATATATATAAGACATAATATATATATATATATATAGTCATATATATAATATAGGGTATATATATATATAGAGTATATATATAGATATAGATATAGTAAATATAGTAGTATGTATACATAGCATATATACATATTATATATAAATATATATTATATGTATATATTTACATATATATAAAGAAAATATAGAATTTATATACATATAGAAGAAAATGCATAAAGAGTATATATACATATATATAAATATATGTATATATATAATATAGTAGTAGTATGTATACATAGCATAGTATATAGAAATATATAATAGATATATTATATATATGTACATAGTATATAGGTAACCATATTTTCATATGTATATATATATAGAGTATATATATATACATATTATATATAATAGTATATTTAATATAGTATATGTACATATTATATAAAAAAAAGAGACAAAACATATATATATATATATATATATATATATATATATATATATATATATATATATATATATATATATATATATATATATATATATTTGTAGGTATATACATATATATATGATATATAATAGTATATAAAAATATATATACTGTATATACAATATTTATAGTATATACATATATATTTAATTTAATAAATACATACATACATATATATATATATATATATATATATATATATATATATATATATATATATATATATATATATATATATATATATATATATAAAAATACATATTTATACATATTTATATATATAGATATATATATATATAGGTATATAATATATATTATATATATATACATAGTATAGTATAATATATTTATATATTATATTTATATACTGATATTAAAATAACAGTAATAATAATTAAATAATATAATTATTAAATTTAATATAAACATATATAAATACACACACACACATATATATATATATATATATATATATATATATATATATATATATATATATATATATATATATATATATATATATATATATATATATATATATATATATATATATTTATAAAACAGAAAAATAAAAGTATACATATAAAATATACAATAGTATATTTTATACTGTATTATATACTGTATAATAATAATAATAATATATATATTTATAATATATACAATACTATATATACATACATATATATATATATATATATATATATATATATATATATATATATATATATATATATATATATATATATATATAAATATACATGTATACATAAATAATAACTTAATACATATAATAATAATATATATAAAATATATAATATATACATACTGTATATATACAGTATTACATAATTTATATAATAATATAATATATATTATATATTATAATATATAATATATATTAATTTACATATATATATAGATTTATATATACATATATACATACATATATATAAAATTATACGTATATGTACAGGAAAGGGGGGTATATACCTGACAGGTGGGGGACCCACTGGGCTTGCCGCCGGCGGGAGGACGCCGGCGGAGCAGGCGGCGGCTGGCCGGAGGGACGGCCACAGCAGCTGTGGCTGTCAGCAGCAACAGCAGCAGCGACGGCTTGCAACAGCTGCAGTGCCGCGTGCGGTGGCGGGGGTGGCGGTGTAGGGGGTCTGGGTGGTGGAGGAGGGGGCGGCGAGGTATCCGGGGGTGGTGGCGGAGGTCAGAGGCGGTCGGAGGGGGTGCTGGAGGCGGTCGGGTGGGTCGGGTTTGACATGGCCGGAGGGGGTCGGGGGGTTCTGCGGGGAGGCTGGCGGCGGCTGGGGGCGTTGTGGGGCGGTGGGAGCTGGGTGGTTCGACGGAGGGGGTCGGGGCGGAGCGGATGGGGGCGGTGGCGGTGGTCTACGGTGGAGGAGGGTGGTGCTGGGGGTGGTCGGGTGGTGGAGTTGGGCTGTTCGTGTTGGTGGCGGGTTGGTTCTGTGGGCGTTGCCGGCGGCGGAGGAAGTGGCCGGAGGTGGTGGGGTTTGGTCGGAGGGAAGGTGGGGTAGTGGCGAAGGGTTCGTCGGAGTTGGGTGGCCGGAGGTGGGGTGAGGGTGGTGGTGTAGGGTTTAGGGGATGGGGGTGGTCGGGTACTTATAGGGTTAGGGTAATGGCATGGGTGGTAATTAGGGTGAAAAGTGAGGGTATTTAGGTAATTTTGATATTTAGGATATTTTGGCTGATATTTTCAGATATTTTGGTGGGTCCCACGGCCACGTGTACGGTCCACGTTCACCAGCCAATAAGGTGATGACACCTCACATTGGAAATTTGCATTAAAACCCCTAAAATTTTATAAATTGCAAATAGATCCTAAAATTGGTATTTTGTGTAATTACGCAATTTGTCTAATTAAAAATACTGATTCCTAAAAATACTGAATTGTACAAAAATGAGGGGAAAAGCTGGGGAAGTGCCTTGGTGGGTGTGGGGGTGAGCCTGGGCAGGGGCAGGGCCTGGTTCTTTGGGTGATACGGTTCACCGTATTTATTATTTAATAAATACTGCGCACGGTGTTCTCTAATTATTTAGAGGCAAGTAGGGTCATAATTTTACTACGGTATCAATATACTAATTGTAGTATATTCAAAGTATAATATTATCGTATTTTTGTTTGGGCAAAACAGGTGCATGTTGGTCCTCAAATCTCTAGGGGTACAGAGATCGGTAAAGAGCAGGAAATAAAATAGGAAATAAATACGGATTTTTGTAACGATATTTGTGCGTCTCAAACGAGGCTCAAAATAAAATATATGGGAGTTGCACAAAATTCAGAAAAATAGTCTAACATGTCTAGGGCAGGTATGTGAATTTTGTTTGGGAATAACAGCTAGTGTAATGCTCTAATTAATTGGGTAATGGACAGGTGCACAAATCAATAGGATATGTAAGCAAAATAAAATTTAAAAAGTTGCAATAATTCTAATTAGTCAAAAATAATCATAAATTACTGAAATCTGGTCGAGGGAGTTTACAATCTACCCTCCTTAGAATATTTCATCCTCAAAATAAAAATAGACATATAATGAGAATGAAAGATTGATTGATTTAAAATATTAGGACATCGACATATAATGATAGTTGATGATTGATTTAAAATATTAGGACATACCCTTATTTGGAAATAGATGGGGGAAACGCTGTCGAATATCCTCTTCTCGTTCGCAGGTTGATTCACCTGGTGCATGATATTTTTATGCAATACGAACTAGAGGGATAGTCTGGCCTCGTAACACCTTCTCGCTATGATCTAGGATTTCTACGGGCTCCTTCTGGTACGATAAACTTGGGTCGACAGTGATTTCTGAATGGTCCATCACATGACTTGGATCTGGAATGTACCTTCTTAATTGGATACGTGGAAGATGTCATGTACTTTATCCAATGTCTGAGGTAAGGCTATCTTGTAATCAATTTCTCCGATGCGTTCCATCACATCGAAGGGTCCGATGTACCTCGGGCTTAGTTTTCCTCTTCCTCCAAATCTGATAGTCCTTGGGTAGGTGAGATCTTCAAAAACACATATTCTCCCACTTGGAACTTTAGAGGTCTTCGATGTACGTTTTCCCAGTGCTCCTGTCTGTTTTGCGCTGCTTACAGGTGCCCTTGGATCTTCCTTACTTTTTCCACCGTATGAACGATTAATTCAGGTCAGGTACTTGTCACGAATCTCATCTTGGTGTCACTCTACCTATCTGTTTTAGCTTAGTCCTGATGATTATCTAGAGGGTGGAAAAAAATAATTTAGGTTGGATACTGTAAGTCACTGGGTAACTAGGAGTTAACCCCTATGATTTGCTATCCTGGGTATTATCTATATTCTATCTATACCTGTATGTATACGATCTCCGGGTAACCTGGTGGTCTAAAGATGATGCTTCTCTTCTGATAGTCTAGTATATCAATTATACTGGCTTAACCAGTCCACGACTAAGACAACATCAAAATTTGGTATTGGAAGTACCAAGAATCGCGTTTTTATTACTCTACTATATACGACTATCGAGCATATTTCAATAATGTTGGTAACTGGAACAATGCCTCCTTCGGTAAGAATTTTCCAGCATTTAGGCAGTGGGGAGGTGACTAGTTGTGCATGGTTACGAAACTACTAGATATGAAAGACAGTGCAGCTCTAGAATCAAATAATGCGATTGCAGGTAATAATGCAACTAAAATGGTAACTGTAATGGTTTCACCTCCCGATTCTTCTGTAACTGTGGTTAATGTATAGGCATGCCCGTGCCTTTGCTCTCCAGACTGCTGTCCGGTTTTGTTGAACTGGGTCTCCTGGGTGGCCAGGGGTGCTCCCCTCTGATATCCTCCAGATGTTGAGGGTTGCATCCTCTGGGCTGGTGCTCCTAATTTCTGCCCTTTCTGAGGTGCTGCATCCCTGCGTTGTGGGCAGTCTTTCGCCATATGTTGGCTTGCCCCACAAATCATGCATAGCCCATTCTTTCTTCTGAAGTCTCTCATATAATGTCCCTTCTTGCCACAATAGTGACAGGTCTGAAGCTCCTTGTGCTGATAGGGTCCCGTCGTCTGCTGCGTCTGATTTTGTGGATGACGGATGGGTCCTCCTGCTCCGGGCTGGTTCCTGGCCGGTATAGTTGGGTTAGAGCGTCTTGCTCTATGGCCAATAGCCTCTTGCACTCTTGCCTCGGAAAGAACCTCCTCGTAAGAGATTCTTGACTGCGTCGTTGTATATCTTTGGAGCTCGGAAGTAAGGCCGTGGTGGAATCTCTTGGCCTTCTCCAGCTTATTTGGTATCAAGATGGCACCGAATCGACTCAGTCTGCTGAACTCTGCGTCGTAGGCGTCGACGGTCATATTTCCCTGTTCCAAGTGCAGGAACTGGGAGTATAGGGCATCTCAGACTGTTGCTGGGAAGTACTTTGCGTGGAAGTGCTCCAAATTTTTTTCCCAAGTCTGGTCTTTGCTGATGCTACGCTCTATAGAATTCCACCAGTGATGGACGTTGCCTAAGAGCTGGGCCCTCACGGCGGTCATCCATAAGTCAGGGGTAAGTTATGAGCCTTTCAGCAGTATTTCTGTGTTGGAGATCCAGTCTGAGATCTCCTCTGGGGTTTCGCTGCCTTTAAAGGTTTTCGGGCTCATCTGGCGGAAGCCTCGAACAGTGTCCACTGGTTTGACAGGTGCTGGGGCCGGGGCAGTTGTTCTTTCCAAAGCCGTCATCAAAGTCTGTCTCAGGGCTTCAGTCTGTTGCCACTGAGACTGTCTCAGGGCTTCAATCTGTTGCCACTGAGTTTGTAACATGGCTTGGAGGAACTGGAACATTTGAGGTTGGCCCTCAAGCTGTGGCATTAAGGCAGGAAGGGCTGGAGGTGGAGGCAGAGGTGTCTCCGCCTGCGGTGTTGGTGCTTGCCCTTCATGTTGGGCTGGTGTTGTCTCCTGGGTAGGGTTCTGGTGAATGAAAGGGGTTGCCGGGTAGACCAGCATCCTTCTCGGAGATTGGTCTCTCGGGGTAGTCGGGGTTCCTTGGACATCGGGCGAGGGGTCTGTTGCTAGGTCAGCCCCATCAATCGCATGTCCACCGGGTATGTCCATATTTTTAAAGAAGATAGATAAATTAGAAAGGTATGATGGAAATAATAATAATCAAGCAGGATGCAGAAATTTAAGAATGAAGTCATAGTGGATGAGACTTAGTGTTCCTATCCTAGTGCAGGCTTGCTGGACATGTTATTATACCACTAGCAATAAACTAGACCTGCATGGGCCACCACTAAAACCATGTCACGCCCCAGTCCCAAAATGTAAGGAAATAGGCCACGTGGCATTGGCCAGCTGACACGTCACTAAGGGTTTAATCCAATTTAATGGACCCAAAGGAACGTGCTACGCTGTCCTAAAATACTACAAGTCTAATACAGGTAAATCTATCTCATCCACAAAAATATCAAGAAATAAGTGCTGAATATATATAATGCTGAGTCTGAAATGTCATAGTACAAAACCAGATAATATCTTGTGGGAACAAACCCACAACAAAATATAAAGAAAGCTGAAATAAGATAGACTAGTGTGACGTCTATCTAGGTTGTAGCTCTAGCTCCAGGTGCTTTAAAAGTTCAGGCAGACTCTGTGGACAGCTCTTCTAGCTCCTCCTCAGTAGCATATCTGGTCTCCTGTCCAGGCCCATATACCGTGGGGTAGAAGGCCTCATCTAAAACTGGCAGGGCACCAGGTCCTCAGTGGAACATAACAAGATACATAAAAATATGCCATGTATGTAAATACTGAATAAATAAATACAGGGTGTGCTAACCATCTATGTGAATGCAATATAAAGACAACCTTGGTACGTATGGGTAGGCATAACGGCCAGCATCCTATAGAGTGTGATATCTGCAACGTCCGTCATTCCGAAGAATGAGGTATCTGAATATAAACAACGTTCACACTCTAAGGGATGTGGTATCTGCAAGTATATATAACGTCCGTATCACTCCGAAGAGTGCGGTATCTGCAATAAAGAAGTTGGATGTCCCATACGCCTACTAGTTGTCTTCTCCGCCCAATGCGGTAATACAAGTCGAATCCACAATGTGTAAACCACGTAGCTAAATGCCAAGTCCCAACTTTCCTGAATTTCCTGATTTCGCGCTAAGCCGTAATGCACGTCACACGTACTGGTAGCTAGTCAACTACGTAAACTTGCATCCCAAAATGAACTGCAACCTTGTTGCATGTACCCGTGTCAGGGTCTAGGAGGATATTAGGATACCCTCGCAGTTGTTGGTAGGTCTGCTAAAGTCTAAGTCAGTTACACTACTTGTCAATGTATCAGTTGAACCCGAGGCAATCTCAGATACAACAGTTATATGTCAGTCTACTGAAAATAACATACAATAGTTAAATGTATTTAAACAGTAAAACTTGGCAAGGTATACTTGCCTACTTCCTGATTTGTGTTGAAAACCTGTATTTGCAATCAAGTCTGGGGGGTCCTGTGACAGGGGGTCACTGACTGCGCTGGAGATATTTTCTGTTTAAGACGTCCAGGGTTGTAAATATATATTTAAATAAGAGGATACATAATAGCATATATATACTTATGTAAATATATATAAGACATAATATATATATATATATAGTCATATATATAATATAGGGTATATATATATAGAGTATATATATAGATATAGATATAGTAAATATAGTAGTATGTATACATAGCATATATACATATTATATATAAATATATATTATATGTATATATTTACATATATATAAAGAAAATATAGAATAGGGCGCATGCTAGATTTACCTTCTTGCATACCTATCAATTGATGACGCCAAAAGATTGATTCATAAGTTTATCCATATATGCATATTGTGGCTAACTTGTGTATCTGCTACAGGGATAACCATTCAGCAAGGGGTAAGATACATAAGAGTTTATACATATAGCTTGCTCGTTTATTTTGTCTGCATCGTAAAGTTTATCTGATAGTGCTTCATGCATTCGCATCGGTCGGACAATGACCTATTAGTGCAGAGCTGAACCCTGGTCACAGCTGCTAATAGGATCAGAATATGAGTCATTGGTTAGCTGGATTACCGCTACCGATCCTGAGTTTCTCGGGGACCGAAATTATATAGATGTTTCTGCTTGTGTTCTTGAAAGAATGATAGTCCACTAAATGTTTGCTTTGATTTGAGATATTTCAGTCCACTATAGAACTTTTCCCCAAAGAGTTAGATTTTTGATGCACCTTATATGCTGCGCACTGCACGATAGAACACTGCCCCGATCGTATGCTTATTGTTTGAATATGTCAAACTATTTCCAACTATGTTTTCAAAAGATGTAATCTGACTATAGTTCTGAGCTGCATGAAATAAACTTAAGTAAAACTAGCAAGATCACTAGTAATGCAATATTTTGCCACATGATTACTTAGTGTGGGTTTCAGGGGGTGTAGCTTATGTTCAGTTGTTTTTACTCACCAGTACTTATAAAAGTGCTGACCCACCAACAGTTTGCTTGTTCTCAGGTGCTTGATCGTCTAAGGAAGCGATAGCCGTGCCTCATCCCAAGGAACCAAAAATCTAGAGTCGATGCCTTGAGTCGTATCGAGTTTGTGTTGCTTTTATATAGAGGGACATAATGGAATGGTGTCATTGTAATCGAGAGAAAGAGTGCTTGAGCGATATGTAACCTCGGCCATGCGCCGCTTGTAACACTTTCGATTATCAATAAAAAAGCTTATTTTTCATGTGCCATTGTGTTCTTTACTTTTCTGCAATATGTGTGTCGCTGCTTCAGTATTGAATAGCTTACTTGTCCTTGTTCAAAGCTTTGGCCTTATGCAAGCGCACTTTAGGCTTGCACGTCATCACGCCCGTGCGAGGACAATCGGTTCCGTAGGGACCCAAGCAAGGACAAACGGCCCTACGGGACCGGGATATGACAGCGAGAAGCCGGTTGAAGGTGAGGAATTAAGTTATTTTCTTATGGACACTCATGAGCTGTCCGATAAAGCGTTGCTGGCGGGGTACTTGATGGTATGGCTGCACAACTGCATATTTGTGGGAGGGTCAGGCTCGATTGAAAGAATCAACCGCAAACTCATCCTCCCGGCTGTGCGGCTAGCTTTTGGCCACCCACTTGCATTACTGCCTACGATGGTTTATTGTATCCATAGAGGCCTTCGACAATTTGTCGAGAAGGTAAAATCTCACAAGGGGGTTGGAGAATTCAATAGAGTAGATTTACCCTATCATTACATGATGGGTTGGCTTCTATTACACCATCGGTCCCTGATGCGTCCCGGTACCCAGAAAGAGATGTTAGAGGGAGACGCCTTTATCCGTCGTTATTGGGAGATGAAGTGGCATCATGGAGACATACCCTCCTGTAGGAGGGAGATTGCCCATCTGAATGGCTGGACGTTTTTTACGACGATTCCAGAATTTACTGAGGAGGAGAGGAGTGTCATCCACCGGGATAGCGATGCTGCCGGTCGTCGATTGTCAGTGACCCTCTATCCCTGGCTCCTCGCCATTCGTCCCTCTCACTTGGTATACCAAAACCGGGTGGAGGTCTTCCTGCAGCCCTATCTTCCTAGTCGGTTCGCTCGTTAATTCGGATATAGCCAACTTTTACTGGAGACTCCCAACGCCTTGCTTGGGACTGTTGGTGGTCTTCTCGATGGTGCTCAAGTATGGCGTTATTATACCGCCATTGGTACAAAGGTGGAGTTTGGGTTGCCTGCCGCTAATATGGCGCCGAACCTAATATATACAGCGGGCCTTTTTTACTGCACATTCAATACGCCGCCAGCGGACTATATCCTGGATACGGCCTATTTAGCCGGTACCATCTTTGTGCCCCCGTCGGTGAAAGGTTGATGAACGCTTAAGAAGGGACAAAGTGTAGCTCAGTCTTTTTTAGTTGACTAAGATCTGACATCCGAAGAGGGGACTTCTCCTGACGATCCTTCCGCTACTAAGGGCAAGTCTGTGGTGGCTCGCCACCCTGGTCATCCCAAGAAGGCGCGAGTCGAAGTGGCCCCAGGGACGGGACCCGTCGGAGAGTCAGACCCTGGCGGAAAAAGCTTTGTGAGGGAGGAGGTAGGACCCCTTGCATTGGTGGTATCGGAGGGAGACTCCACTTTGGATGCTATAGCGGTATCCGTAAATTCTCTTAGTTTAATTCTTCATGGTCCTTTGTATGAATACCTTGGTTTTGGTATTTTTTATGATTTGTAGATGCAAGGGAGGAAGGGCCGCCCTCGATGGTCGACAACCTCCAGGGTCTGGTCCTTCCTATGAACCGGAGGAGGGGGCAACTTCTCACGAGTCTGACGCTGCCCCTGAAGAGCTCGTCCCTGAGGATCTGGGTGATCATATCCCTGAAGAGCCGTCAACGGAACCTGCCACTCTCAAAGTCTTTGGAGGTAACTTGAATGCTTTATAGGTGACTCCAACTGTGGCGGGTGAGCCTTCAATCATATTATCTTCTCCAGGTACTCTATTTTGCCGTTTTATCAAAGATGAGATTTTCTGGCTTGAGTTTTTAATTCTTCGGGTAACCCTGCCCCTGAGTAGTTATGATCCTGCAAGCGGCGACTCCCTTCTGTGAACAGCAGACGTAACTTCCGAGGAAGGTATAGAGGAAGGAGGGGGCAGTGAACTCATTCGAAAGAGGTCTATGCCTCTTCCCCAACTGGCTAGGAATGAAGAACCCCATGTTGGGTCTATTACTGAGATTGGTACAAATGGGGCTTTGTCACGCCCCAGTCCCAAAATATCGAGGGACCGGACGCGTGATAATGGCCAGCAGTACTCACCGATGGACAAATCCAATTTAATGGATCCATCAGGGCATACTTAAGCTATAATATAACAAGTCTACGACCACATGGTACAACTAATCTCATCCACACAAGATACGAAATATGATCCACAGGGTAAATAAAGAAATGTAAATCATCAATCAGTCTCAACAAGTGCTTCGGGGAACAACCCGATAAATATCTGATACATGGTTCAACAGACCATAAATAAATGACTGAAATAAATAAATAAGTACTGAGCATGAAACATGGATGCTCAAGAGAAGTCCTCGGCTAATACCTCATCCTCGGATGGCGGTACAACTCCTAGATAAGCTCCTGCTCCAGTCCCGTATACCTCGGGATAGATCTCGTCCTCAAATCCTGGGGACACAATCCATATCCAGGTCCTCAGGGGACATAGCAAGGTACAGAAAATATACAAGCCAAAATATAAGCAGTACAGTAAATAATGAAATAAATAGGGCAAGTAAGTAACCATCTAAGTGAAATGCAAGATGAGAGCATCACGAGTACTCAGGCTGAGCCACTACAAGCTCTGTGTCGGAGAGCCGGTAGTGGTAATAACACGTAATGTGCCTAGCTCTGCTACGAGAGTCTACGGCCTCACAATAGTAGTAGATATATATAGAAAACAGCCTGTAGCCTGTGTGTCTCTCCCCACCCAATGTAACCACGCATATCATGACCATAACGTCTCATGTCCATGTCAAGCGGGATCATCACTAATGCAACAAGTCATATGTATCTATGAATATAGTATCTCTGTCAAGTCCTGTATTCTATACAGGATCACCATGAATATCTCGAGAATATACTGTCTCATGAACAGTGTCAAGTGTCCTGGGTCATATGGTACTTGATAAGACAAGTACGAGTATATAAAGTGTCACGAATGTCCATCTCTAAATGACAGTACCCAACACTGCGTACAGTGTTGGCACCCGACTGATAATCGGACGCTAAGTACGTCACACGGTCCTACGTTGAACATGCATAGCAATATAATGAAACAAGGAAAAATATATAACAATACTGCAGAGTTTGGCAAGGTACACTTGCCTGATGTCCGAATACCAACAATCGTCCCGGTATCAGTGGATCATGTGGGTACTACTGCAAAAGCTGTAATAAACATCACCAACAGTCTCAGAAGATGTCAAACTGCTAGAAACGCCTGTCCTTACGTCCAATTTGGACACAGGGGCAAAAAAGTCATTTTCGGGCCAAAGCGGGGTCCACATGTGGGCCACTTTGCACCAAAAAGCGTGTTAGGGTCAAAGGTCTCCAAATTCCTTAAACTCAGTGTCTACAAGTCAGGAATGATGATACGAACTCAACGGAACTTTCAGAATTGGATTTCGATGAGCCGTTCACAAAATCGTCCGTCAAGTGGAGCCGGTGGGGCCCACGACACGCGATTTTATCAACGTTCTCAGAATTGAACCAAACTTGGGTCACAGGACCAGCGTATTGCTACGAGTCCGATGGCACAAGTTTCGTCTCGATCCGACGTGTGTACACAAAGTTACAGCGTGTTCCAGAAAGGTCGGATACGGGGTGTCGTCGGCGGATACGCGTTGATTTCGGGGTGCACGCACCTCCGAATCCACTTCTGCGAAATCCAGCACGACCGTATCAACGACGCACACGGTTCGGTAAAGACTGCGTACGACCAAGTCATCCCGTGTGGCGGGGCGTACTCGGTTCTGGGGTAAAACAGGGTATTATTTTTCCTGTTTTTGGATCGCGGTGTGCGATCACCACAGGACGCGGTGCACCGAGCGAGTTGCGCGGGCACCGAGAGGGTTACACAGTCTACGCATAGTAACTGACGAAATTGAAATTGGTGTTACGATGAGGAAGAAACTGGTACCTGAACAGGGCCCCGTGAGTTCTGAATTCTGAGTGTCCGAAATCCAAATTGACGCGAGCCGAGTCCTGGTCGTGTCCTCGCGGTGTGTCCGGTGTCTACTGTGTTCTGGTCCAGAGGGTGGCCGTGTCCGCTGAGTCGGAGCTAGGTCGGCGGGCGGCCGGCCGAGGGCTTCGCGGGAGTTGGCGAGGCGAAGATGGGGTCGGGGCTGCTGTGCTCAGCGGTTGACCGAAGGGGATCCGAGGGTTCGGCGCTGACGGGATGGGAGTCGAGCGGTCCGGCGAGCTCTGGGAAGAAGGGGAAAGCATCGAGGTCGGATGCGGGCTGGGCGGCTGCTCCGCAATGACAGGCGGAGCGGGTTCAGCGTCGACGGCGAGGTTCAGCGTCGCCGGCGATTGGGCAACCAGAGGGGAGCAGCGCTCGAGTTGGGGAAGTCGGTCGGCTCACGAAAATGGGGTCAGCGGTCTGGGAGGAGTTGGGGGATGGGTTTGAACTGAGGGTGGAGGGGTGTTCGACCGGCCTGGATCGAGCGGGGTGCGGCGGAGGTTGGTCGCTGCTCGAGACGGGCTGACCGAAGTAGATGGCGGCGGGAACTTAGGGTTTAGGTTAGGGCTAGGCAAGAACGCCGAGGAGGAGCTTTATAGGGCTGCTACAGGAGTTTCTGGCAGCCTAGAGTTTGCAGCGGGTCAGGTTCCTCCGCGGTTCGGGTCTGACCCGCTATGGTGGGTTTGATCCGGGTTGGTCCGAGCTTGGTTTGGTTCGGTTTAAAAACCAATAGCTTTTAGTCCTTAAATCGTTGCTCCGGAGTCCAATAAATTCACCGAAAAATGCCATGCGTTCGGTTTTCCATTTTACACAATAAATTATTATTTTTAGAATATTTTAACACTAATAAACTGCCTGTAAAAATCTTTAACTCATAATTACCTTGGTTCTTTATCCAAAATGCCGAAAAGATCCGGAAAAATTATATTAAAATTAATCTGAAAATAGGGTGTTTACAATCTTCCCTCCTTAAAAGGATTGCGTTCTCGCAATCAAAGAATAAGCTACTAAAGAATAATTTATGGAAATACAAGGTTGCTTAGTTTGTAACTGCTTCCTCGAACAAGTGGAGGTAACGCTGGCGCATACTATCTTCTCGTTCCCAAGTCGATTCTCCAGGAGAATGATGTTTCCATGCTACACAAACCAGTCTGATTGTCTGTCCCCTCAATGTCTTCTCACTGACGTCGAGGATGCCAACTGGTTGTTCTTTATATCTCAAGCTTGGGCCTACTGCGATTTCGGAATGATCGACTACGTGACTTTGGTCGGTCACGTACCTTCGCAGCTGTGAGACGTGGAATACGTCATGCACTCCCTCTAAGGATGGAGGTAATGCAAGACGATAAGCCACCTCACCAAATCGCTCTAGAATATCAAATGGCCCGATATACCTTGGGCTCAACTTGCCTCTGCTCCCAAATCTGATAGTACCACGAGTGGGCGAAATCCTCAAGAACACATGCTCTCCTTCTTTGAACTCTAGGGGACGTCTGTGCGTATCTGCCCAATGCTTCTGTCTGTCTTGGGCTGCTCGTAGACGATTCTGGATCTGTTTCACCTTCTCCATTGTTTGTGTTACCAATTCGGGACCCAGTATTTGACGTTCACCAACGTCACTCCAACATATAGGCGATCTGCATTTCCTTCCGTATAAAGCTTCGAATGGTGCCATCTGGATGCTGGCCTGATAACTGTTGTTGTAGGAGAACTCCACTAAGTGCAAATGATCTTCCCAAGATCCTCCGAAGTCTAGCATACATGATCGTAACATGTCCCCCAATATCTGAATGGTGCGCTCCGATTGGCCATCTGTCTGTGGGTGGTATGCCGTGCTGAATTTGAGTCTGGTGCCCAGACTCTCTTGCATGCTTCTCCAAAAATGAGACGTAAATCTCGAATCTCGATCCGATACGATACTAACAGGTACTCCATGTAATTTGACGATTTGTCGCATATACATGTCGGCTAGTACCTCTGTGGACTGTCAGACTCTAAATGGCAAGAAGTGTGCCAATTTAGTGAGTCGATCCACTATCACCCATACTGCATCTTTTTCGCTGGGGCTCCTCGGAAATCCTATAACAAAATTCATCGTGACATGCTCCCACTTTCATTCCGGTATCAAAAGCGGCTGTAACATACCTGCAGTCCTCTGATGTTCGTCCTTTACTTGCTGGCAGACTAAGCATTTAGCCACAAATCTTGCAATCTCTCTTTTTATTCCGTGCCACCAGTAATACTGTCTCAAGTCTCGGTACATCTTGGTTCCTCCTGGGTGAACAGAGTACATAGAGCTATGTGCTTCAGTCATTAACTCCTGTCTCAATTCTCCATTTGGAACATACAGGCGGTTTCCAAACCTCAATGTCCCATCTTCGTGGATGCGAAGTCCTATCTGCATGCCGGCTTCCGTCCTTTCTTTGAGTCTTCAGAATCTAGCATCGGTGGGCAATGTCTCCTTAATCTTTTCCACGAGTGATATCCGAATCTCAAGGTTAGCCATCAAGCCATTCTGTTCCGGTAAGACGACCTCTATCTGAAGCTCCTGTAAATCTCTCATTAACTCGGGCTGCATCGTCAAGAAATAAGCCGTAGGCTTCCTGCTGAGTGCGTCTGCAACAACATTCGCCTTTCTCGGATGATACTGCAGATCTATGTCAAAATCTACCATCAGTTCCAGCCAGCGTCTTTGCCTCATGTTAAGCTCCTTCTGAGTATATACATACTTCAGACTCTTGTGATACGTAAAGATGTCTACTTTCTCTCCGTAAAGGTAGTGCCTCCAAATCTTCAATGCAAATATAACTGCTGCTAACTCCAGATCGTGTGTTGGGTAGTTCTTCTCGTGAACCTTCAACTGTCTTGACGCATAAGCAATGACTTTGCCATGTTGCATCAAAACACATCCTAGTCCACTACCGGATGCATCGCTGTAAACAATAAAACCTCCTGACCCTGAAGGAAGAGTCAAGATAGGGGTTGTTGTCAATCTTCTCTTCAGTTCTTCGAAGGCCTTCTGGCAGTCTTCTGTCCATATAAACTCCTGGTCTTTACGTGTCAGTCTCGTCATCGGTTCTGCAATCCTCGAGAAATTTTCCACAAACCTTCGGTAATATCCTGCGAGTCCGAGAAAACTTCTCACCTCTGCAACTGATGTGGGTGTAGGCCAAGTCTCTATTGCCGCAACTTTCTCTGAATCCACTGAAAGTCCTTCTCCTGAGATGATATGTCCCAAGAAAGGCACTTTGTCCATACAGAACTCACACTTACTGAGTTTGGCATATAACTTCTCCTGCCTCAAGGTCTCTAGCACGATTCTGAGATGCTCCTCGTGCTCTTCGTGGCTCTTAGAATAGATGAGAATGTCGTCAATGAACACCACTATGAATTTATCCAAGAACTGATGAAAGACTCTGTTCATTAAACTCATAAACACTGCTGGCACGTTGGTTAAACCAAACGGCATTACCAAGAACTCATAATGTCCATACTTGGTTCTGAATGCGGTCTTCGGGATATCTTCCTTCCTTACTTTGATCTGATGATAGCCGGATCGAAGGTCAATCTTCAAAAATACCCTTGCACCACTCAACTGATCGAATAGATCATCAATGCGTGGCAAGGGATACCTGTTCTTGATGGTCACAATATTCAGCGCTCCGTAGTCGATGCATAACCGTACTGTTCCATCCTTCTTTGGCACAAATAATATGGGTGCTCCCCAGGGTGAAACACTGGGCCGAATGAAACCCTTCTCCAGAAGATCATCAACCTGTTCTTTCAACTCTACTAACTCCTTAGGTGCTAGCCGATATACCGATGAAGTGATAGGCTCTGCTCCTGGAGTTAAGTCTATGATAAATTCTATTTCTCGATCAGACGGTAAGCCTGGAAGATCATCGGGAAATACATCCACAAATTCTGAAATGACTCTTGGGTAACCTGTCTCCTCTTCTACAGATAATACCCTAAGAGTAGGCTGGACTCCTTGCTCTACTGTTCCTCGAAGAAACTCAAATTCTGGATGTCCAGGCGGTCTAAATATAACCCGCCCAAGTCGGCAATCAAGAGTCGTATGGTACTGACTTAACCAGTCCATACCAAGTACGACATCATAATCCGGCATAGAAAATATCAAAAATTGAGCTCGCATCTCCCGGCCACAACTACTACAGAACATGATCTACAGACGTCACTAACCGGAATAATTCCACCTTCCGTAAAAATTCTCTTCATCTTCGGAAGGGGTGCGGTAGCTACTCTATGGGTGGCTACAAAGCTAGCTGCTATAAAAGAATGCGATGCTCCAGAATCAAATAATGCTACAGCTGGTAATGAAGCTACTAAAATAGTACCTGCAATGACTTCGCCTGCGGTAGCTTCCTGCTCAACAGCTAATATGAATGCCTGGCCTCGACCCTGAGCTGGTCCTCTTTGCTGCTGCTGTTGCTGAAATAGAGCTGCCTGCGGTGCCAGTGGAGGTCTCTGCTGGTAGCCTCCTGTAGCTGGTGGTCTAACTCCTCCAGCTCCTGTCTGCTGTGCTCCTACTGCTCCTGTAGCTGGTCGTGGTGCAGGTAAAGCAAGTCTTGGTGCTCCCTCTCTTGGTTTAGTGCAGTCTCTAGAAAAGTGCTGATCTGATCCGCAAAGCAGGCATAGTCCCAATTTACGCCTGCACTCTCTCTCAATGTGTCCTACCTTGCCGCAGTGGTGACAGGTAGGAAGAGATATGGCCCTGTGTGCTGCTCTCTCCGGTATACTCCTATGGAATCTTTTTGTAGAATCTCCTGGTGCTGTCTTGGTTGGTGCGGATGTGTTTGGCCTCTTCAGATACGATTCCTTTCTAGTGACGCGTGTCACGCCCCGATCCCGAAAGGGTCAATCGTCCTCGCTGGATCCTTCACGGAACCGATTCGTCCTCGCTGGGGCGTGATGCCGTACGAGCCTGGAGTTGCGCTCGTACAAGGCAAGAACTTGCAGTTATAGGAACCCATTTTGAAACACAATTTAGAAAATATATTCACAGAGATTTGAACACAAGTGCAGGAAGAAACATGCTTTTTCATTGATAATTCAGAGTAATTTACATAGAGTTTACATTGATGCGCCTCTCGGCTACTTGATTTGCATTACAAAAAGATAACTTAAAAGGCAGGGCGCGCTCCATCAGATAGTCCACGTCGTTCATACATTACACCCTTGTATAGGTTGAAAATCCAAGCCTCCAAAATGATCTGACTCCAACTATACTTCAAAATAGAGGTGCTCCTAACGCCTCCTCGTCTATCCACTAGCGTTGCACCGCCTGAGTGCCTGAAATAGTTGCCCACAACGTGGGTCAGTACTCAACTTGTATTGGTGAGCGGGATGAACCCACTCGACTAAATCGACACTAGCTTATTAGAGGCGAGCATGCATTAAGATGAACTTCTATAAAGAAGCAAGTGAATTCAATTCATATCAGTTGCATGTTTTGATAGGAATGAAAATAGCATTGAATCCAACCAATGCATCAATTGCTTACTCAACCGATGCACGCCTTCCCTGCAACGAAACACAAGTATACTTACCATCTGCACAAGACAATAAATTAGCATGTGTTCTATTCTATGCGGTCATTGGTGTGATCGACACCTTAGGGACATATTTCAAGCATTAGTGGCGCGCCCTATCAGCCCGGGTAGCAAGCCCTGCTGGAGGTCCCGCAATGCATCGTGACGAGCACGAATCAAATATTTCCCACCGAATCGATACGGTTCCAGTGCCCAGGAAAGCCGTTTCGAGGAAATGCCAAACTTTGTGCACAAGTTGTCCCAGACCATGCAAATGCATGAACAATTCATATTATCATACAATGAATCGAAATAAACAAAGAAGTAAAGCAGTAATATATATCTCATGCAACAGTTCATATTTTCTCAATGCGGTGCTCCAATTTTGGTATCCCATAGGTCCAAACTCCATCCGAGACACTAGGCCGCCACCAACGACCAATTTCTTTTATAACAACTCAAATTATAAGGTGCAAGCATATAGTAAAATTAGTCTACAAATCCCATGTTCCTTTCTTAGTGGCTGGCATGCATTGTGGCAAGGATTTCCTAGGCGTCCAACCGGGCATCATCGAGTGAACGTTTGAAACATTAGAGATGTGGGCATGAAGAAGTAGGAAAGAAGGGTCTAAACCACTCACTGGTTAAGGAAAAGGTAGCTGAAACACGAATCCCGCCTAGCGACGATCAAACGTCAATTACGTGGACCTGCACAGCACGAGCACCAATTAGAATTCTTGCCTATCCTTCCTTGCCGAACTCCCCAAGAATCAAAGCTCCAAACGATAAAACCAGCAGCAAAAACCAAGCAAATCGAAAGCAACACCAAATCAAAATCCCAAAGCGGCAATCAAGAAAACCAAGCAACCAAACACGAAAACTATTGGACTCATTTCAATAGAGGCCTTTCCATGAGTTGGAAATAATTATCGCATTTCGTCCGTGGCAAGAAGATGCCAAAGATCTAAGCTACAACTCAGACGGACTAGCCACAAGCCCAATTACGTAGTGCACATCCCGGTCGGATCGGGATTTGAGGTACTACATAATATACCACTAAGAAAAAGTTTTGACCCGAAACTTAAAAACAAGGCCGACCCAAAACTTACGAACAAGGCCCTACCTCCGACTGAATGAACAATGAAGGATACTTCTCCTTCATCTCCGATTCCAACTCCCAAGTTGATTCCCCAACAGAATGGTTCCGCCATAGCACGCGAACCAAGGACATCGTACGGTTGTGAAGTACTTTTTTCTTACGATCCAGAATCTGCGCCGGCTCCTCTGCGTATGACAAATTCGTACGCAATTCCAATTGTTTGAAGCTAACCACATGACTAGGGTCATGCACATACTTCCGGAGTTGGGAAACGTGGAATACGTCATGCACTTCAGCCAAGGCAGGAGGTAGTGTTATCCTGTACGCCACAGCTGCAACTCGTTCCAGTATCTCAAAGGGGCCGACAAACCGGGGACTCAGTTTGCCCTTCACGCCGAAATGCATCACACCTCGCATCGGCGTCACTTTCAAGAAGACATGATCCCCGACCATGAATTCCAAAGGCCTTCTATGTGCATCAGCATAACTTTTCTGTCGGCTCTGTGCTGTGCGGAGTCTTTCTCGAATCAAGCGAATTTTCTCAACTGCCTGCTCTACCAGCTCTGGCCCGAGTACCTGCCGCTCGCCGACTTCGTCCCAACAGATCGGAGATCGACACTTTCGCCCATATAGTGCTTCGTACGGTGCCATCTGGATGCTTGATTGGTAGCTGTTATCGTACGCAAACTCTGCCAATGGAAGATGCGTGTCCCAACTAGTCTTTAAATCAATAGTACACAGCCGTAACATATCTTCAAGTATCTGATTTGTCCTCTCTGTCTGTCCGTTAGTCTGCGGGTGATATGCGGTACTGAACTGTAGCTTGGTCCCAAAGCAGCCTGTAGACTAGTCCAGAAATGAGATAAGAAGCGTCCGTCACGGTCAGAGACGATTGAGGCAGGTACTCCGTGTAATCGGGCAATCTTATCTATGTAAATTTGTGCTAACTGATCGACGCTCCAAGTAACTTTTATGGGAAGAAAGTGGGCTGATTTGGTCAAACGATCAACTATGACCCAAATCGCATCATGCCCCCGTGGCGTCTTCGGAAATCCCACAATAAAATCCATAGTGATGTTGTCCCATTTCCACTCGGGAATAGCGAGGTTCTGAAGCTCCCCGTCGGGCCTCTGATGTTCAGCTTTAACCTGTTGACAGGCCATGCACTGTGACACAAAGGTCGCCACATCCCGCTTCATACCGTGCCACCAGAAGGTCCCGCGCAAGTCCTTGTACATCTTAGTGCTCCCCGGATGTAAAGAATACTTCGCGTAGTATGCTTCCGCCATAATTTCTCTTCGGAGTTCTGGGTCGCTAAGAACACATAGCCTTCCTTTCATCTGTAAGGCCCCATCTTCGCCTGCCACAAAGTCAGACGTCTTCCCCGCCGAGATCAATCCGCGTACCTTCGCTAAGAACTGATTGCCCTCCTGAGCTGATTTGATTCTACCACGTAAACTCAGTTCAAGGTGGAGTGGTGCCAGCTGCACTCCTGGTTGCCGAACTCGAAACTCGATGCCCATCGCCTCAAGATCTCGAAGTAAACGGTTGTCTATAGATAACGAGCCCACGTGCTTCCGACTCAGAGCATCAGTAACGACGTTTCCCTTGCCCGGTGTATACGCGATCGTTAGGTCATAGTCCTTAATAAGTTCTAGCCAACGCCGCTGCCGGAGGTTCAATTCCCACTGGGTGAATAGGTACTTGAGGCTCTTGTGATCCGTAAAGATTTTGCAAGCAACACCATAAAGATAATGCCTCCATAACTTCAATGCAAACACAATTGCCGCCAATTCCAGATCATGCGTCGGGTAGTTTTTCTCGTGCGACTTTAGTTGCCTGGAGGCGTACGATATTACCTTGTCCCTCTGCATGAGCACACACCCTAAGCCGAGTCCTGAAGCATCGCTGTATATCTAAAACTCTTCTACCCCATCTGGAAGTGCAAGAATCGGAGCTGAAATAAGACGCCGCTTAAGTTCCCGAAAGCTGGCTTCGCAGTCATCACCCCATTCGTATGCAATCCCTTTCTGAGTAAGGCGAGTCATCGGCGAGGCCAGTTTAGAAAAATCCTTCACGAACCTACGGTAGTATCCCGCAAGGCCTAGAAAGCTCCGAACTTCGCTGGCTGACGTAGGTTGTTTCCAGTCCACCACCGCCTCTATTTTCTTCGGGTCTACGGCGACGCCTTCGGCCGAGATGACATGACCAAGGAACGCCACGCTGTTCAACCAGAACTCACACTTGCTAAGCTTAGCGAACAACTGATGGTCTCGTAATGTCTGCAGCACGATCTTCAGGTGTTCCTTGTGCTCCGTCTCGTTCTTAGAATAAATTAGTATGTCGTCTATGAACACGACTACAAACTTATCCATAAACGGCCGAAACACGCGGTTCATCAGATCCATGAAAGCTGCAGGGGCGTTCATCAAACCGGACGACATCACGAGGAACTCATAGTGTCCGTAACGGGTTCTGAAAGCAGATTTTTGAATATCCTCTGATTTGATTTTTAACTGGTGATATCCTGACCTGAGATCAACTTTAGAGAAAACTGTTGCACCTTGCAGCTGATCAAACAAGTCATCTATTCTTGGCAATGGGTACTGATTCCGCACGGTCGCCTTATTCAGCTCTCGGTAGTCAATACACAGCCGCATGGATCCATCCTTCTTTTTCACGAACAGCACCGGAGCGCCCCACGGAGAAACGCTTGAACGAATGTATCCTCGGTCCAACAGATCTTGTAACTGAACTTTAAGTTCCTTAAGCTCTGCTGGGGCCATGCGATAAGGTGCCTTTGATATCGATCGCGAATCCGGAAAAGTGTTAATGCTGAATTCGATCTCACGATCAGGAGGCATTCCAGGCAGCTCGTCTGGGAACACGTCGAGGAAATCTGCAATGACTTCAGCCTGAGCTGCATCTGCACATTCCCGCCGGATGTCTCGAACAGAAGCTAAGTACCCTTCACAGCCCGAATGCAACATACGCCTAGCCAAAATTGCTGATATCACCATTGCCGTCTTCGGTGCAGCGCTGCACGAATAGTAGAAGTCTGCCTCGCCGGGTAGACGGAATATGACTCGCTTCTCCGCGCACTCGATTGTTGCATGGCAAGCACCCAACCAGTCCATACCGAGAATAATATCATAATCCTTGATGTCTAGTACAATGACATCTAAGGAAAGCTTCCTTCCTCCAATGCAAATATAACCATCCCTACAGATCGCATGGGCGGGCATATCGACTCCCGAAGGGGTACTTACGCAAAGGTTTATATTTAAAGGAGTAGAAGCTAATTTATTCTCAACAGTAAAATTAGCAGATATGAAACTATGCGTAGCACCTGAATCGAATAAGACTCTAGCGGGCAAATCTCTGAAAAGTAAAGTACCTGTTACAACAGTATCAGATACAGATGCCTCATCCCGAGTCAGTGCATAGACTCGGCCTTGAGCACCCTGGCGTTGTGGATTGACCGGCACAGCATTGGCATCACTTGCTGGAGGCCCCTTGTTTTGATTTCCGTTGCCCTGATTCGGCTTGCCCTCTCGGCAGTTAAACTGTTTGTGGCCCAGACGACCACATTTAAAACATCCTTGTACCCGACATTCATTCACTTTATGCCCTGATTTGCCGCACCGGCTGTAGTTCAGTGATTGGGATTGGCCCCTATTATCAGATGTATGCGATCGCTTGTGTGCTCCAGACCCTCCCGTTTCATGAGGACGTTTATTGTTGTTGGTACGGGGGGTTTGCACCTCGGCCTTTGGGAGAGGGCGCCCAAAGATCCGCTCGCTGTTCAGAGCCGCTTCGTAACATTCCCTGTATGTTTGGCATTTTTGGTTGATAACGTCCCTACGCAAATCGTCATTCAAACCCTTCTGAAACCGATAGCACCACGCCTGCTGATTAGGCAAGAAGTGCCCTGCAAACTTAGCTAGTTTAGCGAACACTGAGTCGTAATCGTCAACAGACAGACTTCCTTGCACCAGATTACTGAAGTCGTCTTCCTTTTGTTGACGCACGGCTCAGGGAATATATTGTTCAATGAAGGCAGATTTGAACATTTCCCAAGTAATTTTACAGTTGGGATTGGCATCATAAATCCCTTGCTTCGTGGCTTCCCACCAATCATGCGCACGCAGTTCCAGCTGAACCGATGCACAAGCCACTCGCTTGGATCCCCTGATGCCAACCAGGTTGAAGAGTCCTTCCAGCTTAGCAATCCACCCCATCACCACGTCCGGTTTGGCTCGTCCGTTGAACGTTGGCGGATGCATTTTAGTGAACTCGGCTGCACAGCAGGAGTTCCTTGCTGGAGGGTGAGTCTCTTCCGACTCGTCTTCTACCGCCACGGCCGGCGGCGTGACCGGCGTCCCTGTGGCTGCCCCGTTGCTTGGTACCAGGGATGCAATCAGTTGCATCATTGTATCCATTTGCTTCTGTTGAGAAGCAAACTGCGCTTGTATGTTAGCTTGTTGGGTAACAGCTTGTTGTTGCTGCGCCTCCATGAGGTGCATAAGCCGTTCCGCCATACCGGTTGAACCCGCTCCCCCGGATTCTCCAGAGCTTGCTGGATCGCTCTGAATGGGTTGAGCACTGCTGGCAGTTGCAGTGTTCTTCTTTGCCATGGCTACAAAAGAGAGTAGCTTGTTAACACTCCAAAAATGATAGATTTTGTATCTATGGGCTCATTGTATAGGCGACTCATCTCATGCAGCGGACGCCGAACGCAACTCAATTGAGAGGCGCATCAAACTCCTATATAATATTTTGAAATCCCATAGAAGTAAAGCCTAGGCTCTGATACCAATATGTCATGCCCCAATCCCGAAAGGGTCAATCGTCCTCGCTGGATCCTTCACGGAACCGATTCGTCCTCGCTGGGGCGTGATGCCGTACGAGCCTGGAGTTGCGCTCGTACAAGGCAAGAACTTGCAGTTATAGGAACCCATTTTGAAACACAATTTAGAAAATATATTCACAGAGATTTGAACACAAGTGCAGGAAGAAACATACTTTTTATTGATAATTCAGAGTAATTTACATAGAGTTTACATTGATGCGCCTCTCGGCTACTTGATTTGTATTACAAAAAGATAACTTAAAAGGCAGGGTGCGCTCCATCAGATAGTCCACGTCGTTCATACATTACGCCCTTGTATAGGTTGAAAGTCCAAGCCTCCAAAATGATCTGACTCCAACTATACTTCAAAATAGAGGTGCTCCTAACGCCTCCTCGTCTATCCACTAGCGTTGCACCGCCTGAGTGCCTGAAATAGTTGCCCACAACGTGGGTCAGTACTCAACTTGTACTGGTGAGCGGGATGAACCCACTCGACTAAATCGACACTAGCTTATTAGGGGCGAGCATGCATTAAGATAAACTTCTATAAAGAAGCAAGTGAATTCAATTCATATCAGTTGCATGTTTTGATAGGAATAAAAATAGCATTGAATCCAACCAATGCATCGATTGCTTACTCAACCGATGCACGCCTTCCCTGCAACGAAACACAAGTATACTTACCATCTGCACAAGACAATAAATTAGCATGTGTTCTATTCTATGCGGTCATTGGTGTGATCGACACCTTAGGGACATATTTCAAGCATTAGAGGCGCGCCCTATCAGCCCGGGTAGCAAGCCCTGCTGGAGGTCCCGCAATGCATCATGACGAGCACGAATCAAATATTTCCCTCCGGATCGATACGGTTCCAGTGCCCCGGAAAGCCGTTTCGAAGAAATGCCAAACCTTGTGCACAAGTTGTCCCAGACCATGCAAATGCATGAATAATTCATATTATCATACAATGCATCGAAATAAACAAAGAAGTAAAGCAGCAATATATATCTCATGCAACAGTTCATATTTTCTCAATGCGGTGCTCCGATTTTGGTATCCCATAGGTCCAAACTCCATTCGAGGCACTAGGCCGCCACCAACGACCAATTTTTTTTATAACAACTCAAATTATAAGGTGCAAGCATATAGTAAAATTAGTCTACAAATCCCATGTTCCTTTCTTAGTGGCTGGCATGCATTGTGGCAAGGATTTCCTAGGCGTCCAACCGGGCATCATCGAGTGAACGTTTAAAACATTAGAGATGTGGGCGTGAAGAAGTAGGAAAGAAGGGTCCAAACCACTCACTGGTTAAGAAAAAGGTAGCTGAAACACGAATTCCGCCTAGCGACGATCAAACGTCAGTTACGCGGACCTGCACAGCACGAGCACCAATTAGAATTCTTGCCTATCCTTCCTTGCTGAACTCCCCAAGAATCAAAGCTCCAAACGATAAAACCAGCAGCGAAAACCAAGCAAATCGAAAGCAACACCAAATCAAAATCCCAAAGCGGCAATCAAGAAAATCAAGCAACCAAACACGAAAACTATTGGACTCGTTTCAATAGAGGCCTTTCCATGAGTTGGAAAGGATCATCGCATTTCGTCCGTGGCAAGAAGATGCCGAAGATCTAAGCTACGACTCAGACGGACTAGCCACAAGCCCAATTACGTAGTGCATATCCCGGTCGGATCAAAATTTGAGGTACTACAACGTGCTCCATGCGTCGTGCTGCTGCAAGGACCTCAGTATAAGATGTAGGTGCGACTGAGCCAATCAATCTCTGAAGCTCGAACTTAAGTCCATCAAAGAACTTTTCAGCTTTCTCTTTCTCTGTCGAGATCAATGTCGGAGCGAAGCGACTTAGGCATATAAACTCCGCGTTGTATTCCTCCACTGTCATACTGCCTTGGATGAGGCAGTTGAATTTGTCTCTGAGCTCTGATCGTGCAACTGCCGGAATGTACATCTCTTGGAAGAGTCTGGAGAACTCTTCCCAAGTGACTCGGTCCTGTCCGAGCCTCCTTTCCTCTGCTAGCCACCAGTGATGCGCATTATCAGTTAACTGCATTCTGACTGCAGTCATCCACTTCTCTCTCGAAAGTTCAGCGGCCTCCAACTGATGCTGGATGTTAGTGAGCCATTCATGAACTTCTGTTGGCCCTTCTTTACCAGAAAATGTGCGAAGCTTGAGATAACGAAAATCGGTGATAGATCCTGTCGCCGTTCGCCTCGTTGGTGGATTTGCCTGCTCCAATGCGGATACCAGGCTGGTCCTCAGATACTCTGCCTCCTGGCGATGGGCCTCTTGCTGAATCTGCTGCTGGGCCTGCATCATGGCATACATCATCTGGAACATCTGTTGCCCGTCCATGGCTTGCCCGGGTGGGAAAACTGGCATCTGGGGAGTGAACTGTGGTGGAGGTGGGATGTCATCTCTCCGGAACCTTGGATTAGGTTGTCCGGTTTGAGTGTTCTGCGATGCTTGTCCTCCATTCCCTGGAGTCACTCCGTCTATATCTGTAACCACAGCGTCGTGTGGCGTGTCCAAAGGAATCACGTCTCCGTTCCTGGGATCTATTTCTCTGCAACAAAATATAAACTGTAAGAACGCTCAGAGGAATCAATACAGGATGCAGTTCAAGTAACAATTTCGAGTTCGATAAAGAGTTCAATAATGGTTTAAATAATGGATGAGATTCTAGAACTTATTCTATCCTTAGGGCAGGCTGGTTCGGTCCCTAAGTTGAAACCGAACAATTTAGTCGTGGACCTGCATGGGCCACCACAAAAACCATGTCACGCCCCAGTCCCAAAATATCGAGGGACCGGACGCGTGATAATGGCCAGCAGTACGCACCGATGGACAAACCCAATTTAATGGATCCATCAGGGCATACTTAAGCTGTAATATAACAAGTCTACGACCACATGGTACAACTAATCTCATCCACACAAGATACAAAATATGATCCACAGGGTAAATAAAGAAATATAAATCATTAATCAGTCTCAACAAGTGCTTCGGGGAACAACCCGATAAATATCTGATACATGGTTCAACAGACCATAAATAAATGACTGAAATAAATAAATAAGTACTGAGCATGAAACATGGATGCTCAAGAGAAGTCCTCGGCTAACACCTCATCCTCGGATGGCGGTACAACTCCTGGATCAGCTCCTGCTCCAGTCCCGTATACCTCGGGATATATCTCGTCCTCAAATCCTGGGGACACAATCCATATCCAGGTCCTTAGGGGACATAGCAAGGTACAGAAAATATACAAGCCAAAATATAAGCAGTGCAGCAAATAATGAAATAAATAGGGCAAGTAAGTAACCATCTAAGTAAAATGCAAGATGAGAGCATCACGAGTACTCAGGCTGAGCCACTACAAGCTCTGTGTCGGGGAGCCGGTAGTGGTAATAACACGTAATGTGCCTAGCTCTGCTACGAGAGTCTACGGCCTCACAATAGTAGTAGATATATATAGAAAATAGCCTGTAGCCTGTGTGTCTCTTCCCACCCATTGTAACCACGCATATCATGACCATAACGTCTCATGTCCATGTCAAGCGGGATCATCACTAATACAACAAGTCATATGTATCTATGAATATAGTATCTCTGTCAAGTCCTGTATCCTATACAGGATCACCACGAATATCTCAGAAATATCCTGTCTCATGAACAGTGCCAAGTGTCCTGGGTCATATGGTACTTGATAAGACAAGTACGAGTATATAAAGTGTCACGAATGTCCATCTCTAAATGACAGTACCCAACACTGCGTACAGTGTTGGCACCCGACTGATAATCGGACGCTAAGTACGTCACACGGTCCTAGGTTGAGCATGCACAGTAATATAATAAAACAAGAAAAAATTTATAACAATACTGCAGAGTTTGGCAAGGTACACTTGCCTGATGTCCGAATACCAACAGTCGTCCCGGTATCAGTGGATCCTGTGGGTACTACTCCAAAAGCTGTAATAAACATTACCAACAGTCTCAGAATATGTTAAACTACTAGAAACGCCTGTCCTTACGTCCAATTTGGACACAGGGGCAAAAAGGTCATTTCCGGGCCAAAGCGGGGTCCACATGTGGGCCACTTTGCACCGAAAAGTGTGTCAGGGTCAAAGGTCTCCAAATTCCTCAAACTCAGTGTCTACAAGTCAGGAATGATGATACAAACTCAACGGAACTTTCAGAATTGGATTTCGATGAGCCGTTCACAAAATCGTCCGTCAAGTGGAGCCGGTGGGGCCCACGACACGCAATTTTATCAACGTTCTCGGAATCGAACCAAACTTGGGTCACAGGACCAGCGTATTGCTACGAGTCCGATGGCACAAGTTTCGTCTCGATCCGACGTGTGTACACAAAGTTACAGCATGTTCCAGAAAGGTCGGATACGGGGTGTCGTCGGCGGATACGCGTTGATTCCGGGGTGCACGCACCTCCGAATCCACTTCTGCGAAATCCCACACGACCGTATCAACGACGCGCACGGTTCGGTAAAGACCGCGTACGACCAAGTCGTCCCGTGTGGCGGGGCGTACTCGGTTCCGGGGTAAAACAGGGTATTGTTTTTCCTGTTTTGGATCGCGGTGTGCGATCACCACAGGACGCGGTACACCGAGCGAGTTACGCGAGCACCGAGAGGGTTACACAGTCTACGCATAGCAACTGACAGAATCAAAAATGGTGTTACGATGAGGAAGAAATCGGTACCTGAACAGGGCCCCATGAGTTCTGAATTCTGAGTGTCCGAAATCCAAATTGACGCGAGCGGAGTCCTGGTCGTGTCCTCGCGGTGTGTTCGGTGTCTACTGTGTTCTGGTCCAGAGGGTGGCCGTATCCGCTGAGTCGAAACTAGGTCGGCGGGCGGCCGACCGAGGGCTTCGCGGGAGTTGGCGAGGCGAAGATGGGGTCGGGGCTGCTGTGCTCAACGGTTGACCGAAGGGGATCCGAGGGTTCGACGCTGACGGGATGGGAGTCGAGCGGTCCGGCGAGCTCTGGGAAGAAGGGGAAAGCGTCGAGGTCGGATGCGGGCTGGGCGGCTGCTCCGCAACGACAGGCAGAGCGGGTTCAGCGTCGACGGCGAGGTTCAGCGTCGCCGGCGACTGGGCAACCAGAGGGGAGCAGCGCTCGAGTTGGGGAAGTCGATCGGCTTGCAGAAACGGGGTCAGCGGTCTGGGAGGAGTTGGGGGACGGGTTCGAACTGAGGGCGGAGGGGTGTTCGACCGGCCTGGATCAAGCGGGGTTCGGCGGAGGTTGGTCGCTGCTCGAGACGGGCTGACCGAAGTAGATGGCGGCGGGAACTTAGGGTTTAGGTTAGGGCTAGGCACGAACGCCGAGGAGGAGCTTTATAGGGCTACTACAGGAGTTTTCGGCAGCCTAGGGTTTGCAGCGGGTCGGGTTTCTTCGCGGTTCGGGTCTGACCCGCTTTGGTGGGTTTGATCCGGGTTGGTCCGAGCTTGGTTTGGTTCGGTTTAAAAACCAATAGCTTTTAGTCCTTAAATCGTTGCTCCGGAGTCCAATAAATTCACCGAAAAATATCATGCGTTCAATTTTCCATTTTACACAATAAATTATTATTTTTAGAATATTTTAACACCAATAAACTGCCTGTAAAAATCTTTAACTCATAATTACCTTGGTTCTTCATCCAAAATGCCGAAAAGATCCGGAAAAATTATATTAAAATTAATCTGAAAATAGGGTGTTTACAGGCTTCGAATGTCGGGGCTGAGGTGCATGCCCCTTCATCCGTTGTTATAGGATCGGCTGACACTGGCATAGCTTCCGAAGTCACTCTTACGACGGTCGATATTACTCGACTACCTAGTGCCCAGTCGCTTCTTTCTACTAGGAGGCAGTTTGTAGAAGCCAAAGTATCTCGACGTTCCACGATTGTTGTTCTACTATCGGGGTCATCTAGTATTGCTATGCCTCCTCCGCGGCCGACTATAGTCCCCACAGTCATGATTCCTTTGACTCCTTCTACATTTGCTGACGTGGAAGATGCCTCGAAGGTTACTATTCAGATCTTCTATATACACCTGAAGCAGGGGGTGCAAACCGTCATAGGATGAGGCAAGGCTTTTACTTGGGCTAAGCATTGTACCCAGAATTAGGCTGAGCTTTTGAGGACCCTTTGTAGAAGAATGAAATATGCTGGGGAATCGTACGCGTATTACATGAAGTCAGCGTAAAGTAGAGCCTCAGAGTTGTACGCGTAAAACAGAGCTTCAGAGCTATTTGGCATAAAATATGACTTCAGAGCTGTGTGGCGTAAAGTTAAGCTTCAGAGCTGTCAGCGTACAGCAGTGCTTCAAGACTGATCCGCGTAAAAGATTGCTTTACCCACCTGCATAAAGTTTAAAAATATGTTTATTTTTAATGCAGCGTAAAGTTGTACGAGAAACTCTTCGTATTCCTCGGATGAATTTGTCAGACAAAGCAGCGAACCTGACTCCTAACAAAAGTACTGCACGATGATCGAGAGGACGACTGTGATGATGATTTTGCACAGAGACCCAGGCTATCGTTTAGCGACATATTCTTGATACAAGTCGTTCTTACGCATTCAAGGAATACGCTGCCTATTCTATATAGGCAGAGATAAGTTTTTACGCTCAAGATAAAGACGAAATCAGACGCCACGTCAAAAGTTGTTTCCTGCACAGAGCTCGAGGCATATCTCTGCAATTAATACACGAGATGGGGGTATATCTCTGTATTTAATGTACGAGATTTGGTTCTATCCTTCAGATTTTTTCATGACGGGGAGAAGCTAAAACTGTGACTAATACGATCACATCACCATCCTTGCATTTTACGCCAACCAGGCTATTTTCAACTATAGGAGTACGCCGTATGCTATCTCCTCGAAATACGCCAACTCGGCCATATTTGCCAAGGTATGTGATAAGGCTATTTAGCCCAGGATACGCTCAAAACCTCAGTCGTGATGGATAATTGGCTATTTTATGCTAGTTATCTATTATTCATGAACCATCAAGTTTTACGCAGAGTTTGGCTTTTATGCCAACAAGACAGCTATTTGGCTTTTACGCCAATGAGACAGAGTTTGGCTTTTACGCCAACAAGACAGCTCTTTGGCTTTTACGCTAACAAGAAGGAGCCCAAACGTCTTACTTGTTGTTCTTCTCACCCCATGCTCTAAGCATGTCACATCCATGACACGATAAAATCTCTAAATAACTGCCAGGTCTACTAGCATACAAAGTTTCTATCAGCAGTCATCCCTAACGCACGACCCATGCGTACAGGAGGCCAGACCTGTCACGCAGTCCGTGAACTATATGAGACTCACAACTCGTGTAATAACTGTGTCACGGCCAATGAACCTAATAATGCTCTATAATGATAGGGTGGTCTCATGAAGTAGGTCCAATGCATATACATAAATAAAATATGATACGACGACATCGTCGTTGCACCCAAGTTTCCTAGGATGCACAATTTATATAGCAATAAATGAACTAAATAAGCAAAAATAAATTATGCAGACATCATGTGGAATATAAATAATAGTACGATGGCAAGGTATACTTGCCGAGCAAGAATTCTGTATAGTGCAAGCGTTCAAACCGGTGTTAAGTTTAGTGAAAGAAGTGAGGTTAGGGTTTGGAAGAGTTTTGCAATATATATATAAAGATCAAGAGGCGGTGGGGAATATTTAGTGGTCTCAAAAGCCACTGCTGCTGCTGTTTCTTTCTTTCTTTCTTTGTTTTTGGATTTCGGTTGAGGAGAGTTTAGTAATAATAGAGATAAGAGGCGGTGGAATGAGGCGGTGGTATTGCTGCTGATATTTTTCTTCGCACGCGCGGAGAAGGAAAGCAAAGTTGGTTTTTGCTACTGCTGCTGCTGATATTTTGCTCCCCTAACGGATCCGGGTAGGGGCCACACGGGTAGTGGGTTCAAGCGGGTAGGGTAGAGGCTAAGGGGTTAACGGTTTTTGGTAAAGATCCAAAACCAATTATATATATATATATATATATATATATATATATATATATATATATATCCATTTATAGAAAATTCTAAAAATTATATTAGTGTACACCATCAAGCTAGCAACAGTCCAAAGGGTCTTCTACAGGAAATAAATTAGAAAAAATTTATAATTTCTCCATAAATCCCCTAAATGCACAAACATCTCGAATAAAA
Organism: Iris macrosiphon; assembly: GCA_036927795.1. Taxonomy (NCBI): domain Eukaryota; kingdom Viridiplantae; phylum Streptophyta; class Magnoliopsida; order Asparagales; family Iridaceae; genus Iris; species Iris macrosiphon. Next base: position 12,016,443 of record JAYESA010000005.1, on the reverse strand, counting down.
ATTAAATAAAATATATTTTCTCTATTTTTAGAATTAGGGGTTATATATATATATAAAACCCCTAAATCCCCTAAATGCACAAACATCCCTACGTCGGGTGCGGATCGTGACATATTTTTAGTGGTAGCCCATGCAGGTCTTTCTTTGAGGTCGCAATTAATGCGATTCGTAGTGGTGCTATGAATTGAGTGCTATTACGAGCCTATTTCAGGATATATGATGTAGGCTATAGGCTAAGAATACTCAATCACATCTAGGAAAAATTCTTTTGATTCATTCAACTATTCTCCTTTGATATTGATACTTGATCTCTAAATTGTCCTTTCCTTGAGTGTCTTACTTCATGTGCCATATTGATTCTTTCTTTCGTTTTGTCTCAGGATTCCGCCTAAGAATAGATCGTAGCAGGGGATAGCAGTTTCTGAGAGGTCTACGACATCCCGAGGGCCTGCACCAGTCACTTCTCCGGTGATTGGAGTGTCAGCTACTTTCGGAGGTCCACCACCTACTCAGAGGACTGTGCCAGCTGTATCTGAGGTGCTTCCACCTCCATCTTTCGTGCCAACAGAGGCGACACAGATGTTTACACTATTTTTTGATATGCTCGAGGCACAGAGGGCTCAGTCTGAGGCACATCAGAGACATACCGACGTTTTACGGCAGGGCATCGAGAGTGCTCATCAGCTTGCTCGTGCCATAGTAGAGAGAGGAGTTTCGGACCAGCAGCAGATTGTTCCTCAGGTTGCTCAGCTTCGGCCAAGCAACATTCAGGACTTCAAGAAGCTGGAGCCTAGGGTCTTCAATGGGACGGAGGGCATCGTCTATGCTGATGATTGGCTTGAGGATATTGAGCATTTTATGAGGGTGTCCCATCTTTCTGAGGATCTGAAGGTTGAGGCGGTAGGACTTCAACTGTTCGACGTCGCCCACACTTGGTTCAGGAATAAGCCGATTCTTGTTGACGCGGGACAGACTTGGGAGGTATTCAAGGACCTCTTCAAGAAGAAGTTCTTCGCTCGGGAAGACAGGCTAGACTTGGGAGGCAGCTTGGGAGCCTCATTCAGGGGAGTATGTCTGTGGAGGAGTATGATGCGGAGTTCGGCAGGTTGAGCCAATTTGCAGAGTATTTGGTGAGAGAGCCGGAGGTTCAGACTATTCATTTCTGTGAGGGTCTAAACTGGAAAGTGAAAATCCTTATTTCGTCTTTTTATGAGACATACTCGGAGATACTTGTGGAGGCATGCAAGGTTGATCGGGAGTTGGGTTTGAAGCCCAAAAGAGACCGTGATTCTTTTCTGGGGGCCAACAGCAGTGCAGTATCTGTCAAGCGTCCTTATTTTTAGGCCAGGCCTTTCCAGCAACCCCAGCAGCACAAGACTCCAGCTAGGGCACCGTTTCACCAGGCACCACAGCAGCTGAGATAGTTACAGCAATATTTTTGCCACTTCTGCAAGAAGCCCGGCCATATCTGGGAAGTTTGCTGGAAGAGGTTGGGAGTTTATTTGTATTGTGGTACTGAATGTCATCAGCTGAGGGAGTATCCTTCCAATCCTCGTCGTGTAGTTCAGGGAGCAGCTTCAGCTCCGAGGGCACAGACGAGACCATCTGCAGTACAGTCGAGGAGACCGCTTCCAACACAGCAGCAGCGTTATGTCCTGCATCAGCAGCAGGGGGTGCACGTCAGGGACGAGCGTTTGCTATGACCATTGAGAAGGATGAGCCCACCGGAGATGTCATTGCAGGTTCTATTCTTCTTGATTCTATTCCAGCTTTAGCTTTGTTTGATAGTGGTGCTTCCCATAGTTTTGTATCTATTTTTTTTGCTCTAAAGCATGGTTTAGTAGCTAAGTCTTTGCTTAGGACTTGCAAGATCATGACCGGGGGAGGTATTATCCTGGTTAATGATATTTGCAAGGATCGGAGAGTTACTCTAGGAGGCCGGAAGTTGAGTGCGTGTCTACTTGTAATACCACTTCTGAGCTATGACATTGTACTCGGGATGGATTGGTTGAGTAGGCATCGTGCTAGTATAGATTGTAGAGGAGGTAGAGTTTTGTTTGGTCCTCCAAATAGGGTGAAAAGAGCCTCCAACTTGTAGATCCTTGCTCCTCCTTGTAGATCTTTGCTTCCTCCTTATAATTTCTTACTCTAATAACCTCTAATGATGATTTGGGAAGGAATTGGGAAAAAAATTTGGGTAGAATTTGATGTGGGAATGGAGAATTTTTGTTGAGAAAAATTCTAGATCTAGATTTGAAATGAACAAATAAAGAGAGAAAGTTTTCAACCCCCTATATAGGCCGGCCCCTACCCCTTCCTCAAGCTATCATGTAATGTCTAAAATACCCCTTGGGGCCTCTCATGAAAAAGTTAATTAAGGTAAGAAGGTTCTAGTCTAATAGGTTTTAACTAATTAATCCTCCTCCTAATGATTAGGCTTATTATTGGGCTCAATTCTAACTAGAATAAAATGTTGGTCCAATGATCTAATCTAAACTAGTTAGGTCCACTAACACAATTTCAAAATAAAATCTAACATCTAAAAATAAATAAATAATACAATAAATAAATATTCAACATGCATAATATTTAATTAATTATGAAATAACTAAAATATTCTTTCCTAGAAAATGTGGTAGTGACAAGTCTACCCCCCTTAAAATAATTGTCCTCAAAATTTAAGGATGATCGTACTCCTTCTAGGTCAAACCCCCAACAATCATAGTCCAAGAAGGTCTTATATAAAATCACACAAAGAACAGTCCTATGCAAAGAACAACATGTATGGTCATGGTCTCTGTTTGTCTTATTACTGTTGTCTCTGTCAGGGTATTATATAGCTATACTAACTATATAACACAAGCATCCAAAAGGTACTAAAGAAGCAATCAATCAAAATAGATGGGAAAAATAGAAAGAAATAACAAAACTCGTTAACCCGTCACCTGTTGTATCGGTCTTCTCGACCGTCATAAAAAATGCTCCGCCCAGTCGAGGTAGCTCCCTCTGTGGGTGATGAGTAATCTGCGGTGCTACAGGTGGCCTAGCTCTACCTCTCTGCCCTTGATCTGTACCATGGCCTGGAAGATGAAGGGTGGCCTGGAAGATGAAGGGTCCAGAGACAATCATTCACCATATGCTCCGTTGATCCATAATGTAAGCACGCTCGAAGTCTATTCTGGCACATCTTCCAAGTGTGCCCAGTCCTCTTACAATAGGTGCATCGAGGAGCCTGTTGCACCTCTCTCTGAAATTGCTGTGGCATCTGTTGTACTGGAGCTTGTACTAGGGCAACAATTGGTTCATGCATCTGATATTACTGCTGATATGCTCCGAACTGTACTGGAAACTGCTGTTGTTGGAGCTGATAAGCCCCCTGATATTGTTGCTGGAACTACGACCTTTTCGTCGATCCCGCACTGCTGCTGGCACCCCCAAACATATCACGGTCCCTCTTCGGCTTCAAGTTTTACTCCCGCTTGACCTTGCGTGCCTCCGCAAGTATCTCAGAATATGTCTCATAGAAATATGAAATGAGGATCTTTACTTCCCAATTCAGACTCTCACGAAAACGGATAGCCCGAACTTCTGGCTCCCTCACCAAGTACTCCGTAAATTGCTCAGCCTTCCGAACTCTGCGGCGTACTCCTCTACAGACATGCTCCCCTGTGTAAGGCTCTTAAACTGCCTTCCTAAGTCCAATTTGTCCGTCCGAGCAAAGAACTTCTTCTTGAAGAGGTCCTTGAACGCCTCCCAAGACTGTCCCACATCAGTAAGAAGTGGCTCATTCCTGAACCAAGTGCGAACAACGTCGAACAGTTGAAGTCCTACCGCCTCAACCTTCAGATCCTCCGCAAGACGGGATACCCTCATGAGACGCTCAATATCCTCGAGCCAATCGTCAGCTTAGACTATACCCTCTGTCCCCTTAAAAATTCGAGGCTCTAGCTTCTTGAAATTTTAAATGTTGCCTGACTCGAACTGAACAACCTGTGGCTGTGGAGGAGCCCCTCTCTGAACTGCTACAATAGCTAACTGATAGGCATTTTCCATACTCTGCCGCATCATATCTGACTGCATGTGTTGGGCATCTATTTGTGCCCTCTGTACCTCTATTATCTCTCTAAATAATGCAACCATCGGCGCGGCATCTCCCGAAAATGAAGGTGGTGGAAGTCCCTCTGAAGCAACTGCGGTAGTCCTCGGAATAGGGGGAGGAGAACCCCCGAAGGCAGCCGAGACTCCTATGTGAACTGATATCATAGGAGGTACAACCCCTGCTGTCTGAGTGGATGATTGAGAGGTGGCAGACCTCGCAGAAACTGCTCCCGATCGATGGAATCTGGTCTTAGGCGACATCCTGAAGACATATCGAAACAAGAGAGATCAATTCGACATAAGATAAGATATTATCAAGGAAGGACAACAATATTCAAAGTATTCAGAAGGAATCAAAAGTAGCAATTTTAAATCAGATTAGAATTCTTATTTGTGATTGAGTATCCCTCTCTCATCCTAGTGTCCTATGTCATGTATCTTATCGCAGGCTCGCGGTAATACAACTAAGTCATTGTACTACCACGACTTCGCACAAATTATAAAGCTGGACCTGCATGGGCCACTACAAAAATGTGTCATAACCTGCACCCGGTGAATGGGCACGAGTACGTGGATACATCCAGCCTACACCGCAGCATCGGCGGTAGAAAGCTGTCTAAGTCGACTATATTATCTAATCATCTCACAATAATATATAATCTGTCAATAATATCTCAACTCCAAGAAGGAGGGCACTAAACTTAATGCAACACAATACTCAATCACAATTCTATAGCACGATAAGATATTAAAGAAGTCTAACATAACTATGCAGTCTAAAATATAGCAACAACAAATAAAAATAATATCCAAGTCTCAAATATACGCCGAAAACAAATTCAGTACCAAAATGCTAAAAAAAACTAACTATGCTAACTAGTGATCCAGATAAACCTCTCGGCAATCACTCCAGAACTAGTGGGTCCATGTTTGTACCATCTATAGGTCGAGGTCCGTAGTACGTCGGACACCAATCTCCCGGATCCTCTAAAAAATATTATCCAATCAGGAATAGAGTGACGTACAACCCAATAGCAGTTCCAATTTGTAAACCCCCTAATTTTTTAAGAAATTTTAATTTGAATTTTTCACAATTTTCTGGAATTTTTCTGGAATTTTTATTAATTAAAACTAAGGTATTTTGAATTTAAATGATTTTTAAATGATATTTAATAATATTAAAATATTATGAAAATAATATTTTATGGTGTAAAATAAAAAACTAAACATAGAGTAATTTTTCGGGAATTTATTGGACCCCGAAAGTATTTTTAAAGCCCTAAAAAACTATTTTATAATTAAACCAAAATAAACCTAAAAATAAACCGGGTTTATTTTAAATAAAACAAACCAAACCAAACTGTTGAACGGAACCCAACCCAACTCAAATCCTTATTGGGTCGGATCCGGGCCCAAAACCGAGACCCGACCCGCCTGAAACCTAACCCTCAATCTCTTATCCTTCCCCGACCTCTCTCATTCCGGCGGCCGTTTCCGCCGCCGTGGCTGCCGGCGACTGTTCCCTTCACCTCCCACGAAACCCCCAGCCCCTTCCCCTTCCTATTCCAGCAAACTCCCGGCCGATCTCCTCCCCTTTCCCTCTATTTAAACCTAGCCGGCCACCTAGGTTTTCCCTTTTCCTCTTCCACCTCCGTCCGCAACCACCCGAACCCGGCGAAGCCTCCGCCCAGCCCCGCAGAGCTCGACTCCGGCCGCCCTCCTCAGCACCTCGTCGGCCTCCCCTGACCCGCAGCACCTCCTCCAGGACCTCCTCCCTCCGCCCTAGGCTCAGCCTCTAGTGACCGCAGTCCGCCCCAGCCGAGCCAAGCCCTAGCCCGCTACCCCACCTTTGCCGGCCGCCTGAGCTGCCGCCCCGTGCCCCGGCCGACTCTGACCAGCACCTCAGCTAGCCGCCCCGAGCCCGGCGAGTCTCTGGACGCAGAACTCGGACACGTCCAGGACACGGAATCGGTGTCAATTCGACACGGACACGAGAATATCAGTTTCACGAAGCCCTGTTCAGGTAGCCCGATCTCTCTCCTCGCTGTCCCGATTTCTGTTCCGTCAGTTGTGACGCGTAGGCTGCGTGACCCTCTCGATGCCCGTGCAACCCGCTCGGTGTATCGCGTCCTGTGGCGATCGCGAACCGCAATCCAAAAACAGGAAAATCAAAGCCCTGTTTCACCCCGAAACTGAGTACGCCCCGCCAAATGGGACGACTTGGTCGTGTGCGGTCTTTACCGATACATGCACATTGTTGATACGGACGTGCAGGATTTCACAGAAGTTGATTTGGATGTGCGTGTACACCGAAATCAACGCATATTCGCCGACAACGCCCCGTATCTGTCCTTTCTAGATCTCGTTGTAACTTAGTGTACACACGTCGGATCGAGACAAAACTTGCACCATCGGACTCGTAGAAATACGCTGGTCCTGTGACCCAAGTTTGGTTCGATTCTGAGAACGTTGACAAAATTACGTATCGTGGGCCCCACAGACTCCACTTGACGGGCGATTTTGTGAACGGCTCATCGGAATCCATTTCTGGAAGTTCTGTTGGGTTTGTATCATCGTTCCTGACCTGTTGACACTAAGTTTGATGAATTTGGAGACCTTTGACCCTGACCCATTTTTCGGTGCAAAGCGGCCCACATGTGGACCCCGCTTTGACCAGAAAATGTTATTTTTGTCCTTGTGTCCAAATTGGACTCAAGGACAGACATTTCTAGCTGATTGATATCTTCTGGATTTGATGATGATGTCTATTTCAGTAACCAGAGTACTTCCTGTAAATTCCGCTGCTGCCAGAGCTACAATTGGAGTTGGAACCCCAGGCAAGTGTACCTTGCCAAAACCTGCAGTTCTTGCTACATAATTCTTTGACTTATTTGTACATTATTGTTGTACATGCTTAAACCTAGGGCCGTGTGACTTGCTTAGCGTCTGATTAATAGTCGGGTGCCAACCCCGTACGCGGAGTTGTGCAACGTCACCTAGAGATGGATATCGTGATATTTACATTCTCGTACTTGGCATATCAAGTACATTATACCCAGGATACCTGACACGAATCATGAGACAGAATCTTCCTGAAATATTAAAGGTGATTCTGTATAGGAGACAGATTTCATGACTTGGACATTATTTTCTTAGATCTTAATATATGACTTATTGCATTAGTTGATCTTGCGTGATATGAACATGAGATATTATAAAACTGTGACGTGAGATTACATTGGGTGGAGAGAGATTTACCATACAAAAGGCTGAATATATATATATAATACTTTAATGGATTGTGCCTTAGACTCTGACACAGAGCTTTGGTACCGTACTGGCCCTTCGAGAAAATACTGCTATGGGTTTCTCCGACACTGATCCTTTAGTAGTCTCAGCCCGAGTATGACTAAAACTCTCGCTTGCATATCACTTAGATGGTTTATTTATTTACCCTATTATTTTCTTTATTTATGTACTGCATTTATTTTGGCTTGTATTATTTGTACCTTGCTATGTCCCCTGAGGACCTGGAATGGATTATATCCCCAGGATTAGTAGACGAGATCTACCCTGAGGTGTACAGAACATGAGCATTTCTCGGAACAGTACCAGACCCTGAGGACGAGGTGATCGCTGAGGACTTTTCCTGAATATCTGCTTCTCTATGCTCAGTTTTATGACAGATAAACTCCTTTGAATTCTTGTTTAAATGAACATTTGTAACAGACTTAATATCGGGTTGTTCCCCGATTTTATTTACTTTTGACTGGATGTTGTTTAATACTTTTTGTTGATATTTCTGTGTTTATTCTATGGATGAGATTAGTAAACCCTGATCAGTGTAATACAGCTTAAGTATGTCCCGATGGATTCATTAAATTGGGTTTGTCCATCGGTACGTGCTGCTGGCCATTGCCACGTGTCCAGTTCCTCGATATTTTGGGACTGGGGCGTGACATGATTTTTGTGGTGGCCCATGCAGGTCAACGACTAAATTGTTCGGTTTCAACTTAGGGACCAAATAGACATACAATAAGAATAGGATAAGTTTTAGGATCTCATCCACTTGCTTGAATCGTTCTTGATATCTATATCGTATTCAAATTAAATTTTTGACTTGCATCTTGCCTTGATTCCTGTGCGTCTCTTATAGTTTATTTTTGATGCAGAGCAATGGATCCCAGAATCAGCGATGAGAATCCTTTAGGTACATCGTACGATGCTGTGGTCACCTACGATGAAGGAGTAACACCGGAGAATAGAGGACAATCTTCTCAAAGCGATCAAGCATCCCAGCATAATTCAAGGTTCCGGCGAGATAACATCCCACCTCCGCCACAGTTCGTTCCACCAATGCCCGTATTCCCACAAGGGCAGCCTATTGACGGGCAGCAGATATTCCAAATGATCTACGCAATGATGCAAGCCCAGCAACAAGTCCAACACGAGGCCCAGCGTCGCGAGGCTGAGTACTTGAGGAACAGCCTAGTAAATGCACTGGAGCAGGCCAACCTACCAACTCGACGGCAACCGACGGGCTCCATCACTGATTTTCGCCAACTGAAGCCCCGTACCTTCTCAGGCAAGGAGGAGCCCACAGAAGTTCATGAGTGGCTCACCAACATACAACATCAATTAGAAGCAGCTGAGCTACCAAGGGAACGTTGGATGACTGTCGTCAGAATGCAATTGACGGACAATACAAATCACTGGTGGCTATCTGAAGAGAGACGGCTCAGACCAGACCGAGTCACTTGGGAGGAGTTCTCCAGACTCTTTCAAGAGATATACATTCCAGCTATCGCTCGATCAGAACTGCGGGACAAGTTCAATCGCCTCATTCAGGATACTATGATGGTGGAAGAGTACAACGCTGAGTTCATTCGTCTAAGTCGCTACGCCCTACCTTGATCCCAACAGAAGAAGAAAAGGCTGAGAAGTTCTTTGATGGGCTAAAATTTGAGCTACAAAGAATGATCGGATCTGTCGCACCTACTTCGTACATGAAAGTCCTTGCTGCAGCTCGACGTATGGAGCATGTCATCAGACGAGAATCCAACCTGAAGAGGCCTTCCACAACAGCACCAGCCAGAGCACCGAATGAAGAAGATACCAAGAAACCTCATCTGCATCAAGAACCACAGGGAGCTGCATCCAAATCCCTAACTCTTCCTACTTGTTACTACTGCGGCAAGATAGGCCATGTTGAGAAGGTGTGTAGACGTAAATTCGGACTATGCTTAGGTTGCGGATCCAGACAGCATGCAGGGAGAGACTGCCCTGAGCGTAGAGAAGGAGCACCAAGGGCAAACCAACAAGCTCTACCAGCACCAGGAGGACATCAACCAAGACCACCCTTGGCACTTCCAGCAGCACCCTTCCAGCAGGCCCAGCAACAGCAGAGGGCACCACCTCAAGGACGCGGACAAGCTTTCGCGATGACTTTGGAGAACGCTCAGACTCTTGGAGTAGCTAATGCGCGTAAGTTTTTATAGTTTTCTGTTTCTAGATTTGCTTTAGTTCGTGCCTGCTGGTTCGTGACCTTAGACTTAACCTGATAGTTTTAACTTGCTAATAATAACCTAGTGATAACCTAGAATATTTTATAAATGTTAACCTGATATATTTTAAAGGATAACGTAGTTTTCTAAAACTATAATTTTCTAGATTTCCTATATTTTGGTCCCTGATCAGTGTAATACAGCTTAAGTATGCCCCGATGGATCCATTAAATTGGATTTGTCCATCGGTGCGTACTGCTGGCCATTGTCACGTGTCCAGTTCCTTGATATTTTGGGACTGGGGCGTGACACAATTAATTGACAAAAACTATAAAAAAAAGTAAAATAGAGGATGCTATCTACGATGAGAACAAAACTGACGGTCAAGAACAATGAAGGAACAATCAAAACTAGCAACAGAATTATAATCAATGTGCACAAGAATGAAAGAGATGAACTATAATGTCAGAAATAGAACAGGATAATCTATGAACTGAAAATAGAATCTACAATATACTATGTGTTTGAGATACTAACTAAATATGTGATCGGCTTGGGAGATTCAATGATTACACTAAGGAGCTAACTCAACCATACGTGAAGTGTATGATTAGTTAGTAGCCAATGATTATACTACTAGCCGATAGTTCTTGATCACATATTTAATTGGTATTTCCCCTCCCCGACTGATACGATAGATCGAATCATGACACGTTACTAGCCAATGTATCCAATGTTTAACCTATAATACTCAATGTTATCCAATACCAACAAGGAACAATATTCGATACCATCTCAATAATCAAGGTAACATCTCATGACTGACGATCCAATAACAATACCAATTAGTGTACCATCGTGTCAAGAATCATAAGTAACATTTCTAAATACATGAATTATAGTAGTAATCAAATAATAGAAACTATCAGAGAATGTACTCGCCTGAGGTCCAGAGAAAATGATGCAAATCGGTGTCCTAACTGGTATCACATAGACCTATATATGGAATATTGCATTAATACAAGATTTGGAATAAAAATAAGTTAAACTAGTCAAACTTCTAGGTCATAATCCATTTATAAGTCAAAACAGTTAAACTAGGTCAACTCTAGATCAAACTAGTCAAACTTAGTCAAACTTGGTCAAACATGCTATTTCTAGATGGTATGAGACCATCTCTAGGATATTGGGTCCATACACTATGTATCTAGGCCATACTAGCTATGTCTAGGATACTAGGAAACCAATAGGATACCGTATCCTAAGATACTCAAGTAATTAGATATGAAAATATCATAATATGCATATACAATCAACAATATTTAATATTCCCAACTAAACTAATGCTAAGTGGATACCTTGGCTTTGAACCAATGCGGTATCGCACCACATACCCTTCACTTTGATACTTGAACCCAAATACCTTGAGTATCCTTCAATACCTTGACATTACCTTGGTATCACAAGGTAATGTGAATCCTAACATATAACTAACTACCCAAAACTCTAAAATATAACTAATCACTATTAATAATACACTACTACTAACTGTACTAACTACTAACATACTAAAACATATATACATATATACATACCTACATATCCCTAGTTAGAGATACAAGTATATATAACTACTAAATATCAATACGTAACTACATATATATAACTAATAACAAGTACATATATATATATATAACTATATACCAAAGCAACTAACCACACCTCAAGCTAACTAAACTATCTACTAAACTATTAATTAAACTTTCAACTAACTAACCATAATTACATATACATATAACTATATAACAAGGTAACTAACTTACTAACTTATTAACTAAACTATCAAGGAACTAGACTATAAAATAACTAACTAACCAAACTAACTACTAATGAACTACTAGCTAACTAACTTACCTGCTCTATAGCTGTTGGTACCCTGTTGTTGCCACTGCGGTTGCTGCTACATTCTGCTGCTCAAGCTACTGCTGGTCGTGCAGTGCTCGTTGTTGCTGTTGCAATAGTTGCTGCCACTGCATGCTGCCTGCTACTAGCTGCTGATGTGCATGCCACTATAGTTGCTAGCTGCTGAAGCTGCTACCTTGCTGCCACTGCACTCCTCGAGCTGTTGTTGCACTGGCTGATGTGTACTGCATACTGGCTTCAGTTACAGTTGCTGTTACTCTATGTTGCTGTGCAGCTAGTTACTGATACACTAATTTCTGCTTTGATGTTTGCTTTTGCTGATACATGCTATTGTCCACTGATCAGCACATCCCGACCCCCCTCTCACACACATCTATGCACAACCACACACACAACTATACACCTATGAACATATATATATATACATATATATATATACATACATATATACTTATCAATATATATATATATATATATATATATATATATATATATATATATATATATATAACATTCACTCACACACATACACATATATACTCATATATATATATATAACTCTCATTCACACATAAACATATAAGTACACATCAATATACATATATACATACATAAACATATGTAAACATACACACATACATATATACCCCTCTCTATGTATATATATATAATCACACACACACACACACACACACACACACACACACACACACACATATATATATATATATATATATATAATATATATATGAGTAAGATTTACGGATTAATTTTTTATCCAATAGTTCTTGGATTTCTTTTTTGCATAACTCAAGATATTCTTGATTCATTTGACAAGGTCTTGCCTTGGTCGGAATATCCTTTTCATTAAAGGATTCTTCATACGGAAGAGAAACAATATGTTGTTTCCTATCCCAGAAAGCATTTGGGATATTACTACAAGTGTGTAGTTTGAAGTCTTCCTCAACTTGTTGTATTCTTTTTTGGATTTCCAATTGTTGTAACTGCTGGGTTATAGTAACCTGAGCAAGTTCTTCCTTTAAGAAATTAATTTGATTTTTCTTTAAATTAACTTCATTAAGGATTTTAACAATTGGGTTTGTTATAAATTCAAAAGTTATTCTTTTGCCTTTATAACAGGTAGTAATTCCTTCTTTAGTAATCTCATTAATTGGCATGAGTTTTTCTAGGAAACGAGTTCCTAGAATAACATGCTGAGATATTTCTTTTACAACTATTAGGTGTATAGAAATACAAACATCATCCTTACAAATATTTACATCTGTAATTTTGTAAGGAGTGGTTAGTGCTTTGTTATTAGCAGCACTAAGTGTCTGAGTAGTTCGTTCGCAATATTTTATTGGAACAACTCCTTCTTTGACACAATTAAGATCTGCACCACTATCAACAAGTGCAATCAAATTAGTTAAATAATACTCATTATTAACGAGCATATTTATTTTAATATACCATTTATGGGTAATAAATAAATCCATTTTTTGTAAGAAATTATTTTTCTCATCTTCTGAATTTATCTGTCCAGTAGACTGATTCTCCCCCTCTTGTTCTTGTGAACAAGAAGAACTAGCAGAAGATGTACCAATTTTGGTCGGTGTTCGAGATAAGTTATCTCGTTCAAGCTTATCCAGTCTTTTCTGGATATACTGATCTTGAGATTTTAAATTCTTAATCTCTATTTTTAAAGTTTTTATCTCAGACTGAAGTTCCTGCATAGTAACAGGTTTAACTTGTCTACCTCTATATCGAGATATTACTTCAGCCATATTATAGGCTTCAGGAGGAGTAGTCTGAATAGGACCATTATTCTTATTCAATTCTTCTCCAATTATCTCTATAATTTTATTCTTTATTTCTGTACTAATATTATTAGTACACATGGCTTCAATTATTTCCTTCTTCTCATTAAGAGTTAAGGTATTTATGGATAGCCCATTCATTTTCACTATAGATTTATAATAGTTAATGTCTTTCTGTGTAACACATTCGTTACATTGACAATTCTCACCACATTCATTTTCTGATGAACTATTAATTTCATCATTAGATTCATCATTGGATGAACTATCTTCATAGTCAGAATTAATCATTAATTTATAAAGAGTTTTTCTTAACCCTTCATCTTCAATTTCTTCTAGTTTCTTTTTTGTATAACATTTATTAGCATAGTAGCCTAATTTATCACATTTATAGCATTTAATAATTTTCTTCTTAGAAGATTGCTTCTTCTTACTGTCCTTATTGGCAGTATTATTTTGTTTCTTTGAAGGATATTTCTTTCTTTTATAAGATCTTTTATAATCCTTATAGTCCTTCACTTTCTTCTTCCCCTTAGTAGGAAGAGGTTTAAAAGTATCCATTGCAAACTGGTCACAAAATTCTCCCAGTTGTCTCCTCTCAGAGATTCTCTGAGATTTCAATTGATTTCGTAGCTTTAAGTCGTTACATAAAGCTAGACCTTCTTCAATACATTTATTGATCAAATTTCCATAAGTGTAATTAGAATAAGGTATGACACCATTATTTTGGTTTCTTAAACCTTGCCTTATTCTTTCAGCAAAGAGATTAGAAAGCCCATCAATAAATTTTGACTTCCAGTGAGCATTATTTGCATCACCAAGTAACATTACTCTACTTAGAAAAGTATCCTTATACCATCTAAAGTGAGTTAGTATTGGACATCTTAAATTCTGAAGAAGAGTTCTCACTCTTTCTCTATGATCAGATATACCTCCTGTAAAGTGTTCCGGGATGGTAATAATAAGAGTATAAATCGCATCGGGTTTAGTTATTTGAGTACTATTCTCAGAACTAGTTTCGGTTTTTACTGCACTTAGAATTTCTTGTCTTTGTGAGTCGGTTAAACAGTTGTTCCACCAACCCCTTAAAGTGCCAGTAAAACCACAAGTTATAAACTGTGCGATTTCCTTATCGCTATTCCCAGTAGCTTTTGCTACATTAGAATATATCATCATTCGATGTAATTGATCATGAATTTGTTTTTCTGTAAGACCATCTATGTTCCATTCATAGATCTCTCCCCCACTATAATGATTTTGAATGATAGTATCATTCTCTTCGAATAACACATCAGTGGGAGTAGGTCTTTGGTAATAGTATTTCATTAAATTCGGTTTTCCATATTTAACCGCTTGTACTGTAGAATCATTCTTTGTTTCAACAAAGATTTTTTGAAGATTATTGATTTCTTGTGGATGAATTTCATCCTCAATATAGTCTTCAGTTTGTTGATTATCTTCTGATATTTCAGAAGCATTAGAAGAGTGACTATTAATTACTTGAATACTTTTATTAAGATCATTAATGGCAATTTTATTTTTATCAGTAGTATGACTGATAATAGCAAATTTTTGCTTAGCTCGAGCTATTAGCTCTCGCAATTCTTGTTCTTCAGCATTAATAGTCTGAAGATTACTCTTTTTGAACTGAGCTATTAGCTCCTGGATATCTTCTTTTGTAACTTCTGGGGTTTTAGACATTTTAAACCCTTTAACCTCAGGAGAAGGTTTTAAAGAGATATTAGAAGTCTCTTTAAAAGAGTTTTTCCCAGAATGGTCTATTTGTTTTATTTTTTCTAATTTATGTAATAATTTTTCTAAGGCAGTTTCAATCCTGGTCAATTGTTGACCCATGACTTGAATAAACACATTAGTATAATTATTCTGCCTTAAAGCTTTATGTAATTCAATTATAACTGTTTCTTTACTGTCAATTATTTTGACAAAGGAAACAGCATCAATTTTATCTGTCTTATTTTTAACAGTAAGTTTGATTGGTTCACTTGGTGGGTACATTGATCTAGTTGTACCACTACTGGATCCTGTATCGGTATTTCAGATTTTATAATATTCTTCTAACACATTTATTTGTGTTGATTCTGTGTCCACATATTTTTGGACAAACCAATCAATGAAGGGTATTATTTTCCTTTTCTTTTCTAGATGATTATAATATTCATCTTTAAATTTATATCTCTGTTTAGTGGAATAAGTTTTCTCAAACCATTCCACAAATTCTTTCTTTTTATAGTACATTCTATTGAGAATGTCCCGAACTTCTTGAGGAACTTTAAATCCCATTAAATAGAAGTAAATTCCATTTCCGACATTGTCGGAGAGCTTATCTTGCTTTTTCCTTATACAAGGGATGTGCTATTGCATCATCAGTAATTTTAATTTTATTGACTTCTTCTTTATTAGAAGAGGTTGATCCAACTGTAGATGGTAAAGATTTTCTTTCTGATATTGATAATCTCGATATATCATTAGGAGTAAATCTTACTTCTACTTCTCCATCATTAGTCTGGATTATTTGGTCAATATCTGTGTTCACTATTGGTTGTGGTAACACAGCTTGACTTAAAATCTATTCTTTTGGGAAGTTAATTTCATCCCATCTAATAATTCTATTTGTTGCTACCTTAGATGTCAATAGATTTATTTCTATCAAGGTAGTCTTACCAGGTGTAGTAATATGCCTTGCATTAGGGGCAATAGTGTTCATTACCTTGTAATGAATTCTATAGATTATTGCTATAGTTTCAGATCCTGGTAAGAAATTGTAACCATAAGTTTTCAAATTCAAGGTTACAGATTCATATAGATGATTATCTGTCATTGACAGAGTTAAATTTGGATAGACATTAAAATAAACTGGTCCATGACAGAGACTAGTCTGCATGACTCCCATTAGGGATTGGCTCCAGTCTAAGCATCTTGCATCTCTGAGAGATGTCATTATTGATGCATTTAACCCTGGTAAAGTCAAGGGTTTAAACGCAACTTGTATTAGTCCAATATGGACATAATTATAGGCATCACGAACATGCCCAATATCCTCATCGATTATTAGCTGAAAGGAATGCTCTGTGTTATTCACAGAAACAGTTCTTTCCATTGTTTTAATTGAAATAGAAGATTTGAAGTCAAAAGTACCAATTTGGTAAATTTTTTTTGGCTTTACCTTTGGAATTGTCCATTTGTTTAATTCCTCTAATTCAGAGGGATACTCAACATTTTGAGCATTCTTAATAGATTTACCCTTATTTAGAGCTTTCTTATTAAAGCCAATTGCTAACTCTTTACTCATTTGAGTTATGAGGTTCTACTTCCTTCACTTACATGCACCTATGGCCAACTATTATGCTTAAGTTACCAGTCTGTTAAGGAAATTATTATGAAAACTCTATTGTTCTAGTTAACTACTTTAAAGTTTCAGACTTATCTAACGATAGTAAAGACCTAGCACGGCTGTCAACGATTTACGCCATCAACTGCCCTCTCGGCATAACAAGGCTACGCGACTTTGATGTCGTCCTACTAGGTAGAAGACACATCACTTTGATCAATCCTAACTCTATCGCAGTTAACCATAACAACAGCTTTAACAATAATAATAACCATAACAGAAAAAATAACTTAAACACAATAACTATGCCATATATTTACATGCTTGTGAGGAAGTAGAAGTACCTCAGCCTTGAGCCAACATGGCTCTGATACCAAACAATACCAAACACATTAATGATCTTAATAAAAGTATTCAAGTAATTAATGGTCACTCTTCTAATGCTTCTGAAATATCAGAAGATAATCAACAAACTGAAGACTATATTGAGGATAAAATTATCCACAAGAAATCAAAAATCTTCAGAAAATCTTTGTTGAAACAAAGAATGATTCTACAGTACAAGCGGTTAAATATGGAAAACCGAATTTAATGAAATACTATTACCAAAGACCTACTCCCACTGATGTGTTATTCGAAGAGAATGATACTATCATTCAAAATCATTATAGTGGGGGAGAGATCTATGAATGGAACATAGATGGTCTTACAGAAAAATAAATTCATGATCAATTACATCGAATGATGATGTATTCTAATGTAGCAAAAGCTACTGGGAATAGCGATAAGGAAATCGCACAGTTTATAACTTGTGGTTTTACTGGCACTTTAAGGGGTTGGTGGAACAACTGTTTAACCGACTCACAAAGACAAGAAATTCTAAGTGCAGTAAAAACCGAAACTAGTTCTGAGAATAGTACTCAAATAACTAAACCCGATGCGGTTTATACTCTTATTATTACCATCCTGGAACACTTTACAGGAGGTATATCTGATCATGGAGAAAGAGTGAGAACTCTTCTTCAGAATTTAAGATGTCCAACACTTACTCACTTTAGATGGTATAAGGATACTTTTCTAAGTAGAGTAATGTTACTTGGTGATGCAAATAATGCTCACTGAAAGTCAAAATTTATTGATGGGCTTCCTAATCTCTTTGCTGAAAGAATAAGGCAAGGTTTAAGAAACCAAAATAATGGTGTCATACCTTATTCTAATTACACTTATGGAAATTTGATCAATAAATGTATTGAAGAAGGTCTAGCTTTATGTAACGACTTAAAGCTACGAAATCAATTGAAATCTCAGAGAATCTCTGAGAGGAGACAACTGGGAGAATTTTGTGACCAGTTTGCAATGGATACTTTCAAACCTCTTCCTACTAAGGGGAAGAAGAAAGTGAAGGACTATAAGGATTATAAAAGATCTTATAAAAGAAAGAAATATCCTTCAAAGAAATAAAATAATACTGCCAAAAAGGACAGTAAGAAGAAGCAATCTTCTAAGAAGAAAATTATTAAATGCTATAAATGTGGTAAATTAGGCCACTATGCTAATAAATGTTATACAAAAAAGAAACTAGAAGAAATTGAAGATAAAGGGTTAAGAAAAACTTTTTATAAATTAATGATTAATTCTGACTATGAAGATAGTTCATCCAATGATGAATCTAATGATGAAATTAATAGTTCATCAGAAAATGAATGTGGTGAGAATTGTCAATGTAACGAATGTGTTACACAGAAAGACATTAACTATTATAAATCTATAGTGGAAATGAATGGGCTATCCATAAATACCTTAACTCTTAATGAGAAGAAGGAAATAATTGAAGCCTTGTGTACTAATAATATTAGTACAGAAATAAAGAATAAAATTATAGAGATAATTGGAGAAGAATTGAATAAGAATAATGGTCCTATTCAGACTACTCCTCCTGAAGCCTATAATATGGCTGAAGTAATATCTCGATATAGAGGCAGACAAATTAAACCTGTTACTATGCAGGAACTTCAGTCTGAGATAAAAACTTTGAAAATAGAGATTAAGAATTTAAAATCTCAAGATCAGTATATCCAGAAAAGACTGGATAAGCTTGAACGAGATAACTTATCTCGAACACCAACCAAAATTGGTACATCTTCTGCTAGTTCTTCTTGTTCACAAGAACAAGAGGGGGAGAATCAGTCTATTGGACAGATAAATTCAGAAGATGAGAAAAATAATTTCTTACAAAAAATAGATTTATTTATTACCCATAAATGGTATATTAAAATAAATATGCTCGTTAATAATGAGTATTATTTAACTAATTTGATTGCACTTGTTGATAGTGGTGCAGATCTTAATTGTGTCAAAGAAGGAGTTGTTCCAATAAAATATTGCGAACGAACTACTCAGACACTTAGTGCTGCTAATAACAAAGCACTAACCACTCCTTACAAAATTACAGATGTAAATATTTGTAAGGATGATGTTTGTATTCCTATACACCTAATAGTTGTAAAGGAAATATCTCAGCATGTTATTCTAGGAACTCCTTTCCTAGAAAAACTCATGCCAATTAATGAGATTACTAAAGAAGGAATTACTACCTGTTATAAAGGCGAAAGAATAACTTTTGAATTTATAACAAACCCAATTGTTAAAATCCTTAATGAAGTTAATTTAAAGAAAATTCAAATTAATTTCTTAAAGGAAGAACTTTCTCAGGTTACTATAACCCAGCAGTTACAACAATTGGAAATCCAAAAAAGAATACAACAAGTTGAGGAAGACTTCAAACTACACACTTGTAGTAATATCCCAAATATTTTCTGGGATAGGAAACAACATATTGTTTCTCTTCCGTATGAAGAATCTTTTAATGAAAAGGATATTCCGACCAAGGCAAGACCTTGTCAAATGAATCAAGAATATCTTGATTTATGCAAAAAAGAAATTCAAGAACTATTGGATAAAAAATTAATCCGTAAATCTTACTCCCCATGGAGTTGTACAGCATTTTATCTTAATAATAATGCTGAAAGGGAAAGAGAAGTCCCTAGACTTGTTATTAATTATAAACCTCTAAATAAGGTTTTGAAATGGATTAGATATCCAATCCCTAATAAAAGGGACTTACTCAATAGAGTATGTAAAGCAAGAATTTTTTCGAAATTTGACCTGAAATCAGGTTATTGGCAAATACAAATAAACGAAAAGGATCGGTATAAAACTGCTTTTACTGTTCCTTTTGGTCATTATGAATGGAATGTTATGCCATTTGGCCTGAAGAATGCACCTTCAGAATTTCAGAATATAATGAATAAAATATTCATTCAATATTCTAATTTTATACTATCATATATTGATGATATATTAATCTTCTCTAATACAATAGAAGAATACTTCAAACACCTTAATGTGTTTAAACACTTAGTCATAAAAAATGGCTTAGTAATTTCTGCCCCAAAAATGAAACTCTTCCAACAGGAAATAAGGTTTTTGGGACATAATATTACAAATAATACTATTATTCCAATTGATAGAAGTATTGAATTTGCTTCTAAATTTTCTGATGAAATAACTGACAATAAGCAGTTACAGCGATTTCTTGGAGCATTAAACTATGTTTCTGAGTTTTATAAGAACATCGCTGCTGATACAAAAATCTTGTATCAAAGATTAAAGAAAAATCCTGCTCCTTGGACTAATAGTCATACTGAAGCAGTAAAATTAATAAAACAAAAGGTTAAAAATTTACCTTGCTTACATTTAGCCAATGCTGAATGGTTTAAAATAGTTGAAACCGATGCAAGTGATATTGGTTATGGGGGAATATTGAAACAATTAAACCCTAATACCAATAAAGAAGTATTGGTGAGATATCATTCAGGAAAATGAAATGATACTCAAATTAAATATTCAACTATTAAGAAAGAAATTCTTTCTATTATTCAATGTATACATAAATTTCAAGATGATTTACTTAATAAGAAATTCTTATTAAGAATTGATTGTAGTTCTGCTAAAATTGTTTTAGAAAAAGATGTTAAAAATTTAGCATCAAAATAAATATTTGCCCGATGGCAATCTGAATTAGCAATATTTGATTTTGATAATGAATATATTAAAGGAACTGACAATTCACTTCCTGACTTTTTGACTCATAAATTTTTGCAGGACAATGAGTCAAAGAAGTAAAGGGAAACAACCATGGGTTCCTAGACCCATGGCCTCAAGCTCCAATGAGCCAAAGTCCAAAAATCCAAGAAAATTATTCTTGGAAAAGGAAAACCTTCAAATAAAGAAGTTCAAGACTTCGAAGAAACCAATGTTTCTTCTTACAAGCAAGCAGTTGAGGTTGAAATAATTTTCACTCAGAATAATCACACAGAAGAAATACTTCAATTGGAGAAAACTGATATCCCAATGATGGATGATCCCTGGAAAATAAAAAAAATATCTGGAAAATAATATGTTTCCAGTACAGGAAAAAGATAGAAATGTTTATGAAGGAATTTTGCTTACAACAAAATCTGTTGAGATAGAGCATTTCTATCAGAAGGCCAATGACTTCAGAAGTGATATAAAATACAGTAAGATAATTATACGTCACATAATTACTCCTCAATCATGGGGATTACACCCAAATCGAACTAAAATGTTAGTTCACAAAGAAAAGAATATTAACATGCCTTATTCTTACTGGGATTATATTGAGGCATTTACCAAAGTATTTTATTTTGACAATAGTAAGCAAAAACACTCTTGGTTTATTCGTATTTGTCCTAAAATTCTTAAGAAGGACATACCAACTTGGTTTATCAGATGGTGGCTACAATTTGGAGCCACACTGGAAATTCTTCCACCGTCGTTGCAAGAATTATTTGCAACTTGGGCTCAATCCTATCCTCTCTGTCAGAATGCAGTTCAACTTTTAGAGGGGGAGAGTACTATGTACTTTTTTATCCATTTCGAAATTCCATATATTTTTAAATGGATAATTAAGTGTGAATTTAATGCCCTTAATTTTTCTGTTCTAGCCAGAAAATTTCTGATAAAATAGTGGAACAGATTAGATGAAAAAGAGAAAGTACAAATTGTACAAAAGTCGATCAAGGAAAATAAGATCCTTGTTGAAGCCAAGCTCAAAAAGAAAATAATGGATGATAGTCCTTTAAAGAAGCTGAAGGAGTCTCTGATGAGACAGAACCCTCGAATTACCGAGGAAGAGTTAAAGAAAAAATGCTTGAAATATATGCAGACTCAATTTGATTCAATATTTGAAACAGATACTATGTCTGTTAGTTCCACAAAATCAGAACATGAAGAAGAAGATTCAGAAACCTTCTTCAAAAAGATGCACAGGAGAGTCACTACTCCCTCTGATGACGAAAGCAGTGATGCCAGCATGCACTAAAGAGGCACTATTGCCAAGAATACAGGTGGCAACTACTGTTCATTTACTTTTCCAAAAGAGAATCTCTTTAATTATTTTCCGACAATGGTGGATCCTATCCACTTTGCTTTTCAGCATAATTGCTACTACATGGATGGTGGAAATGTAAAGAGAAAAAGTAAAAGGTGACGTTGACGTGCACTCACTTCAGCGAAGAACAGGAGGAATCTTACCTGCAGCTGCCGGTTTCTCTACGAGCACCTGTCAGTTGTTAAGTCGGTCGATACCGACTCTCATGTATTATAAATAGAGACCTAGACCTCTCTGCTATGTATGTTTTATGCTAGTATTTTGTTACTCTGCCCTTTTGTTTAGTGTGCTTTGAGTGTACCTCTGTAATATTACTATTATCAATAAAATTCCTTTCAAGCGTTCAGCTTCCCATCCTTCTTATCCTGGTTCTTGTGTTTGGTATTGTTTGGTATCAGAGCCATGTTGGCTCAAGGCTGAGGTACTTCTACTTTCTCACAAGCATGTAAATATAAGGCATAGTTATTGTGTTTAAGTTATTTTTTCTGTTATGGTTATTATTATTGTTAAAGCTGTTGTTATGGTTAACTGCGATAGAGTTAGGATTGATCAAAGTGATGTGTCTTCTACCTAGTGGAACGGCATCAAAGTCGCGTAGCCTTGTTATGCCGAGAGGGCAGTTGATGGCGTAAATCGTTGACAACCGTGCTAGGTCTTTACTATCGTTAGATAAGTCTGAAACTTTAAAGTAGTTAACTAGAACAATAGAGTTTTCATAATAATTCCCTTAACAGACTGGTAACTTAAGCATAATAGTTGGCCATAGGTGCATGTAAGTGAAGAAAGTAGAACCTCATAACTCAAATGAGTAAAGAGTTAGCAATTGGCTTTAATAAGAAAGCTCTAAATAAGGGTAAATCTATTAAGAATGCTCAAAATATTGAGTATCCCTCTGAATTAGAGGAATTAAACAAATGGACAATTCCAAAGGTAAAGCCAAAAGAAATTTACCAAATTGGTACTTTTGACTTCAAATATTCTATTTCAATTAAAACAATGGAAAGAACTGTTTCTGTGAATAACACAGAGCATTCCTTTCAGCTAATAAGCGATGAGGATATTGGGCATGTTCGTGATGCCTATAATTATGTCCATATTGGACTAATACAAGTTGCGTTTAAACCCTTGACTTTACCAGGGTTAAATGCATCAATAATGACATCTCTCAGAGATGCAAGATGCTTAGACTAGAGCCAATCCCTAATGGGAGTCATGCAGACTAGTCTCTGTCATGGACCAGTTTATTTTAATGTCTATCCAAATTTAACTCTGTCAATGACAGATAATCATCTATATGAATCTGTAACCTTGAATTTGAAAACTTATGGTTACAACTTCTTACCAGGATCTGAAACTATAGCAATAATCTATAGAATTCATTACAAGGTAATGAACACTATTGCCCCTAATGCAAGGCATATTACTACACCTGGTAAGACTACCTTGATAGAAACAAATCTATTGACATCTAAGGTAGCAACAAATAGAATTATTAGATGGGATGAAATTAACTTCCCAAAAGAATGGATTTTAAGTCAAGCTGTGTTACCACAACCAATAGTGAACACAGATATTGACCAAATAATCCAGACTAATGATGGAGAAGAAGAAGTAAGATTTACTCCTAATGATATATCGAGATTATCAATATCAGGAAGAAAATCTTTACCATCTACAGTTGGATCAACCTCTTCTAATAAAGAAGAAGTCAATAAAATTAAAATTACTGATGATGCAATAGCACATCCCTTGTATAAGGAAAAGAGCAAGATAAGCTCTCCGACAATGTCGGAAATAGAATTTACTTCTATTTAATGGAATTTAAAGTTCCTCAAGAAGTTCGGGACATTCTCAATAGAATGTACTATGAAAAGAAAGAATTTGTGGAATGGTTTGAGAAAACTTATTCCACTAAACAGAGATATAAATTTAAAGATGAATATTATAATTATCTAGAAAAGAAAAGAAAAATAATACCCTTCATTGATTGGTTTGTCCAAAAATATGTGGACACAGAATCAACACAAATAAATGTGTTAGAAGAATATTATAAAATCTGGAATAGCGATACAGGATCCAGTAGTGGTACAACTAGATCAATGTACCCACCAAGTGAACCAATCAAACTTACTGTTAAAAATAAGACAGATAAAATTGATGCTGTTTCCTTTGTCAAAATAATTGACAGTAAAGAAACAGTTATAATTGAATTATAGAAAGCTTTAAGGCAGAATAATTACACTAATGTGTTTATTCAAGTCATGGGTCAACAATTGACCAGGATTGAAACTGCCTTAGAAAATTTATTACATAAATTAGAAAAAATAAAACAAATAGACCATTCTGGGAAAAACTCTTTTAAAGAGACTTCTAATATCTCTTTAAAACCTCCTCCTGAGGTTAAAGGGTTTAAAATGTCTAAAACCCCAGAAGTTACAAAAGAAGATATCCAGGAGCTAATAGCTCAGTTCAAAAAGAGTAATCTTCAGACTATTAATGCTGAAGAACAAGAATTGCGAGAGCTAATAGCTTGAGCTAAGCAAAAATTTGCTATTATCAGTCATACTACTGATAAAAATAAAATTGTACATAAACATATGTAAACATATACACATACATATATACCCCTCTCTATGTATATATATATAATCACAAACTCACACACACACACACACACACACACACACACACACACACATATATATATATATATATATATATATATATATATATATATATATATATATATATATATATATATATATATATATATATATATATATATATATATACACACACATTAATCATCATGCAATGAACACATAATATATATATATATATATATACACACACATTAATCATCATGCAATGAACACATAATATATATATATATATATATATATATATATATATATATATATATATATATATATATATATATATATATATATATATATAATATTCTAATAGCTATACACAAGGTAAATTGAATCTAGAAATGTAATAAAACAAACACGTGGAGTGCATCGCACCCGTATCACACTAGATCTATGATACGCTTGCGAAATGAGTCCACCACACAACCAAACGTACTCTGAAGGACACAAGCAAGTATAAAATAATATCTATGAACAATACGAAGAACTAGTTACACATCTACATATCCGTGTCAAAATGTGACATGCACAAACTCCCGTGTTGGAAGAAAATCCCCAAATCAACCCGTATCTCCAATTTATCGGGATACGACCAACACGTATCCAATTGTGGATACTACACTAGCCATATACAATCAAACACATGTCAATTTAGTCTAATTGACAAATTGACAAACACAGAATGTGTTAATCTCAAAATTTCCCCAAAATTGATACAAAATACCACATAACTTTCTCCATAGGCCTCCTATGAACCTAATTCTAATTCCTATGGGTAGCCTTATCATATGGGGTGGTTCCTAATGATTAAATCACAGATTTAGAGTCAAATTAAAGAGAGAGAAAAAAAATTAAATTTTACCTATTGGGAGATGGATTCCCAATAAAATCTCCAAATTGGATGAAAAGAGCCTCCAACTTGTAGATCCTTACTCCTCCTTGTAGATCCTTGCTTGCTCCTTACAGATCCCTGCTCTAATAATCTCCAATGATGATTTTTGAAGGAATTGGGAAAAAAATTGGGTGAAATTTTATGTGGGAATGAGAAAATTTGGTTGAGGAAAATTCAAGATCTAGATTTGAAATGAACAAATGAAGATAGAGAAAGTTTTCACCCCCTTATATAGGCCGACCCCTACCCCTTCCTCAAGATATCATATAATATCTAAAATACCCATTGGGGCCTCTCATGAAGAAATTAATTAAGGTAGGAAGGTTCTAGTTTAATGAGTTTTAACTAATTAATCCTCCTCCTAATGATTGGGCTTATTATTGGGCTCAATTCTAACTAGAATGAAATGTTGGTCCAAGGATCTAATCTAAACTAGTTAGATCCACTAACACAAGTCCAAAATAAAATCTAACATCTAACAATAAATAAATAATACAATAAATAAATATTTAACATGCACAATATTTAATTAATTATGAAATAACTAAAATACCCTTTCCTAGAAAATATGGTAGTGCCACTTGTATTATAGTAATTATCAATTAATGGAAATTATTAGAGAATGTACTCGCCTGTGGTCCTGAGCAAATACTATATCTTGGTATCCGAGCTAGTGTCACACACACCTAAATATGAACATCATGTTACTTGGTGTAATAAAGTGACAAATGAGACAAAATGCACTGATATGAGTTTCTAGGCTATTTCTAGGTTCACTAGCTAAACCAGGTCAAACTAGGTCTCAAATAGGTGTTACCTTAATTTTAGGTCTAGGTTCTAGGTCAATTACAAGTCCAAAGTAGTGAATACTAGTTCACCTCTAGTTTTCTAGGTTCATAACTAGAAGATACTAGTTAACTAGCTAATATCACTAAGTATACTTAACTAATAAGGTAATGCTAATTAATATGTTATACCATATTATTGGATACTATAGACTCTATGAAAAATTAGTATCTCAATATACGTTGCCTAACTCATTACCCACCCATAACACTAATACCCCATCATTGAATTACCTTAGCATCCACTGGGATACCCCTCAAGTATCCAGGTACCATATTGATACTACTGCATATAAACACAACTCATACCTACCCTTATCTTCAATGCTAACTGATACTTAATATATTAACACACCCTCTTGCCACTTTTTATTGCTAAACCTATCCCTACCTACACTCCCACTGATACCAAAGTATCATAACTACCTTACACTTAACCCTCAACCAACACTAATCTTACCTAAGATACACCTAGTACTGATACTCTAAGATACCACACTTCATCTCAAACTCAACACCCATCATCCTTATTACTTTTCCTGACTTTATTACACAACCACTATCATAGTTCACTTAACACCAATACTCGGATTCCTGATACATCATTGCATACTAGTGCACACACATCCCCTTAGTTGTTGATAAACACAAATACTAAACCAACATGTACACAAATTACTTTTCTTTACATATAACATGCAACTGACATACTCTTCTAAACATAACATGAATACTCTCCCCCTATAAGGCTGAACACTCCCCCGCCCCATCTATTGATTACCCCCAATATCATACTGCACATTATCTTGGCCCCCTTGCCCAAACTTGAGCTTATGTTGCTTATCCACTGTATTGCGATATACTGGCCAGCACTCAAGTAATACTTGAGCAACACACCCCACTTAGTTGCACTGCAACCCTCAATTGCTATTAAAGCAACTAATGTTGCTGCTACCTACCTGGTTGTAGACAACTATAATGTACTGTCATCTTTCCCTCACTACACCATAGAGTCAACACCAACAGCACAACACCAACTCCTTCATTCTCACTCCATGAGTAACACCACATTCAATACTAATATAAAAGGCACTAAATTACATCAAGCTAAGTACTTATTTTTACACATTGATACTTCTCCAATAGTCCAAGATACTCCTAGTATGATACACACATACCTCCAACCACTGTAACCTCCCACCGAATGCACCTATTGTTGCATCTACAAGTCTCAGATTTTCTCTTTTCCATGCACATGTTGTTAAATAACTAGAAATTGTTGCTTGTTCATAACTCCCCATTTACTACCAGCAATTGGTGTTGTAGACACACCAATGAATCCCACCTCCTGCTCCTGCCTAACTACAAACCCAGGTCTCCCTTGACACTCGAGCTCCCCATCCTACTGTGCTGCCAAACAATGCACAAAGGTGCACCACTGCTGCTGCTATATTCATCAAATGCCACTGCATTCAGCACCTAATCAACCCAACACTGCACTACCTGCATACCCTTACTCCATGTACCCGAGTACTACCCACTCCAACACTACTGTCAACCCGAGCCCCCCTCCACAGCATACACACACACACAAACACACTAACACCACTCACCATACTCCAGATACAATATATATATATATATATATATATATATATATATATATATATATATATACACACACACACACCTAGGCAAACTAATACCCAAAACACTAGCACTAGGCCAAGTACCAAACACTTGGTGTGCGATAATGCGATACTCTATGATACACACTTAAAACGTATCAATACGCCAACCAAATCTCTACGTTACACTCCTAACACCTATAATATGGTATCCCAAGTATTATACTAACTATTTATAATACAATTAATAAAGAAATAGCATCAAATAGGCAAAAACCCCAATTATATCCAATTTGCTAACATGTATCATGGCGTATCATGACACGGTCCCCTTGTATCCAATTATGGACACTTATACTTTTCTCACATACTCGATCTAATTCTAAATAGATCTAATTGGTCTCATGACACACACTTGATGCATCAATCTCGTAATTCTTCCAAATTGTACACAAAAACCTATGTAGAAGTGTCAATACACATCAATTAGGCCTAGATCTTCATCCTATAGGTAGTCCTACGCCATGGGAGGATTCTTAATGGTCAAATGCATGAATTAGTGTCTAGATTAGAGGGAAATTTTATAATTATACCTATTGGGAGATGGATTCTCAATGAATGCTCAAATGGACACGATCCGGACACAAACTCCTTGCCAATTGCTCCTTGTCACTACCACATCCTGAAAATAGGGGTATTTTTATCATTTTATATATTATAAGTATTGTGCATATTTAATTTAAATAATTGCATGATATGTGTATTTATATATATATATATAATATATATATATATATATATATAATATATATATATATATATATATATATATATATATATATATATATATATATATATATATATATATTAATGTATAGTGTTCATTAATGTTTGAGTTAGTAGACTAGACCTAGAAGCCCACTAGTTGAACCTCTAACCAGATTATAGGGTTATGATTTTAATTTTTATTATTCGGGAGTAAATATTGAGGATTATAATTAATTACCGTAATTTTATTTAATTGTTGTGCCTTACCGTTGCTTCGATATTGGGAGCGCTACACTAGCTTTTGCCTTCCAATAAATTTTACAACCTTGTCCTAGACATGCCCGCCTTCTATTCTGACCCTTGTGTAACTTATTATTATGCTCTCTTGTGCTTCATTTTAGTCGCACAATATTCGTCGCAGACGTTTATTTTAAATTCTAAATAAATCCAACTTTGTATCTTTGTGCGTTCCAATCAAAATTGGAGATACAACCTCGACCCATTTTGTGAAACCCAAATTATGATAATATTCTATTCTTAGTCTTCTACGTCCATGACACTTGTGTCCCACCTAATTTAAATCCCATGTACTTCCAATTAATTTTAGAACACCAATTGCATTAATTTTAATTAAATTAGTGTAAGGATCCAACTTGACCCAAAATTAGACCCAATACCAAACCAAACCCTCATTCACACCCTCAAGCTTCATACTAAACACCAAACATCATTTCCATCCAATACATCACACCAAACAAGGTATTTTCCCTCATTAAATCCAAAAAACCTACTTTATGTGCAATTTTCCAATTATTGGGGACTTATTTGCAAAAATGCAATGATGTGTCACCATCCTATTGGTCAAGACCCATGAAGAAATTAATCCTCTCCCCTTTGACCGTTCAACCCGCTACCTATCTCCTCCTTTTTGTTTGTGTGTTTTCCTCCATGTTGAATCTAGACCACTCATTCAAATGGAGCCATCCTCACCACACACACACACCATTATATATAAATATTCCTCATCCTCAACCATTTTCCCAAAGCAACCCCATCCCAAGGCTTGGCCAGCCCTAATCCCTAGAAGGTCACCATCAACCTCTCATCCCCATGCAAAACTCCTTCATTATTTAATTTATATCACTATCACCTCCTCCTTCATTCAAACCAAACTCAACCCTAAACCAACCCTAAACCGACAGCCCCTTCCCCGGTGATCACCGCCGTCCTCCTCCATGAATGAACCACCACTCCCCCGTCGACTCCTCCCGTCGAAACGAACCCCCTGGCCGGAGTTCACCATCCCCCCAGACCCGCCGTTCTCCTCCACATGACAACCCGCCGCCTCGCCATCTCCGCCTGGACCAGACCTCGACCCGCTGCTCAACCGACCGGAACCGCTACCGCCGTCCCTCACGATGACCCGCGGCCATCCTCCTCCGCTGAGCAGCGACCCCGACTGCACCCACCGCAGTCATCATCACAATCGTTATTCTCGACCACGCCTCGGCCTTCCCGACCGTCTTCCCCGACTTTTCGACGACACCGACCGAATGCTGCCATCACCCGAGCCATCGCAGCCCCCCTGTCGACTCCCCGCTGAACGCCGACCACCCGATCCTCCTCCACGTTCTTCTCATCCCTGACTTCTTGTAAACTCCCTCGCCCAAAATAGGTATTTTATGTATATTTTATATTATTATATTTATTATAGATGTTGAATTTATTTAGAATATTCTCTTAGTTAATTAGAAAATAAATTTTTAGTATATTTACTTATATAAATATTTATTTAGAATTATTTTAGGCTATTTTAGATTATTGGGATTTTTCCATAATTTTTAGTTAATTAAAAACTAGTAACACTAATTTTCTAGGACTTTGAAGAATTTATTTTATATTCAAACTTAAATAAAAATATTCCAAACTTTTATTTTAGGTTCTAAATAATAAAATATATTTTTTATAATTTTTTGGGAATTTTCTGATTATGTTTAGCATTTATTTTGAGTTAATTATCAAAAACTGAATTAAAAACTAATTTCTGAAAAAGAAAACCTAAAAAGTAATTAATTCTGCCCAGTCAGCAAACAAGGAGCCCACCTGTCAGTCTCCAGCAGTGAACAGTGATGGGCCCGCCTGTCAGTGACCGCTGAGTGGGTGCGAGCCGAGCCGAGCCGACCTCGAGCCGAGCCGAGCCGAGTCAGAGTTCGACTCGGACTCAGCTGAGCCGAGCCGCGTCAGTGCCTGACCGTCCGATCTGAGCGGGCAGCCCTGGATTGCTGCCATGTGGCACGCTGTGAGCAGCGGCTGCACTCTCTCTCTCCTCTATATATATAATAGTTTAGATATTAATTTCTAGGGTTTTTCTTGAGCCAATTTTTGGAGAATTGCCATCTAGGGTTCCTTCATCTTCCAGAAGCCATTGCGCATAGCTCCGGACTCCAAACGAGGCCTAGTTTTTTTTGTTAGAACGATATTGAGGTTAGATTTCTGATTATATAAATTGTTTTATGAAATTATGAGTATTAAATTCTGGAAAATTCGTAGAGCATATCATGTCCGAAAATAGACGTGTTTTGATGTTTTCGTGATTCCGGGAGAACCAGGAATCAGAATCATGAACCGTTTAAAGTTTCGGAAAGCTAATGTCGAGATCATCGACATAAATATTCCCAGAATTTAATTCGAATTATTTACATACTTTTAATTCTGTAGAACTTTTAGGTTAGAATTTAACCATCGGTGCATAATACAAATTTGTATGTGCCATAATTCCCAAACGAATTTGAATTCGGACGAGCCGTAAATTCCAGCATATTTTTGACGCTGAAATCTATAGGAAATCATGCATGAAAGTTGAGTTTGTATCGGTTGACTTTTTGGTCAACAGATCGTCTCGATTTGCGTGCCATGAGTCTCGAGTTGATAAAATTCAGTTTCTTTGGACAAAATTTAGGAATTAACATAAAAATCAGAATAATAAGATTAAAATAGGATTTTAGAGTAATTATTTCAGAATTAAATAAATTAAAATAAATTATCTTTTGACGTGATAAATTTGTAATACATAGGCTATTTGGACTGTGACTTGGACTCTGATTCATACCAGCAGCAGGACCCCAGGCAAGATACCTTGCCAAATTGTTTACAGTATTTTACATGCTTAGTATATTTCTGTATAATTATTGCATTTCTGTTTATTTATTGCATGTGTAGTTCCTTTCAGTCATTACTATATATTAGATATGTTAACACACACTTGACACTTAGTATCATAGAGGACAATCATTACGCGTATGGGCTTTTAACCACTCTGGTAACACCGTAGTCACTAGCACGCACTATGGTGGGTCGTGTCCGATGGTCGCTACCCGAGAGGTATGTCGATTGATGGAGTCCGAGGGTCGCTACCCTAGAGGTATGTCGGCTGATGATGTCAACTGACGAGCGTGAGTTGTGAGGATTAGATCGAGTAGCCTACCCTTGCCCATACGTCGAAAAGTTGTCCTTATTTGCATTCATATAGATTGTCTTGTACAGCGTACTTATTTATTTTCAAATTATATACATGTTTACTGTATTCAAATTGGCATATGTTTTGTGTATCTTGTTACGTCCCTCTGAGGACCTGGTCCCCTGCCAGGTGTATCTGTTCTTGAGTAATTGCAGGAGCACAGATTTGGATGGTTATATATGTTTCGTGGATGTCCTCTCTTCGAGCCCGAGATTGCTAGCTAGTATTCCTATATGGTGTTGTTGTGTTGTACTTATTTTGTATTTGCTCTTACATTCGAGTTGGTAGTGGATTTATTTCCATCCAACTATCATCCTTAGATACTTATGTTGAGATCTAGTTATATAGATGCTGGTCATTCATTTATATTGATTTTCTGTGGATGAGATTTAGATTGTACTCTGTGACTTGTGACATATGTTTGTACCACTTGTGGATTTTATATTCATAGTACAGCGTATGTATGGATTTGGGTTCCATATATTGGAGTTGTCATATCCATGCGGCTGGCATGCTTACGTGTTCCTAGTCCTACGTATTTTGGGACTGGGGCATGACATGTTTTTGTGGTGGCCCATGCAGGTCGAGAGCATATTGTCTCGGTTACGTTATTATACCGAACAAGCCTGCACCTAGGACTAGAGTATAGGATCTCATCCACAATTGACTATGATTCATCTTCCTCCTATCTGTTCTATTTGAACAATTGTATCCTGCTTGATTCCTGTACTTCCCTAATAGTTCTTTGAGTATAGCCTCCTGCTAGAATATAGGAACCCATGTTATTAGGATAATGATTATGGTAGCACACCTATTAAGAATACAACGGGAATATAGACACACCACTAAGTTTAGAATATCTAGTGAACCCTAGAATTTCTTTTCTATAGATTGGTTTACCATTACCCCTTGATGTATTATGAAGACTTGAGAGTAGTATAGACACTACTAGAGTTAGTTAGAAGTTTTACCATAATGTTTGAACCTAGTATAGAGGATACCCTAATAAGTACCAAGATCCCTTCTCGTAGACCTTAACAGGAGTTTCTACGGTATGCTTAAGACAATTATAATATTAGTTTATTATTATAAGTTGGGTAGTATACCTCATAACCTAGCATCACATAGTCTTTTGCCCTATTATTGAAGTATAACTGAATGACATTTATCGTATGCTAGCGTAAGACGACAGTGTTTATTCAGACTATAGGACTTAGAGGCTCATACCCCAATTTAGTCGACTAACGACTTAGACATGGAGTTAGTATGACAACTGTAGAGATTGTAGGGTCTTTTATTATTATTGTTTATGTTGTTTTTGCTT
Organism: Iris macrosiphon; assembly: GCA_036927795.1. Taxonomy (NCBI): domain Eukaryota; kingdom Viridiplantae; phylum Streptophyta; class Magnoliopsida; order Asparagales; family Iridaceae; genus Iris; species Iris macrosiphon. Next base: position 11,982,648 of record JAYESA010000005.1, on the reverse strand, counting down.
CTACGAACTTGAATTAATTTGTACCTTCTTTCATCATAATCCAGCGTACTTATATTTTCTGTACTACCTTGATTTATGCTGCTATTATAGCCTAATTTTTGTAAGCTTATTCTTTTATCGAGCTTGCTCATGGCATATGTATTATTGGGTGCACACAATGATACAATTGCCTAATCAGAATCGGTGTATTAAGGTCTAGCTAACCTTAGTGCGCTTGGTTCGCTCTTCGCATGACTACTTTACGTGGATTGAGATATATGGTAGTAGACGGATATACTTGCCCCTAGACATGTCTGACACATCGTATCGGTTATATAACTGTACTGATACGAGCATGTAAATAGGAAGTTACCAAAAATAGGATTTCAATCCACAACTGTCCTGACAACTCTTTTTTCGAATTTCTTAATCTCTTTGAACCTCGTACTCGTATTCTGTCACCTTCACCTTGAATTCTTTATTATTTCTCTCCGTCTTCCCCTATTTCGGAAAGACGAAACCTCGTGCTGGTATAAGTTGACACTGATAGTACTAGATATACCCCATAAGGCTAATCACATGACTTAGTGACACTTTTTTATAATTGATTAAGGGTATATCATAGGTGATATGTTTGGTGTTAAAAGTTTGATAATTGAATAGCATGAGTAAATAAATTAAGGAATATTTTTCTTAAAGTATATAGCCTTCTGTGATAGATGGGTAAATTCTAAGTTGGGTAGCAGTGCATTGACAACTCGAGAGGAATTTCTTTTAGATTGTGATCGAGTAAGATTAGATTGGGAGAGGTTCAAGCCATTTAATTTTGAGAATTTTAGAAGAATGACTAAGATGATGAGGATTAATGAATTTTAAAAATCCTGATATTGAGGACCCAATATTTATACCTTAAGTACATAATTTAAATTTTTGAGTATTGAAGGTAAAATCATCAATTTGAATTTGAAGGATAAATATATAATTTCAGACTTGAACATTGGTGGACTGCATTTAAATTATTTTTCAATTTGATGATTTAAATAAAAAAAAATTTGATGATTGGACTACCTATTTAAAATATTGAGGATGTGAATGGAATTTAAAAAGTTGAAGAATACAAAAAAAAAAATTATAAGTGAAAATAGGAATAATATTGGACTCGAATTACTTTTAGAGGAGATTATAATACTTGGAGATCGTGAGGTAAAATTTGATATGGGTTATTTAAATCTTGAAGATATTATATGGATTCAATTTAAATTTGGATATTGATGAGTTGGAAAAGTGAGAAGAGATTACAATAGGTTGAATTTTGATTTGAACAATGATTATTTTAATTTTGAAATGATCGCGAAAGATTTGAATAGATTTTGTTATTTAAATTTTTGGAAGAGATTGCGATTGACGTACCTTATGTATGAATGTGAAGGATTTAAAAAATTATGCCTTATTTTAATTTCGAGGACGAAATTATTTTAAGTTGGGTAGATTGTAAACTCCCTCGCCCAAAATAGGTATTTTATGTATATTTTATATTATTATATTTATTATAGATGTTGAATTTATTTAGAATATTCTCTTAGTTAATTAGAAAATAAATTTTTTGGTATATTTACTTATATAAATATTTATTTAGAATTATTTTAGGCTATTTTAGAATATTGGGATTTTTCCATAATTTTTAGTTAATTAAAAACTAGTAACACTAATTTTCTAGGACTTTGAAGAATTTATTTTATATTCAAACTTAAATAAAAATATCCCAAACTTTTATTTTAGTTTCTAAATAATAAAATATATTTTCTATAATTTTTTGAGAATTTTCTGATTATTTTTAGCATTTATTTTGAGATAATTATCAAAAACTAAATTAAAAACTAATTTCTAAAAAAGAAAACCCAAAAAGTAATTAATTCTGCCCAGTCAGCAAACAGGGGGCCCACCTGTCAGCCTCCAGCAGTGAACAGTGATGGGCCCGCCTGTCAGTGACCGCTGAGTGGGTGCGAGCCGAGCCGAGCCGAGCCGACCTCGAGCCGAGCCGAGCCGAGTCAGAGTTCGACTCGGACTCAGCTGAGCCGAGCCGCGTCAGTGCCTGACCGTCCGATCTGAGCGGGCAGCCCTGGATTGCTGCCATGTGGCGCGCTGTGAGCCGCGGCTGCACTCTCTCTCTCCTCTATATATATAATAGTTTAGATATTAATTTCTAGGGTTTTTCTTGAGCCGATTTTTGGTGAATTGCCATCTAGGGTTCCTTCATCTTCCAGAAGCCATTGCGCATAGCTTCGGACTCCAAACGAGACCTACTTTTTTTTGTTAGAACAATATTGAGGTTAGATTTCTGATTATATAAATTGTTTTACGAAATTATGAGTATTAAATTCTGGAAAATTCGTAGAGCATAACATGTCTGAAAATAGACGTGTTTTGATGTTTTCGCGATTTCGGGAGAACCAGGAATCAGAATCACAAACCGTTTAAAGTTTCGGAAAGATAATGTCGAGATCATCGACATAAATTTTTCCCAGAATTTAATTCGAATTATTTATATACTTTTAATTCTGTAGAACTTCTAGGTTAGAATTTAACCATCGGTGCATAATACAAATTTGTATGTGCCATAATTTTCAAACGAATTTGAATTCGGACGAGCCGTAAATTTTAGCATATTTTTGACACTGAAATCTACAAGAAATCATGCATGAAAGTTGAGTTTGTGTCGGTTGACTTTTTGGTCAACAGATCACCTCGATTTGCGTGCTATGAGTCTCGAGTTGATAAAATTCAGTTTCTTTGGACAAAATTTAGGAATTAACATAAAAAATAGAATAATAAGATTAAAATAGGATTTTAGAGTAATTATTCCAGAATTAAATAAATTAAAATAAATTATCTTTTGACGTGATAAATTTGTAATACATAGGCTATTTGGACTGTGACTTGGACTCTGATTCATACCAGCAGCAGGACCCCAGGAAAGATACCTTGCCAAATTGTTTACAGTATTTTACATGCTTAGTATATTTCTGTATAATTATTGCATTTCTGTTTATTTATTGCATGTGTAGTTCCTTTCAGTCATTACTATATATTAGATATATTAACACACACTTGACACTTAGTATCATAGAGGACAATCATTAGGCGTATGGGCGTTTAACCACTCTGGTAACACCGTAGTCACTAGCACGCACTATGGTGGGTCGTGTCCGATGGTCGCTACCCGAGAGGTATGTCGATTGATGGAGTCCGAGGGTCGCTACCCCAGAGGTATGTCGGCTGATGATGTCCACTGACGAGCGTGAGTTGTGAGGATTAGATCGAGTAGCCTACCCTTGCCCATACGTCAAAAAGTTGTCCTCATTTGCATTCATATAGATTGTCTTGTACAGCGTACTTATTTATTTTCAAATTATATACATGTTTACTGTATTTAAATTGGCATGTGTTTTGTGTATCTTGTTACGTCCCTCTGAGGACCTGGTCCCCTGCCAGGTGTATCTGTTCTTGAGTAATTGCAGAAGCGCAGATTTGGATGGTTATATATGTTTCGTGGATGTCCTCTCTTCGAGCCCGAGATTGCTAGCTGGTATTCTTATATGGTGTTGTTGTGTTGTACTTATTTTGTATTTGCTCTTAAATTCGAGTTGGTAGTGGATTTGTTTCCATCCAACTATCATCCTTAGATACTTATGTTGAGATCTAGTTATATAGATGCTGGTCATTCATTTATATTGATTTTCTGTGGATGAAATTTAGATTGTACTCTGTGACTTGTGACATATGTTTATACCACTTGTGAATTTTATATTCATAGTACAGCGTACGTATGGGTTTGGGTTCCATATATTGGAGTTGCCATATCCATGCGGCTGGCATGCTTACGTGTTCCTAGTCCTACGTATTTTGGGACTGGGGCGTGACACTTCTTCTCCTCCACCCCGTCGTTCTCTCTCGCCTGAGCCGACCACAGCGTCCCCGCTGCACCCAGCCCGTTGAACTCGCCCATCACGCCAGAGTCGACCGGATCTTGCCTGACTGGACGCCTGAATGTCCCCTCCTTCTCCTGCTCGATAACAGCATCCTCCCATCCCTCGACTCATCATCATCATCACCATCATTCTCATCATCGTCATCACCTCCATCATCGTTATCATCGTCATTATCATCATCATCACCATCATTCTCATCATCATCGTCATCACCTTCATCATCGTTATCATCGTCATTATCATCATCGTCACCATCGTCGTCATTATCATCATCGTCACCATCGACATCGCCGTCATCGTCGATCTCGTGCACGTGCACAGGTTCGTTCCTGCCCTCCTTCATGATTTTATGTACGTATGTGTATATGTATTCAAATAGGTATATGTATGTAGTTGGTATGTATAGTATATGTATTCTATTAGTATATGTTTAATAGGTGTATAATTAGAATATATATAAACATATATATATAGTATATATATATTCAATTAGTATACATTTGGTATATGTATATTATATATATATATATATATATATATATATATATATATATATATATATATATATATTGTATATGTATTTAATTGGTATATATTAAATTGTAAGTAATTAATGTTATATGCTAGTTAAGACTATATGCATATTTATAGATGTACTATGAGACCCTAGTGTAATTACGGATATCCCGTAGTTATATTGACCTGTGACCATGTAAATTATTAGAAGATTGTCTTATGTACACTGACGTACTAGCGAGACTCGTGTTATTTTGACTGTCTGATCTTGCACAGCAATTACAGACGCGACACCCATACAATTAGACGCACACTTGACCCTAGTTGACCAGTGTCATACCTAGCGTAGCCCCTGAGTTCAGATTAATTATGATTGTGTGTATATTAGTGTGATGTCTGATACAATATTATATTATTTAATGATGTCTATAGGACTGTTGGATTTTCAGACAAGACCTCGGAAACCGGACATTGTTATTGCCAGCAGCAGGACCCCAGGCGAGTACATTCTCTGATAGTTTTTATTATGTTGATTATCTCTATGATTCTATTTATATGGCGTACATGATTCTGACACTGTTGTATACACGAGTTAGCATCATCGAGACCTGTCACGAGGAGTCGTGATTGGAATCCATCGTGTTAGCTGGGAAACGGGAAAATATTAGTAGTTTATGTGATCATACCCAACTCTACATGAATCATAGCTTACCCACACCTCACGTCGGTGCAGCCTGACCATTACATGCCTCATAGCTTGTTATGTATGATTAGCCTGACTATTGCTTGCATCATAGCTATCCGGATGGTTAGCCTGACCTTACATGAATCATAGCTAGTCATACATAGCAAGCCTGATCAGTCCCAAGCCAATCACATGATATGCTAATGTTTCACACACTTAGCTAGATGTTCTTGACATGTATCTCTAGTATATTGATCTAGCATCTCTACATGTTCTAGTTATTGTTCTAGCGTTTACTTATACTCTAGTTCATTGTTCTAGCATGCACTTGTATATCTATTCATTGCTAGATGTACATTGATGATGACATATGCTCCAGTACTTCATTATTCCAGTATTCCTTTATTCCAGTATTTCTTATTGCCAATATTCATATCTATCTTGTATTTTTTTACACTGTATTAGAGTTTTTGTCAATATACATGGAACTGTTGTTAGTACTTGTACTTCGCTCCAATCATGACTGGATATTTTTTTCAGATTGTGACTTAGAGGACTTGTTTCCAACATACTTAGAGATTTGGATGTTATTGATTGTAGGTTAGACTATTTATTGTTGTTAGACTTGTCTTGTATTTCGTTTATTTTCTTCGATATCTCATCGTGCTTTAGTCCTATGATTGAGTATTCCATATTATATTATGATATTTGTGTCTCCTTATGGAGTTGGATATTCATATGAGAGTGATTAGCTAGTATTGTGACCTAGACAGCATTCTACCGCCGATGTTGTGGCGTAGGCTGGACGTACCCACGCATCGTGACACATTTTTAGTGGTGGCCCATGCAGGTTAGACTTCACAAGTTGTGCGATATCGTGGTAGTACGACATCTTAGTTGTACTACTGCGTGCCTGCGATAGGATATAGGACATATGATACTAGGATGAGAGAGGATACTCAATCACAAACTCTTGAGAGATTCCTGGGATGACCCTTGAGAATCTTATTATAAATTCCAATTTAAATCTTTTTCCCTTATTTCGTCTGTCCTCACTTGTTGTTATCGAATTTGGTTCTTGTTGGTCAGTTGTTAAACTTAATTCTTGGTATTGTTGTTGAGTTTTAATTTCATATCGAGAAAACTTTATGGACTAGAATTTACGGTATCATCTGATGACATATGTTGATGAGGACAGTGAGAAAGGTAAAACGTCTACTTTGGTTATGGAGCCTAGAGTTTATCGCAGCCACATTAGCTATCGTGGCAGAAACATAGGAACCTGACCTTGGATGTACATATCTTAGTTATAAAATTTAGAGTTTCTTGCAGCCATACCGATTGGCATGGCGAGGATTCTAGATGATGTGATTATAGAGTTGAATACCTTAGTTATGAAACATATCGTTTATCGCAGCTATGCTTACTAGCGTGGCGAGGATTCTGAGTGTCATAATTTCGGATAGACGTGTATGATTATCAGGTTGTATCTTAAATTGGTTCTTAAAGTATCATCTCAATACTTATCTAATTCTGTTATTCCAGGACTTTGTTCCATCGCTTCTTTTTGTTTGCTAAGAGATACCTTCAGTCCTTGGTCCAGTTCTTTTTAAGTTTTGTTTCTTTAAGGTTACTTGTTAGTGTGATAATTGGTGACTTGCAATTAGGTCTGTGTCTTGTATCAGTGTTGACTGAGTGTGGCTTATGAGTTGTAAGTGTTTCTTGGTTGGACATATGAGCAATAGGCATCAATTTAGAGATAACTCGTAGCGTAGTGCCTTGTAGCAATAGTTCTATAATAGGTGCCATTGTAGATAGTATTGGTACTATTGGTAGAAAGGGGAGAAAAGAGTATCATTGATGGTTCCAAGAGTAAGTATCAGAGTCAGCATGCCAGTCCTGGATAGTCATAAATTTATGTAATTGGATGATCTATGTAAATAATTAAGTATCAAGGAATTGTGTTGAAGATTAATGGAGCATGATATTCAATTTGATGGTTGGTACTTGGGTGCGTCAAAAGTAAAGAGATGTATATGCATACAGGGCATTAATGAGTGTGCCATGGGTTGAGAAATATCAAGATTGGTCGTGAAAGGGTATGAAGTGTATCACTGATTAGTGTATCAGACTGTAAAAGGTTTAAGAGAAAATACTTATACATCCATCGAGATATGGAACCATAGGCCTGCCTTTGAGAGTGAAGTGGAGCATGTGTATTATATAATTAATAACTAGTGCGAATGATCGTGAGTTCTAATAAGTTTGATGAGGTGATCTAATGATGAAGCTTGTGTTACCATACCAAGAGTACTAATATTTTTATATCGAGGATTAGTTGAGCAAGGTGCTAATAACAGTTAGTACTTCGAGTGATGATAATTAGATTGGTGTATCAGTTAATATAGATAGAAAATTATTGGAGAAAATACGTGTGATGATAACTTTGATTATTGGGAGTTATAGTGCAAGTAATCCGGGCAGTACAATATTCAGTACACAGTTGAGGGTTGTAGACAATTGGCATATTTATGTGTACCTTGAGTGTTAGAGACTGTGAGTATATATATGTATACTTAGATAGATGTGGATTTAAATTTATAATTTGAAGATTGAAAATAAATGTTAATTTTAAGAATTTTTGAGGAGATAAGATTTTATGTTATTAAAATTTTTGAGGATTCAAATTCAATTCAATAAACATAGTCAAAGCTATAAAGATTTTTGGAAGTGATTAAAATTTTATTTCAATATTTGAATATTTGACTTTTGAGGAAAGTATACGCATTTTATTGTTCGAGAAGTTAAATTTTGAGGATTTATTTTGAGGATAAAATTTTGTGATGGGTAAAAAATGTGTATTAGTAGATGATGTACATGTGTAAGGATCAGTTGGCTTAAGTATACTTGAGATGGCACTACAAACTGACTTGGATTTCCATCTAGAGTTGTATTAGAAGGAGTAGTACTTAGTATGGTGTGTTGTACTTGGTATGCACTTGAGTGATGAGAACAACTAGTATAAACAATTATAGTAGGTAAGAGAGCTAGCAGTGGTTGTGCTTGTAGTAGAAACAGTGGTACCTAAAGGGATAGAGGTATCAAACCTTGGATGCATCATTAAACCTATGGTTGTGTTAGAAGGCTATGTTTTGTTCTTTCCTTATGTTCTTTTTGTCTATTTGATTGATTAATTAATTCCCTAGTACCATAGCTTGTATCAATGATCTTCTTGCTAGAATGTAGTTAGTAGTACACCCTGACAGAGACTATAATACCATGACAAAAGAGACTACAACCATGCATGTTTTCTCTAAATTGTATGTTGTATGACTGTAGGTATGATTTTTCATAGACCTTGATTGTTGGGGGTTTGATCGTAGTGAACATTAATGAAGAGGTTATGACTGGACAGAGAGAGACAAGGTGCCTTAAATTTTGAGGATAAACATTAATTTAAATAAAGAGTTGAGAACTTAATATGATAGAATTGGCGATTTTGTTAAATTATTGATTTTTATGAAGATTATGATATGATTGAATTTATCATTAAAATTTGAGAAATTTAAGAAGATTATTATTATATTTATTTGACTGCAAGGTATAAATTTAAAAAATTATTTTGAATATTATATTTGAAGACTTCGTAAGTATTACATTGTTTGAGTATTGTGTGGAAAAAGAATCGAGGAATAAGATCACTAATGGATTAGTGTTGAATTCAAATTTTTGGGATGAGGATTTAAATTTTATAAATACGCATCGATTGGACTTAAATTAGAGGAGTAAGATGATTAATGGATTAGTGTTTGAAATTTAAACTTTTCGGATGAGATTTTTAATATGCATTGATTGGATTTCAATTAGAGGATTGAATATTAAATTTTTGTATTCAGTTTTGGAGAAGATTGTGATAAGAATGGAATTTGATTTTAAATTAAAGATTTTCAGGAAATATGATAATTATAGAATTTTGAATTTTTTTTTTTGAAATAGCAAAATGGATTTACTTCATGATTATGTGATTTGATGAATTTAAATTTTTGATGGTAAAATAAATAAATAAATACGACTATTGAGGATTTTAAATTTTGAGGACGAAATTCTTTTAAGGAGGGTAGACTTGTCACTATCACATCCTGAAAATAGGGGTATTTTTGTCATTTTATATATTATAAGTATTGTGTGTATTTAATTTAAATAATTGCATGATATGTGTATTTATATATATTATATATTATTGTATAATGTTTCACACACTTAGCTAGATGTTCTTGACATGTATCTCTAGTATATTGATCTAGCATCTCTACATGTTCTAGTTATTGTTCTGGCGTTTACTTATATTCTAGTTCATTGTTCTAGCATGCACTTGTATTTCTATTCATTGCTAGATGTACATTGATGATGACATATGCTCCAGTACTTCATTATTCCAGTATTCCTTTATTCCAGTACTTCATTATTCCAGTATTTCTTATTGCTAGTATTCATATCTATCTTGTATTTCTTTACACTGTATTATAGTTTTTGTCAATATACATGGAACTGTTGTTAGTGCTTGTACTTCGCTCCAATCCTGACTGAATATTTTTTTCAGATTGTGACTTAGAGGACTTGTTTCCAGCATACTTGAAGATTTGGATGTTATTGATTGCAGGTTAGACTATTTATTGTTGTTAGACTTGTCTTGTATTTCGTTTATTTTCTTCGATATCTCATCGTGCTTTAGTCCTATGATTGAGTATTCCATATTATATTGTGATATTTGTATCTCCTTATGGAGTTGGATATTCATGTGAGAGTGATTAGTTAGTATTTTGACCTAGACAGCGTTTTACCGTCGATGCTGCGGCGTAGGCTGGATGTACCCACGCACTCGTGCCCAAATTCCGGGTGCGGGTCGTGACACTCCTCCTCCAAGTGCTCTTTGCAAATCCAAGCTCCAATGCTCTTCAATTGATGGAAATGAGAGGGGATGAGGGTTAATTGAGTTAAATTTGGTGGAGGGATGAAGTGAATTGGGGAAGAACTAATTTGGGGATCTAGAATGGATGAAGAAATGAGTTGGAGAGAGAAATTCCTCCCTTATATAGTGGCTGGCCCCCTTACTCCTCTCCCAAGCAAATGTTCATTACCCAATATAAACCCCACTAGTTGTCATGAAGTAATTAATTATGAGGGCTATATTATGAATCTTCTAATTTTAATGAAACGAATCTAATCTCCTTAGTTAACTAAGGAATGGATCTAATTAGGCATAGTCCAATGTTGGGCTCAATATGTCATGAGAAGTCTAAATGGGTCCACTAGTGTCAAGTCTAAATAATAGGCTAGCCCACTAACTATAAATAATTAATACAAAGCACAATTTAATTAAATAGCACACCAATTAATATTAAATCACTAAAAATAAAATAACTATGCAAAATGATAAAATTACCCTTATTTAGAAATGTGGGGGTGACAATTTTAAAGTCGTACAATGCCACGTGTATGAGAGAGAAAGTTTCAAGTGTCTCTGGTCCCATGCGTCCCAGACTCCATGCGTCACATGCGTCTCTGGCTCCATGCGCCCCAGACTCCATGCGTTCCATGCGTCTCTAACTACATGCATCTCTAGCCCTATGTGCCCCAAACTCCATGCGTTTAGTATGGCAGTGCTCCTCAAGTCAAGATCTTTCTGTTGCAACTGGAGAGATTCTCTACAGGCAAAGTGTCAAGCTGACCAAGTCATGCACACCAAGTATGAGAACCGACCAGATTTTCAGTAACAGCAAATCCCAACAATGAATCAACATGGCAATTCGACCGTGACATGTGTCCATGGTTGCAACTGTACCCTGTTGATGATGGACACATGGCAGCTCCAGCATCCGTGCGCGCATAGCACATGTGCGCATAGGCCCATGAGCAGGACGGCTATAAATAATAGGGTTACATACCCACTAAAGGGCACATGGATACATACATACAGACAAGCATAAGAGAGAGAAAGAGAAAACAGTAGAAAGTATTACCATTCCCTTGTTGGACCGTCAATGGAGTAAAGGAGTCACTACAGTACTCGATCTCCATCGTCACATTTTCCAGAATCAAAAATAATTGTACTTAAATTTTCTGTCTATGATTTCTTTGTACTATTTTGTTTGTTAAATACACAAAGTTTGTTTCAACTTTGGATCAATGGCAAACACGGGGTTACGAAATTGTAGGAATGCGGTGCTGCAGGTTCTAGTGCCTCAACGCAGTGGAGCAGCGAGGATACACGCAAAGTTGGCACAAGATCTGCGAAGGGCGTGGAGTAGGTGCGCTCTTGCGCGTCGGGTGCAGAGTTGGCGTAGAAGAAACGAGACTGCACAGAGCTGCGTCTGTGGGGTCGTGGCATGTTGGTTACAATGGGAGGCTCCCATAGGGATGGGCACAGTTTGAATCCCCCTTGGGAACTTAGTTCCTAACCCGATGGAAATGACATATAAAAAAAAAATTCATTGCTAAACCATTTTTTTTTTGCTATTTAGTCAAGACTTGTACGAGATTTTTTAAAAAATATAACTGAAATAAAATTAATGATTAGACTATTCGATAAGCTAATGAAGTTTTATTGAAAAGGTCCTTATTTTGAATCTCATAACTCATTATTGTCATTTTATTTTATTTTATTTTCATACTACTCTAAAGCCCCTTCTCAAATGTCTGATTAATTTTAAACTTGATACCCTCAGCTATATCTGTTTTTCAATTTGATGTCCTAAATTTTTTTACTCAATAACTTGATATCATCAACTATTGAATATTTTAACTTCATATCCTAAAACAAAAAAAATTCCAAAACTCTCTCTCTCTCTCTCTCTCTCTCTCTCTCCCCCCGATAGCGGCGATGGCGGTGGCAACCCACGACTGGAGGAAGGGGGGAGGGGAGGGGTGGACGACGACGGCAACAACAGCAGCAGTAACCGCGACAGCAACAGTAGCAGCGACAGCATCAAAGGCAGAAAGAGGGGGCGGACAGCGGGAAGAGGGGGGAGGAGGTAACCAGGAGTGTGGAGAGAGAGAGAGAGACAGACAGAGAAGGAGAGGTATTTTTAATATTTTTTATAGTATCAAGTTGTCTATTAAAAAAGTTTAGGATAAAAAGTTGAAAAATCGGATAGTTGAGGGTATCAAGTTACAAATAAGTCCAAATGTCCAAAGAGTCTGTCGTCCATCCCTCTGGATTCATATGTCAGTTTATTCGAGTTAGTTTCTTACTATTTTTGTTGCTTTTTGTCCTGTTATTTGTGCCTTTTTTTGTAAGACCTTGAGCACGGATGGATTTATTAAGGGTCCAATGGGAACCATGGGCCTCCAATTTCTTTAAAAAAATGTTGATTACTATATAATTTTTTTTTTATAATTTTACAATATAAAATAGTTTGACCCTCCAATCTTCAAAAAATAATTGGCTCTATTAGTAGTACGTTGGGCTTTCAAATGAGAGGGTATGAGTTTGAATCTTATCTTTGCTAAATTATTTTTCATATTTTAAAAAAAAATTATGTACAAGTTCTTGTTTTCTCTTTTGTAACACTTTGAAAATATTGACTTTATATTTTTGTTCATTCTTGTTTGAGTTTTTGAATATTTTTTGCTATTGAAGTTCAATTAATATGGTAACTTTAAGTACGACACTCCCATAATTTTTATCTGGCTCTACCCCTGACCTTGAGCAAGTTTTAATGAAAAAACGAAGATTTTTTTAGGGGCACTATACTTCTTACTCGAGAGCTGTCAAAATTTTTTTGGCAGGACTGTCAAAAGTATTGACAGTCCTAAAATAAAATGTTTTGACAGTCCTACCTATTGGAAGGACTGTCAAAAAAATTTAGAGTATATAGATAACAACATTTGGAATGTCAAAAATTTTGACAGTCCTACTTATTAGAAGGACTGTCAAAAATTTTGACAGTCCGACCTGTTGGAAGAACTGTCAAAAAATTTAACAGTCCTGACAGCCAAAGTAACTTTTGTAGTGCCCCTAAAAAAGTCCAAAACCAACGACACAGTTTTGAGATGGTATGCTAGTTCAACCCTCAACCCAGTTCTACTAGTGCGTGAAACAAATCTTACAACCACAGTATTCAGTCGCCCCTGAAGGCTATCGCATATCCAATCAGTAGCCAGTTTATAAAACAGAAAATTGCATATACAACATAAAAATTTGTCGAAATTCTGCTGAGAACAACAAAGTTTATGAAATTACGTACAGAGCAACCAAACGCCCATTTTAAAAGCATTTTAGGGATTTGGTTGAAAAACGTCCATTTAATGAACATTTTTATGACGGATGACGTCAACTCCTTCCCATTTAATACGCATTAAAACTAATGCATAACACTAATTAAAATTAATTCGAAATAAATTTGAATTAGCATATAAACGTCTATTTAAAGGACGTTTTTGTGCATTAAAATTAATTTGGCACAAAAATACCCTAAAGGGCATTCTTAGCTAATTCCTCTACTTATTAACTCATTTAATTACCCTACTCATTTAATTCTCTCCTCTCATTTAATTTCCCTACGTTGTAAATGTACGACTCATTTAATTCCCTAATCATCTAATTCTCCTACTCATTTAATTCTCCAACTCATTTAATTATATAAAATACACAAAAACGTTCTTTTAAATGGTGCTTTTTGACTAATTTTTAATTAGGTCGCACGGAAGATTAGATTTTAACGACGGAGGAGTTAAAAGTTGGAAAAAGAAAAAAATTGCGGAAGCAGGTAAACACTCATTTAAAGGACGTTTATTCCTCTCTACTTCAAAACGTCCTTTAAATGAGCATTTTGTTGCTCTTCTGGTAAATTTTAAAATTTTATTTCTCTAAGAGCAATTTTGGTAAACTTGAATTTTGTATATGCAATTTTATGTTTATAAAATCCATGTCCAATCTGCATCCCCTCTGGAAGGAAAGCCATGCGATATAAGTAGTTCACGAGATATTGCAAAATATCTTGTGCACTATTTCATGCGCAACCTCCAATATGGCATAGATGCCATGGTCGGGGTGTGGATTTCCAGAACGCTAACATGAGCATTTCGGAATGGACGTTGCTCGGACTGTACATCCCCAAACTGCAATCCGGACTAGCCCTCAACCTGGTAAGTAAGGAATAATTGTCCCTCCCTCCCTCCTTTATCATCATTTCAAAATTTAAAGCCTCATTCAACATTGTTCCTATTCCAGCTCTAAAGTCTCACTTTCTCTACTCTCCAAGCCTCAATTCCTGAACAAAAGGGAGGAATCTCTCAGCCAAAGGCCCCTCCACTCTCCTCTTTGAAATCATTAAAGGCTCATCATCTAGACCCTCTAAATTGCCTTATAACACACTATATCAAAACACAAGCACACAACGAAGAAGGCCACACTTGTTTTCTTCAACAATGTCCTCCTCCCTTCCTCAACCCTTGGTGTCTTACCCACCACCCATCTCAGCACAACCCTCCTCCCACTCAAAGGGCTCGTTCGGACCAGTCCTGGCTGTGCTTGCTGTCATCACAGTTGTCACTACTGTTGCCTGCATCATCGGACGGCTCTGCGCTCGTCGTCTCTGCACCCCCAAGCCTCCAATGGATCACCCCCAGGTCAAAGATGACGTGGAACACGCATTCGGGGCAAGCATTCCCACAGCAAAACCTACCCGACATGCAGGGCCCAAGGCAGAGATCAAACCTACAGGAAACAAAATGCTAGGAAGAGATGCTATGAAGAAATATCCAGATATCAGAGGAGCAAAAGTGGGATATTAAGCACCATGGTCCAAATTTTGGAGCAAAACCAAGGGAAGGATGAATATTTAGAGCCTCACAAGCTCTGTTTGTTGTAATATACATGATTTGCACTTCATCCATGAAAAGTTTCTTCTCCCAACTTTTACTTCTTCAATTGCATCTAAAGTCTTCTATATTGTCTGATATCCATAGTATTGTTATCAAGACAACAAAGAGTACAGGTTTCAGGAAAGCATCAATCAATCATCAACTGGATCCTGTGGAGCTTCCTCTGCCTTCCTCTTGATGGTTATCACTGGGCAGTCTGCATGCTTCACACAGAACTCGCTCACGGTTCCCACAAATACCCTGCAAAAAACAATAGACAATACCTCGAATGAGACCGTATTTAACGTAAAAGAAAATTATCAAGGCAATAAAATGAACTATACCATTTGATCCCTCTTTAAGTCAAAATTGCAATAAAATGCATCATCGAGGGATTTGACTATGAATCAATTGATTCTTTAGAATTTACTTTATTTTACTACTATATTTTTTTCGGACACGGAGACCAGGGAAGTTTAGTAATTACTTAACAAACAAACTGATAAAATGATTTCGGTTATAGTTTTCCTTGCGACGGACCAGGACGTGACAATACTTGTGATATTTCTGCTTGGGATATTTTATTTGACAGTTTTCCAGAATACTAATGGATGGGTCACTTTTTATTGGCATTGGAAACATGCATTGGAAACACATCTATGGCAGGGTAACGATTCACAATTTACTGAATCTTCCACTTATTTGATGGCATGGTTAAGAGATTATCTATAGTTAAACTCTTCACAACTTATCAATGCATATAACCCTTTTGGTATAAATAGTTTATTCATATGGGCGTGGATGTTTTTATTTGGATATCTGTTTGGGCTACTGGATTTATGTTTTTAATTTACATGTGTGAATATTGGCAATAATTGATTGAAACTTTAGCATTGGCTCATGAACGTAGACTTTGGCAAATTTGATTCGCTCGATAGATAAGCCGGTGGCTCTTTCCATTGTACAAGCAAGATTGGTTGGGTTAGCATACTTTAATGTAGGTTATAATTCACTTATGCAACATTCTTGATTGCCTCTACTTCAAAAAATTTTGGTCAATTTAGTTTTTTTTAATGTACTATATCTGTCACGTCCCGATCTCCAACAGGATCGACCGTCCCCGCTGAGCGTGAATCACCACGTCAACGCTCTCGCAGGACGATCGTTCCCATCAGGACGTGATGTCGCGCGAGCCTAAGATACGCCCGCTAAGGCCAGGCACAGAACGGACGAATGATAATTAAGCCACAGAGTCGCACAAATAATCTCCAATGCAGCGAAAGTTTGAACGACACAAGTTAACGGCCGTTCGATAACTAGTTCGCAAAGTCGATATAACGGAAGCATAGAATGAACACAAGTATGGATACAAAAATAAGCTCTTTATTGAAAAAGAAGTAATGTTACAAACGGCGCTAGGCCGAGATTACAAGTCGCTCAAGCTCTCTCTCTCGAAACAATAAAGGTGTGTCAAGCGGCTTACAACATGGGATGATACATAGGCGATGTTCCAACATTTCGTCATGTATATGTGCTTCAGCTCCGGACACAACACTCCAAGGCTCCAGAGCAAACTCTACGTCTTAGCGCGCACAAGGGAAAACTCTGCACCGAACGAGGTTCTCCCGCACCCTACAAGCAACCTGGTGGATTATCAGTACATTGAATGCACTGGTGGGGAGGCTTCTCGCCCGCTCAACAAATCCAAACACGTATATTAGTTATGTGCACCATCTATTAAGTTATCTTTCTAGTCTTGCCATAGATCAATTTCATGGCATAAAATATAAGCCTAACTCGTGAGGCAGTGTATCGTGCGATATAAGAGTAACACGGCGAAACTTACCAACTTACCTTTCGTCATCCCCTGTTTCAAGGTAAATCAAGTTAACCCGTATATAAGACACGAATCAAAGAACCGTATATGAAAACTTCAGCGTATTACGAGCATGTTTCAGCCTTAGGTGAATTACCTAGTTTACTCAAATGTGTTATACTCATATTCGTTCAAGTGTGTTATACTCAATTAGGTTGGTTCAAATGTCTTATACTCGGATTCAGATTGATTCAGATGTGTTACTCAGATTATTCAAATTTAGGTGTTATAGATTACTTGATTCAATGCAATGACTCGTACGCAGATTGCCGCTAAGCGAGATGACTTAATCTATATCAAAGGTCACTGGCACTACAAGCCATTTGGAACGATAGTCGAGTAGACGACAGTTGTAGACGCAAGTAGCGAACCCGCTACAAGCCCTCCCGTTATACCCTTGCTAGGCTATTAGTGTGACTATCCAGATTGTTCCGTCGGAATCGGATCGGCCCCGGTGCGACCAGCGTACCGCCCGCAGGAACCCTACACCTTGTGCACAAGTTATCCATGACCATGCAAGTCTCTTATCTTGATCTTGTTCTTGCTTTCATATCTTATCTCTTGATCTGCATTAGCGGTGATGGTTGTAGACGCAGGAACGAACCCGCTACAAGCCATCCAGAATAAACGACGATGGTTGTAGACGTAAGAACGAACCCGCTACAAGCCACCCCGAACCATAGTTCTTGTTCACTTATCTTTTCACTTCTTATTCTTAAGCGGCGATGGTTGTATGCGTGGCGTAAGCCCGCTGCAAGCCATCCCGAGTGATTCTTGTTCTTCCTTACTTAGCAGTGCAGTTCATTTACTTAACATTTACATTACTTTCTTATCACTTCTTCCACTCTTTCTTTATGCAGTCCCCGGTATGGAAAACTGCCTTGACGACCTTATGGTCCCGAAGCTTTTTCATGTTTCCATTACTTGGCTCGGAAACGACTATTTTGATAGTCTTTGTAACGTCCCGCAACCGCACGGTGCATTACGCTGAGTCGGATTGAACGAGGCAATAGCTGGTTATATTTTGATTTGTTGGATTTGGGAATAAGTATTGATTGAGATGGTTTCATGTGCAGATCACAAGCGGAGTTCGATGGAACCAGGTGTTCGTTCAGAGCAGTACTGGGATAGTTGGATTGGAGCGATAATGTCGTCTTCCTTAGTCCGATCGGTCGGATGATTTGGAGAGCACGGCCTGCTCGCACGGTCATACCAATTGAGTAGATCGTGCTTTGCATTGGACCCCGGGTTCAAGGGATCGACCGTATCGGCAATGTAGGGTGCTTAACAGAATCAGACTTGGTGAGTGGGCTGTCCCTTCTCCTCTACTCCTTCATGCCTAATAATATGGAACACACGTAATGGCTTGAACACTTGGACTGGAACTTGGAAATCACTACACTGTGGCGTGCATAGAGTGTACGTCGTTTGGTTGTATATGATTTGTGGCTTGCGTTGGGCAGTTGGAGCTTGAGTAGGCAGTTGGAGCTTGAATGGATCATCTTGGTTGGAACATCGAGGCAATTCGGACGGGGAGCGAGCGTGCATCCGTGCATAAGTATAAGTTGGGCGCTTTGCCATGCAAAACGTGCAGTTGTGGTTCGAAACCGGACAACTGCATCGGTGAGGACATTGTGCCACTGTTGGGGCATTGTGCTACGGAAATTTTTTTCTTAGCGAGGGGTGTTGCACCAATTGAACATTGTGTCGAGAAGCGACATAGTGCCTATGGAGATAACTTGAGATGGTGCCTTGGGATATAAGTTGGAGAATGGTTATGGATAGTTGGTTGGATGAGTCTAGGATCGTTTGGTGGGACGAGAATGTTCGATCCTCTCGTCATACCTACTTGGTGTCTGCATCGGTCACAGACAACCTGTTGCGCAAAGGGTTTGGTTTCCTCGAACGGGATAGGCTCCGGAGCACCGGGACCGTTCGGCCATGGAGGAAACAATGGTAACGTGCCTTGGGTGCGGTGCCGGCTGTTCGATACGACCAGGCGGACTAGCTACCCAGTCTGGATCGGATAGAACTGCAGTTGATCAGTCCTTTATGGCTTGGCTAGTGACTTCATATAGATAAGAGTTGGTTTGCTTTGCTTTGCTTTGGTTTGGTTTGTGCTTTTCGTGTAGGCGGCGGCCACCTTGCCTCGGCAAGAGTGCATATCGAAGGGATTATAAGAGTTGGATTGTGGCTTGGATTGAGGATGGATATTGAGGCTTGGATTGTGGTTCGATAGGTTCACGCGTTGCTTGGGTTTGAGTAGGACGGTTTGCATGCTAGTTTCCTTTTTGAGTTGGATATATTTGCTTGTATATTGACTTAGTTGAATGCTTGCATGCTTAGCCTGCTTTACAGTTTTTCTTAACATGTCCTACCTCTGCCATGAAATGAATCTAAGATTCAAGTAGAAAGATCACCATATAACTGTTTGCATTCACTATTCTACTTAGTGTCGGCTTAGACGAGTGGGTTACCCCGCTCACCAGTACGGCTGTGTACTGACCCACGTTTATGGACATTATTTCAGGTACGCAGGTGTAATGGCGCTGCTTGGATATACGAGACAATGTATGAACGGTAAGTACCTTTGTGGGCAAGAGAAAGAGCAAGAGTGGCATTATCCTTTGTGACATTTTATTTGGACCCTATCGAGAGCTTCGTTGCGTATACTCCGATGTGTGCTTGGCACACAATACTTGACTTTCGTTGCAACTTGGTCGTTTCGATGATAACTTTGATGTTTGACAACATCGCCTTGTGCGAGCACAACTCCAGGCTCGTACGGCATCACGTCCCAATGAGAACGATTGTCCTGCGGAAGCGCTGCAACGTGGTAATTCACGTTCGGCGGGGACGATCGAGCTTGCGAGAGATTGGGGCGTGACAGTCTTCATGCCTCAAGTGAGTGAACCGTAATTAAATGAAGTGCACGATTTGTGGCATAATCTTTATGGCGAGCGTTGAAACCGTACGAAGGCATATACTACGACGCATTGGGAGAACTCTATTCGAAATAATGAAACACATATAAAGTTTCTTTCTAGCATACAAGTTACATTCCATGTTCTAAGCAAGTAAAACAAGACGGAATTATTCCCTTAGCTATGTGTGTTGTATTCTTTATTAGCATGCAAAAGGTCATTTTCCTAGTGACTAGCATGTACCGTCCGTATTTTTAAATGTGCAGACTAAGCAAAGACAGGTTCATCATAGCCACCCACCTTAGCGATGATTAGCATCGGCCGAGCGAGGCTCCGAGCGCGCCTTTAAAAGTCTAAGTCTGAACTCCTGAAGGGCCAAATCTGAATTCATTTGCCTGAAGCGAGTCTTCTCGCCGAGCAAGACGGGACAGGTCATCGCACTTGTGCCATTTGAATCGGCTTTCCGCCTTGAGCGGAATGGGTCGTTACAGTATCAACAATAATCTCATTAGTTTCGTTGAAGAGAGGTGGGGGAGAGAGGTTCTACCTACTTATATTTATGTATCTAGGATCCGAATTGCATCATTGATAATAATAGGAACTAAAAATTATGGTCAAAAAAGTTTGATTCTGAGGGAGAAGAAGAGGCACAAATTGGAATATAAATATCATATGATACGTTGATCCTAAAAGAAAGAAAAAAGCAAGATTTTGTTGTTGAGTAAAAAAATGGAAAATTGCAATCCCCATCACGAAATAGTGCACCTATACGTCTTCATCGGGCATTATATTTTGACCGGAAGACCGAGAACTGACTATCGAGACTTTGGACTATCTGAATACATGCTTCGAGAAATGGTTCATGTATGTTTGTTAACGGGCACAACAAGATCAAGTTGGTAAGGATAAAATATTATTTCTTGTTTTGTGTAGATCTCTATGATCTATTGATAATACATGGGGCCCTTTACCATTTTTAGAAATAGACTAATATATTTGTATAAATATGGTAAGAGTAGAGGAGCATATCTAATATTTCCTCGCCCATTCTTCAGTACAAAGTAAAACTATTTGGTAGCTTGCAAGGCTCATAACCTTGAGGTTACAGGTTCAAATCTCGTCTCCACAACATTTTTTTTTTGACAAAAAAAGGAAAATAGATCCTAATTTTCTTTTTAGTAAGATTTTGTTACCTAGTAATTAACGACTTTTTTTGTTTTTGAATGGGGGGCAAAGAAAGGATAAGATAGAACTAGTCAACTTAGTATACTATAATAGTTACTATAGTAATACTATCATAATAAACTATACTATACACCGAATTTTTTATCATAGTACATTACTCTACTTCCCCACATGCGGATTTAGAGGAACTGATCCCGCATCTTCTTCTTTTCTTCATTTCCTGATACGTACACATATGTCCACACTTAACATATATGATATATCATATATGTATCTGGATCATATTTGCCTTTTCTTTGTTCTTGATATTATACATACGTTCATACAATATATGACATACATGATAATATCATATATGAATCTTGATAATATTTGGGCAGGGCTGGATATACAAATACTTCTAACAACTATACTTATAGATACTATAGTAAAAGAAGCAAACGAGGATATGTAAAGTATGATTTAAATTAAGAGAAAATTATTCTCTCCAATTAATAACAAATTGAATAAAAAAAATTGATCTTGGAACTTTTTTCTTAATGGTATCACAATCCTAATTTTTTCGGAGTAAATTTTTAGGATCGGAGAAATGCCAAAGAAGTTGAAGAGAGGAAGAATAAATGATAGCTACCAAGAAAACTAATCTAATCCATAATGATGTGTGAAAAATACGACATTCTTGTTACTTGACCAACCATCACAAGAACCAAATACAATGGATACACTAATCGGTAAGATTGATGAAGTCACAATTATTGCAAAAACAACTAATTGGAAAGCAATAGTCATGTTTGTAATCCTCCAAGCTACCAACAAATGAACTTGTACCATTCGATCCGTCACTTAGGCAAAATTGTAATAAAAAATGCATCATGGAGGAATTTGACCATGAATCAATTGATTCATTAGAACTTATTAGTACTTTATTCGGACACTTTATTCGGACATGGAGGCGAGAGAAGTTTAGTAATTACTTCACAAACAAATATACTATATCGTGCATATATATATATATATATATATATATATATATATATATGACACCCTAAAACTTATATGTTGTTTTTATCTCCATAAATTTAGGAACTTTTGCTTGCATTGTATCATTTGATCTACGTACCGGAACTAGTAACATTCGAGATTATGTAGGATCACATGAAATATCCTTTTTTGGCTCTCTTTAGCCATATGTCTCTTATCCCTAAGAGGTCTTCCTCCACTAACCGATTTTTTCGAAATACTCTTATCTATTCTGGTGTGGAGGGCACTCAAGCCTATATTTTTCGGTTTCAATGAAATCCCTTATGAGCGTTCTTTCTATATACTATTATCTAAAATAATTAAGTTTATTAGTAACTAGACGAAACCAAAAAATAACCCCTCAAGTGCGAAATTATAAAATATCTCCTTTAAATATCAAACAATTCCATCGAATGGAGTACGATTGTACGTGAGATATCATCTACTATACAAAGAATATCAATGAACCAAATTCTTGCAATTTCTCATTATACCGTCTTTAGCTTCTAGGCTTATTTCTTAGTTCAAGATTCTTCTTACTAACTGGAATAAAAGAATTAGTGGATTTGTTTCACCAAAATAGGAATAGTCTGGGTTATGAACTTAAAATCATGGAATCGAGTATCGATTCAAGTTCATAACCCAGCACAGACCAAATCGAAATAGGGTTATGTACATTCTTAGGGGTCATTCGAGCGTATGTAAATGGATATACTATGTTTACATATGGATTCCTACGTCGTTACATATCTATCGATATTAGGGCACCTCATTTCTTTGGGCTTCTATAATATTGAATCGAGAAATATGTTTGATTGTACATATTTTTGATATATATATATATATATATATATATATATATAATTCAAATCCGAGCAATTTGATGTCTGAGTAGGGCCTATATGACATGACTAATCGATAGAAATACTCCAACACTACATCTTTTGTCATATATTACATATATCACACACTAGATAGATATCATATTCATGGAATATGATTCACTTTCAATATGCCTTGATTGTGGGTGAAATGGTAGTCATACGAGACTTAAAATCTCGTGCTAAGAGCGTAGACATTTGAGTCATCTTCAAGGCAAAATATAAAATTGAGAATGCTCATTGAATGAGCAATCTAATAATAGACTTCGGATCTAATCAATTTTGATACACCGACTTATCTCCTGATATAAACGACGGTCTCCACGATTCGAGTATAATGGGAATTGGAATAGTTTTGGCAGCATATCACGAAATCGTAGTGATCTTCTCTATCTAACGAATGAGGAGTCCGTTTAAAAATCGTCCAACTTGCAGCCACCTCCCGAGTATATGATTCAACATGAATCGCACAAGGGTAGGTTGATGGAAACATCTCAGGTAAAATATCCACCAATATCCCTAACCCAAATGGATAAAAAGTACATTACATAGTCAATTTTAGGAATTGGCGCCCTACCCATTTAGTGACTAAATAGGACTTCAAAACACAAGAAAGGAAATAAGAGAGGCCTTATGTATATATATATATATATATATATACAACTGCAAATGATATATACTACCAGGCATTTGCCAGAGTGCAATTCAAATTCCAGCATCCTAAAAGCAAGGGAAACAAATCCAAATAATCCAACTCCATATTGTGTTGTTGCTTTCACGATAAGTTGTAGTTTGCATAATTGGTAATAAGTTCCTCAGCAACCAAGGTTTTCTTAAATTCAGTGTTTATCTGGATATTGTGTAAAAAATGATTTGTACTTGTACATCCGAATTACCTGTGAATAATACCCTAATAGCATCAAATATTTAAACCATTTAAAACTACATCTAGAACTTAATTTCGTTTGTATATTACTTGGTAAATACGGGATCCTTTCAGCACTCCCACTTATCAAACAGAGTTGTAAGACTTTCATAGTCACACATACAAAGCAGCAAATATGTGGCATTTAATGCATATCGACAGAGATGTAACTACTTTTTATCATGTCCCAACAGAGTTCTGTTATATTCCACTGAACATGACCCTGGAGTGAGATCAAGGCCCTAGGCCGTAAGGGGTGTAGCTAGTATGACTGTGTTTGGGCCCATTTGTAATCTCATGTTAGATAACCAACATGGTGCAGTCATATCTAGTAGCCGCACCAACTCTAGATGGCACCAAGTCTATACACCAAGTGTTTGGACCTGAAGTGTCAACTCTGAGCAACCATGTTAATAGGTCAGAGATTACTGTAAATGCGGATAGGAAATAAATGCACCTGTTTCTGGTCTAAACTAATGGTTTCACATTGTAGATGCCACTTGTGCTTATCTACATTCTATGTCATCCAGTCTCGTTTGATGACTGAACTGTCAATCCACTTGTGCCTTGAGGACCATCAACTATGGGCAGCCGTGTTTGTGATGCTCATCAAACTTCTTGGCTTTAGCAGTAACCACTTGGTCCTTTAAAACTGGCCAATGTATTGACTTCTACCAAGATTGACATGCACATCGCCTTAAACTATGTGAATCCACATCATGAAACAAAATCTAGTCTGAGTTCCTCAAATTTCATGGGCAGATGTTATTTTTTGACAGGTATTTAAACAAAGCAAACATGGAACAGTTATAGGTATTACCACGTATGTATTTCTTTCTTCACAGTGAATATGGACAGTAGATGGGAAAATATTCGACTATTTAGACCAGTCTCCATATTTGTCATTTGATAACAAGGATTAAAGTATCGGCCGATACCGATACGTATCGGCCATATCGGATCGGGTTTGGCCACAACCGATCCGATACAACTCTAAATAATCGATATCGGCCGATTCGTGACAAAATATTTTGGTAGCGGTTTGTATAGGCCGATACGGACCCGATACGGACCGATACAGACCGAGACGGACCGATACGAAGAGGTTTGTCGATACAGCCGATACCAAAAACTATTGCCGATATAGCCGATACCAAAAATTATTTTGTCTATTTTTTTACTAATTTATTAATAATTATTTAAATATTGTCGATACAGCCGATACCAAAAAATCCGATACTCCGATCCGATAACGTCGATACTGCCGATACGAATACTCATACAAACTGTCCGATACCGATACCGTCCGATACTGCCGATACGGATACTCCAATCCGATACCGCAGATACTGCCGATACTTGTAACTTTATTAATAATTATTTAAATATCGGTATCGGACAGTTTGTATGAGTATCTGTATCGGCAGTATCGACGGTATCGAATCGAAGTATCGAATTTTTTGGTATCGGCTGTATCGGCAATATTTAAATAATTATTAATAAATTAGTAAAAAAATTGACAAAATAATTTTTTTTATCGGTTGTATCGACAATATCGGCTGTATCGGTGATATTTTTTGGTATCGGCTGTATCGGCAAACCTCTCTATATCGGTCTGTATCGGGTCCGTATCGGCCGATACAGACCGATACAGAGAGGTTTGCCGATACAGCCGATACCAATAAATATTACCGATACAGCCGATACCAAAAAAATTCGTCACGAATAAGTCAATATTGATTATTTTGAATTGTATCGGATTGGCAGTGGCCAAACCCGATCCGATACTGTTGGTTTTGCTTTTGCTTTCAAAAGCTCAAGCTTCCTCTTTCTTTCTTTAGTCCCACATCGGATGGGCCAAAGCTTTCTTGTGTACATATATTAGTTTCTCTTCTTTGCTCTCTTAAGTTGTTGTGTGGGGAACCCCTTGGGCCACACGCGCGCGCCGCCGCCGCCGCCCGGCCCGGCTCGACTCGGTTCGACGCGCGTAACGGGTGCGGGTACGCGCCCACATCTGCGGGCGCCGAATGCCGATTCGATTTCCTCTTCGGGTTCGGGCTGAGATCCTAAAATTCTTTTTGCTCCTCTTCTTTTTCATTTAATTTTCTGAACGTTAGAAATTAATTTCTTCCGTTACAAATTGTTTTTGAACCGTTATTGTGTCCAGGTTCATTCTTTATTTCTCCTGTGTAACGGCTGAATTAATAGAAAAATTAATTCAGACCGTTACATATTAGTATTATATATTTGTCAGATTTTCTTTGTAAAATATCAGAAATATCTCTCCAAAAAATTGCTGCCAACAGATTTGTACTCTGTTCTGGTCATTCTCTCCAAGTCGTGTGCGGCGACGAGATACCGGTAGTGCGGGGGTTTTACCACTAGGAGCTTCGGGAACGTCTGTACACAGATCCCGAATCAACTCTTAGGGCAGTGCTTCGTGCACGACTTCCCCAGAGGCCGGTAACATCAATCTAATTTTATTTTTGTACTCAGAAATTTTTCAATAAGAAAACAACAATAATTCTAACAATCTAAGAGTTGATTATTTGTTAGAATTTAAATAGTTACTGATAAATACTTACTGTTGATTTATTCTAGAGAAGAAAATAGTTACTGTAACATTTTGTATTCACAACTTTATATTTTTGTATTCACAAGTTGATAGCAAAATACTTACTGATAGCTAGAGTTGTATTCACAAGTTGATAGCAAAATACTTACTGATAGTTGAGTTGTATTCACAAGTTGATAGCAAAATACTTACTGATAAATATTTTTGTATTCACAAGTTGATAGTTAGAGTTGTTAGAATTAATAGTTACTGTAGCAATTTATTTTCTAGAAATTTGTTACTGTAGCAATTTGACTTCTAGAAAAAAAATTTATATAGCTACTTCTAGCAATTTGTTAATAGTTACTCTAGCAATTTTTCTACAAAATTCAAGTTAACAGTTACTGTAGCAATTTGTCTCAATTCCTCAATTGATTTATTTGTTTACTTACCAAGTTGCTTACTATACTGTCAAATTGCAAATTTGCTTAAAGTGTTCTAAAAAATTGTTAGCACATTTGATAATTTTGTCAATTGCAATTTTGATCACAAAAATTTCTTTCAATTTTAACATACAATTTGCTTCATTTTTAATCACTTAGTATTTTTGAAAGCAATATAGGACCAAAAGAAAATAGTTTAGTAAAAAGGAAATTGCAAATAAAATCTTCAAATCTAAAGTTTCAAAGTAGAGAGAAACTCGGGCACAAGCCGAAAGGGTCCTTCTGTCAACCGGGTGTAAATAGCCCTAAGCGACACGGTACTTAAGAGTCTTCGGACCGCCGCTAGCTGGGAACCGGCCCCTACAGCTAATCTAAGTTGATCAACACTTGAAAAACTAAAGATTTTAAGATTGTTTCGCAAAGACCACATAAACTATTATCTTAGACATTGTTATTAAATAAATTTATATTTTTCAGACTGCAATCATGACTGGTGAGGAGGAATCCTCTACTGCAAAACCTGCTAAGTTTGATGGCTCATACTTTAAAAGATGGCAGAGTCAAATAAAATTTTGGCTCACGACCTTAGGACTTATTTCTGCCATTGATGGGTCCACACCCATCACAAATGATTCTGATGATACTGAGTCTGACATAGGAGTTTCCACCTCCTCGAAACCAAAAACCCCTAAAGAGATAGACTTTCACTGCTTTCATAGAATTCTGAGCGCATTATCTGAATCCTTGTATGATATAATTTTTGAATACAAGAGCGCTAAAGAACTTTGGAAAGCCTTGGAAGATGAATATGGCTGTGATGATGCCGGAATAGAAAGGTTTAATTCTTCAACCTTTAATAGGTATTTCATGGTAGATAACAAGCCTATGAATGACCAGCACCATGAATTCCAAAAATACCTTAGGCATATTCAAGCCAAAGGAACATCTTTCTCCAATGAGCATAAAATAGCATGCCTAATAGACAAGCTACCTCCTTATTGGTCTGATATTTCTAAGAAACTTATCCATACACAAGGAGATCTTACCTACAATCAAGTCCTAAAGAAAATTAGAACCGAAGAACAAATTAGATTGAGGTCTAAGCCTAAGACTGAATCTAAAGCTAAGGTAAACCTTGTAGAAGGCCAAGGAAAACCCAAGTCTAATTTTTCTTATAAATCCAAGAAGAATTTCTTCAAGAAGAAGAAAAACTTTCAGCCTAACCACCAAAATCATCATCACCAAAACCAAAAACCTAGAAACTTCAGTCAGACTCAGGATCAGAAGAGACTTTGTTTTGTGTGTGGTAAAACAAACTATATGGCCACCAACTGCTACCATAGGAAGAAGGAAGCTGTCCAGACCTCCTACAAAGGAAAGGGCTCAGTTAGACCAGAAGCGAACATGCTTCACAAAGGTTCTTCGAGTTCCTTCAGGTCTGTAAGCTTTCAACCCCTTATTAACCTCTTACCATTCTGATGATTGGTGGTTGGATTCTGGAGCTAATGTTCACGTTTCGTTTGATCGCTCCTGTTTTTCAAACTATCAGGAATCAAGTGGAGGAGGTGTGACCCTAGGAGATGGCTCAACGGCACAAATTATAGGAAGAGGAAAAGTTAACCTGAAGATGACATCAGGAAAAATCTTAACTCTTCATGATGTTCTTCATGTGTCGTCTGTCAGGAGAAACCTAGTTATTGGATCCCTTCTTGTAGCCTCAGGATACAAAATTGTAATGGAGGCTAATAAAGTAGTTTTTTCTAAGCATGACTCTTTTATAGGAAAAGGCTTTGTAAAAGATGGTCTTTTCTTTTTAAGCACAATGAATAAATTTTTTGATTGTTCTCTCATTGTCTCTAATATAGAATCTTCAAATATTTGACATGGCAGACTAGGTCATGTGAACCTAGGTTCCATTAAAAGAATGATGACCTTAGATCTTATTCCCAAGACTCCAATAGATGACAAACACAAATGTGAGATTTGTGTTCAAGCCAAACACACTAGATTATCATTCAAATCTGTAGAAAGAAATTCTGACCTTCTAGAACTTATCCATAGTGATGTATGTGACTCAAATAGGATTTTGACCAGAGGCGGTAGAAAATACTTTGTTACGTTTATAGATGATTATTCAAAGTATTGTTATATTTACCTTCTCAAAACCAAAGATGAAGTTCTAGATAGATTTAAGGTCTACAAATCTGAAGCTGAGAATCAATTAGAAAGGAAGATTAAGATCCTTAGATCTGATCGTGGTGGAGAATATACCTCAAACGAAATGATTAACTTCTGTGAAGAACATGGAATAATTCATGAGGTAACTGCTCCATATTCACCTCATTCTAACGGAGTTGCTGAACGCAAGAACCGCACTCTGTTAGATATGGTGAACGCCATGCTTCTCAGCTCTGGTGCTCTTGATAACTTGTGGGGAGAAGCCATTTTAACTGCCTGTTACATTCTTAATAGGATTCCTAGTAAGACAAAATATAAGACTCCCTATGAGCTGTGGAAAGGTAGAGCACCTAGGATTAATTACCTTAGAGTTTGGGGATGCCTTGCTAAAGTCGGAATTCCCGAACCTAAAAAGAGGAAGATTGGTCCCAAGACTGTAGACGCTGTTTTCATAGGATATGCCTTAGACAGCTATGACAATAGATTTATAGTGACTCACTCAGAAGTAAATGAAATCTCTAACAATACCATTATAGAAGCAAGA
Organism: Iris macrosiphon; assembly: GCA_036927795.1. Lineage (NCBI taxonomy): Eukaryota > Viridiplantae > Streptophyta > Magnoliopsida > Asparagales > Iridaceae > Iris > Iris macrosiphon. Next base: position 11,953,085 of record JAYESA010000005.1, on the reverse strand, counting down.
GATGCAGTTTACTCTGAAAACATATTTCCTTTTAAGGATAGAAGTTCAATCTCTTCCTCCATACCCTCTACTAGTTCTCAAGTCCAAATACCTAGCTCACAATCTGAACAAAACTTAAAACCAAGACGGAGTAAAAGGAATAGGATTGAGAAAAATTTAGGAGAAGGATTCTTCACTTTTTTGATAGAGGGTGATCCCTTAACTTATGAAGAAGCAATGTCGTCTCCTGATGCTCCCTTCTGGAAAGAAGCCATTAACAGTGAATACAACTCCATCATGGAGAATAACACTTGGTTTCTAACAGATCTACCTTTAGGCAATAAACCAATAGGCTGTAAGTGGATTTTCAAGAAGAAATTCAGAGCCGATGGTACTATAGAGAAATATAAAGCTAGATTAGTTGCTAAGGGTTTTACCCAGAAGAAAGGGTTAGATTATTTTGATACCTACTCTCCTGTAGCCAGGATCACATCCATTAGAACTCTCTTGGCCTTAGCATCCATTCATGATATGCTAATCCATCAAATGGATGTAAAGACAGCATTTTTGAATGGAGATCTAGAGGAAGAACTTTATATGGATCAACCTGAAGGTTTCATTGCTAAAGGTCAAGAAAAGAAAGTCTGCAGACTAGTAAAATCCCTCTATGGCTTGAAACAAGCTCCCAAACAATGGCACAATAAATTTGACAAAGTAATTTGTGAATATGGTTTCTTGTCAAATGAGTATGACAAATGTATATACTCTAAAGGTACATGTAAAAGTTGTCATTTTATGCTTGTATGTAGATGACATTCTTATCCTAGGTTCATCACTGGAATTGATAAATATTACAAAGAACTATTTATCTAGCCAGTTTGATATGAAAGACCTAGGAGAAGCCAACTTAATTTTAGGAATGCAAGTGACCAAAGGCAAAGAGGGTTATACTCTATCTTTAGCACATTCAATTGAAAAAATGCTAAAAAGGTTTCAGTTATTTAATAAGAAACCTGTCCTTACTCCTTATGACAGCAGTATTGTACTAAAAAGGAATGAAGGATCACCTTTGGAACAACACAAATATTCACAGATGATAGGCTCCCTTATATATATAACAAACAGGACAAGATCTGATATTGCATTTGCTATTGGGAGACTAAGTAGATATACCAGTAACCCAAATCAGTCACATTGGACTGCCTTGGATAGGGTATTTAGATATCTCAAGGACACCATAGATTACAAACTTCATTTTACTAGGCACCCTGATATCATAGAAGGTTATTCAGATGCAAACTGGGTAACCGACTCACATGATATAAAATCTACTACTGGATATGTATTTACTCTAGGAGGAGCTGCGATCTCCTGGGGCTCTTGTAAGCAAACTATCATAGCTAGGAGTACAATGGACTCTGAAATGATAGCTTTAGATACAACTTGCACAGAAGCTGAATGGCTTAAAAATCTTATTATGCATATACCTGTTTCTCTTAGTCCCATTCCTGCAATTTCTATAAATTGTGATAATAAATCTGTTATTGAACTACTAAAGCATGATTCTGTGAATACTAAGATGAACAGGCACATGCAGCTGCGCTTCAAGTCAATAAAAAGCCTACTAGGCAAATATGTGGTTCTTGACTATATAAAGTCAGAAAAGAACCTTGCAGATCACTTGACGAAGGGTCTGTCTAGGACTTTGATCCTAGAATCATCGAGGGGGATGGGGTTAAGCCCATAAGTTAGTCACCAGCAGTGGCAACCCAACCGAGTCTGACTGAAGATCCCAAGAAGCCGGTTCAATGGGTAGAAACAAGCTGAACTTAGGTGACTTTATGGAACACTGACTCGAGATTAAAGTCTCATTAAAATAAAGTCCAAGTGGCTGTACATGTGTACAATGACTCCCCATCCCTATGGTAACAGTGTTCCTGTGTGATATGGTTAGGATGAGGTTAAACTCTTAATAGGTCCAAGCTGCAATGCTGGGTTGATTCATATCACCAACCATTAAGGACTTACCTATATGAGAGGTCGTGAAGGCCGCGACTATGGGACAGGACGATCCCAGACAACTCTCATGAATGTGGAAAAGTGCGCATGGCCATTTAAAAGCGCCACCCGATAGACCAAGGACCTCTAGTGTACTATGTGTGTTATTTTTCTAAATCTGGTTCAAGAAGTCTGATTCAAGACATAGTCCATCAAGCACTTCTTCAGATTAAGGCAATAGTCACTACGTGAGATTCAAGGCTGTAGTCCATCTCATCTATGCATACTATTTTACTGCCCAGATGCTCTCTCTCTCTCCCTATTTACTTCACTCTTATCTCTGTTTCGGAACTTGACCTTTTGGGGGAGAATTGTTGGTTTTGCTTTTGCTTTCAAAAGCTCAAGCTTTCTCTTTCTTTCTTTAGTCCCACATCGGATGGGCCAAAGCTTTCTTGTGTACATATATTAGTTTCTCTTCTTTGCTCTCTTAAGTTGTTGTGTGGGGAACCCCTTGGGCCACACGCGCGTGCCGCCGCCGCCGCCCGGCCCGGCTCGGCTAGGTTCGGTTCGGCGCGCGTAACGGGTGCGGGTACACGCCCACATCTGCGGACGCCGAATGCGGATTCGATTTCCTCTTCGGGTTCGGGCTGGGACCCTAAAATTCTTTTTGCTCCTCTTCTTTTTCATTTAATTTTCTGAACGTTAGAAATTAATTTCTTCCATTACAAATTGTTTTTGAACCGTTATTGTGTCCAGGTTCATTTTTTATTTCTCCTGTGTAACGGCTGAATTATTAGGAAAATTAATTCAGACCGTTACATATTAGTATTATATATTTGTCAGATTTTTTTTGTAAAATATCAGAAATCTTTTTCCAAAAAATTGCTGCCAACAGATTTGTACTCCGTTCTGGTCATTCTCTCCAAGTCGTGTGCGGCGACGAGATACCAGTAGTGCGGGAGGTTTTACCACTAGGAGCTTCGGGAACGTCTGCACACATATCCCGAATCAACTCTTAGGGCAGTGCTTCGTGCACGACTTTCCCAGAAGCCGGTAACATCAATCTAATTTTATTTTTGTACTCAGAAATTTTTCAATAAGAAAACAACAATAATTCTAACAGATACTACGTATCGGTATCGGCCGATACTTTAAACCAAGGTTTGGACAGTAACCTCAGTTACCTATAAGATTACCATTTCCAAGAACATTTTGACAGGAGTATTGTATTCAAGATTATTTATTCCGAGAGGGGCTAGTACTATTAGCCATACTGCTTTTAGAAAAAGTAGAAAGAAAGAACAAAGGACGAGACAGTTCTATGGGTAGTCTATCACACAGAATCTGAGATCTTTCACTCTTCACCCTTTCCCATGACCTCAGAGTGCGTGTGCCTTTTATTGTAGTCTCTTTGAAAACATAAGACCTCCCCATTTTGCTGATCTTTTACAAAGCCAGGTTAAATAGATATTTGTATACCCCAATAGTCGATGTTTTTACTCTCTTCACCACATGGTTTTGCCTCAAGATCTCCATTTCTCATAGAAAATGCTTCAAAAACACATTTCTCATAGCAATTTAATAGTTCTGCATCTAAAACAAACAATCAATTGTTCTCATCAAGAAGCTTAACATCTTTTTTACATAAATAAACATTTACAGAAACAAAAACAAAAACAAAAACAAAAACAAAAACAAAAACAAAAACAAAAACAAAAACAAAACCAAAACCAAAACCAAAACCAAAACCTAAACCTAAACCTAAACCTTCACAACCCTAAAGATCCCCAAATAACCTATCAGTAGAAGTCTCCACATGTGCCCATAAAACCAAGCCAGAACCCTATCACTCTAAAGCATTTAGGAGCAGCCAATGCGTTTGCAAAGTTCATAAATTATAGAAAATATGACATATCTGAGTAGTTCATTTCGAGCTCCCCATTCCTTGACCTCAACCTAGATGCATATCCTAAAGTGCACTCCTTTTATTCCTAAGTTACAGCGTGTTCTCCTGTTATCGCAGTTTAAGACTCTGGTTTTCAATGGAGGAATCTACGGAATGATTCTTTTTACTTTACACCATTTGGTTCTGAATTCTTCCTCTTGAATAGTTTCATTTAGATCTCAATCAGATCCAATATCAAGAAACCCATCTATAGAATTCAAATGATTAACCAATACTAGTGAATACTTGATTCCTGTTGTTAGATCCTCCACTACAATAGTTTTACCAAAAGAAAATAGGTTTCAAGTATGCATCAATACAAAACCACAGCAACTACCAAAGCTGTTGAACTAGACGGATACCAAGTTTCTCAACCTTGCCCAGGACATGATAAAGGTTGCCAAAGTCAGCCAGTAATCAATTGGTCATAAAAGACTCCTCCAACTCCAGATTAACTTTTGATTAAGCAAAAGAGGAACCTAATAATCATTATAAGACTTCTCAGTGAACCATAATGACAGCCATCTTGGACTAAGACCCTCTCTAAGTGATTCTTAGAGAAATCAGACAAACTGATCCTAGCATTAAAACAAACACTCTCAATCAATCAATTCCAATATTTAATGTCAATTGGCCCCCGACAAAACCTCATGTGCTTCTTTCCTGTATTGATTGGTATCATGGGATGACAAAAAAGACAGGATTTCACCTCAATCCCTCAATTCTCTTAACAAGGCTAAAGCAATTAATCTCCAAAAAGGCTCAAGCTGACTAAAAGTGTTTTTCACGACTACAAGGTAGAAACTGAGTTCTGGAACAATTGCTAACATGCTTCCTTAACTTAATCCCCAATAATTGAAGGGTAAGAAGTAGCATAGGATCAGAACCGTCTTATGTGAGCAATTGCAGCAAGGTCAATAACCACCAGGATGTATCCGCCTGAAAGATCGTGACACCCTCATGAACAAGAAACCCCTCTAACATACAAATCAAGAATCTGCACTATCTAATTTTGCCAATCACCTTCAGATAAGTAATGGTAAAAGCTCTTCAAAAAAGTCATACTGGACACTGTTAGGCGAGCGACAAGTATGTTAATCACAAATCTTATTAAATTTTACGAACTTCCTTGTGAACATAGCAGTCCATTGAGACTTAAATCTCACAATGTAGCATCTATGTATATACAACTAAGATGAGTGCAGTATATATATATATATATATATATATATATATATATATATATATAGAGAGAGAGAGAGAGAGAGAGAGAGAGGAGGGATCGGGATCCCCGCATTTTTGCATTCCCAAAGCATCCCAATGATCAGAGCCATTGGATCTTGTTTAAGTCATATAATCTAAACCATTGATTTGAATGGTTCAAATGAATGACAAAAACAAGATCCAATGGCTGTGATCATGGAAAAATTTGGGAATACGTAAGAGTGGGGATCCCGATCCCTCTTCATATATATATATATATATATATATATATAAAGAGAGGGAGGATGGAAACGGACACAAACTTGAGACTAAAAGAATACCTCTGGAAGGGTCCAAGCCCACGACTCCCCACGACCAGAAGATCAGGTTGAACCCTCTTCACCTCACTGCAGATAACGTCCTTGGGATCACCCCTTTTAATCCATGCTTCACAGGGAATCTGCACCAGTTGAGACATAATAAAGAAAGCAACCACACTTTACAGGTTACAGCATACCTTTTATAATGTATTTGTGGTCGGTGCCTACTGACAATTATCAATCCTAACAAATTTATAGTGAAAGTAAATTCTGAGATTCATTCATTTAATAAATCTGGAATGGACCATGCCCAATATTAGGGCTGTAGCTCACCACATTGAGAACCATGTACAATGGGGGGCAGATCAAGATGTAGATTATCATTATATGATGACACAAAGGCTGTATTTATCCAAATTGTTAACAGTTAGACAATAATATGAATCATGTCTCAGGATCCATTGAAAATTTGCCAAAGAAGAAGTGTGTTTGGATACGGATATGCGGAACTGGAGTGATCCTAATAGAACTCAGCTCAGAACTTGATATTACCATTAAGATTGACATAATAATTAAATGTATATCACACAATTGAAAAAGCATATGTACCCCATATTCATGGCAGCGCCCAACAAAATACTCCAACAAGTGAAGCCCTCTGACTTTGTCCCTATGCTTTGCACTTTTAAAATCTTCAGGTGAAGCGTAGACGCTATCCATGTCATCAAATCCTATTGTTGCAAAAACAATGTACATTGTATGGTTAGAAAGCAATCACTGTGTAGGTTAAAACTTCCACTAGTCCAAATTCATGCAATAAATCATGCAAAAAAATAACATTACTTTTGGTGTATGGAGTTGAATGATTATGCTCATAATATCTGAAACATAACAATAAACCATTCCAAAAAATAAATCATTAATGCTACAAACACAAATAATTTGGTCGGGCCAAACTAAAACTTCCATTAATTCATAGCCCTGAAATAACCACGCAAAAAATGGCAGTGCTTATGGTGTAAGCAGGTAAATGGTCATGCCATACACAAAACAATGGCGAGCAATCAAAGAAAAAAGCAACTAGCAAGATCAGCTACAATTCTTTGGAGATATTAGATAGAAATTGTCAATCAACTTCACCGTTCGTACAACTTAAATAACTTACTCGAAACTTGAATAACATGCATCAAGTTATAATATCAAGTAGACTCCAATGGTACATAATTTCACTTTAGAAAATGCATTGTACTTCAAAAATGACATAATTGGCATTTATTTAATCGTCAAAATTTTGACATCATTTCTAACTATTGCTTCTTATTATAAGTTGTCAGAACTTGTAAAGATAATAAATGTCCTCATCATCAAGTCCTATCTTTGCAATTACACAGTTTGTATGGTCAGTTAGTAATCATTCCATAGGTTAATGCTTCTACTAATTTACATCCATGCAAGATACTTTGTAGCTACATAAGCAATTCAAGCCACTCGGATTCAATTTGAAAGGCCATATTCAAAAAATCAATTATCATAAATTCCAACATGTGAATCGGATGGACTCCATCAATGTAC